>OZ023205.1:63701833-63731833 GCA_963995525.1 Escarpia spicata | reverse complement strand
ATTGGTGTCATTTTCAAGCATCATGTTTGTCATCGAGATGTTCATCTTCAGACTTTGTTTTCACTTTTATCAGCTAGCTCCTTCAGCATGTTGTGTAATTCTTGCGGTGTAGTTGCGCATATGAGTATGTCGTCGGCGAAGCAAAGATGGCTGAGCTATTCTCCGTCTATCCTCAAACCTCTGATTTCCCGGGTCAGTCTTCGGAACTTGCTTTCGAGTGTTGCCGTAAACAGCTTGCTTTTTTGTGTAAGTGGACTGTCACTGACCTGTTGATGTAGATGTCTTTTAGTAATTCGATGTACACGTCTTCTATCCCCTGTTCTTGAAGGGAGGTCAGTATTACTTGAGTTTGCACCAAGTCGAAAGCCTTCTCGTAGTCGGTGAAAGCGATGCAGAGCGGGATATTATATTCTCGGCACTTGTCTATCAATTGGTTTACGACGTGCATGTGGTCTCTCTTTGAGTACGTGCTTCTGAATCCTGCTTCATCTCGTGGTTGTTTTCCGTCGGGTGTCTTCTCTAGCCGATTCTTTAGTATTTTTGTGGGTAATTTGTAGATGTTTGCGACAGACATATCTTTCTTATTTCCCTTCTTGGAGATTATCATAAACTTTGCGTTCTTCCATGAGGTGGGTATTCGTCTTTTTGATAAGCATTTAGTATACACCTTACCCAGTATCTTCGAGATGGTATCATCTCCAGCTGTCTTCCCATTCTTCATATCTCTTTGCGCTGCTTCCACCTTCCATGGTGTTATCTCTGGTATTAGTCCAGCAGCCGGGGGAACCCCTTTTTGCCTGATAAAGTTTTTTCTTTGTTGATTATATATCTCTAGCATGTATATAATGACATCCAGGGGGTGTGGAGACCTCACCTTTGGGCATTTTGAAAAGGATGAAAAAATCCAAATTGACCGCCAAAATCAACCTATTATCATATCTTTGCAACCAGACAAGATATACACATCATTAAGATGTTGTTTTATATGTTTTCAGACATGAAGAATTCGATTACACCGTAATTGATATGAAAAATGTAAAGAAAACTAAATGGCGGCCTAAAATGGTTGCCTAGTATGCAAATTGTAACATATTTTCAACCAGGTAACGTACACACACGATTAAAACGTCTTTTTACATGTATTCCATAGTACCATGATTTCATTTATTAAATGTAAAGAACGCAATGAAAACAGTTGCGAAATTGCGACAAACGATATATTTCGAGATCATACTCTACTATCTACGATCTATGGAAGGCTTACCGGATGGCATACTTGTGCAAATTCACCAACACGCGATGCACCACAACGCTGGTCTGTTCATTGGCTTTTGGAGTGACATGGCTATTGAAACTATCTTCATGAGGTATGGTCATGAACAGAATGGGATCATTGGAATAACTTTGAAACCGGAAACTCTAAAAACCTGGCCTTACAGCTTACAGCTTGGGCAGATAAACATTGTCACTAGGCAAGTTGTGAATCACTCCTCGGTCAATGTCAACAAGGCGAAATTGCTGGGGAAAACACAGATGGAGTCTTTTGAACGCATTTGGCCTGGTGGATTTCATGATTCAATACTAACCCGACGCGGCAGGGACAAACGAGCAAGCAGGGTCTACACTTTACCTTGTACAGCTCGCCTGCCACCACAAAACGTCGTCCTAACAGTCAGCACGAACAAAGATCAACTGGTTGCTCTCTCGTTGGGTTCGCACAAGGCTGACTTTCAAAAGCATAAACCAGTCATCACTGGCAGAGACTCGATTCCTGTAGAAATCGCAAATGGTTGTGTAAACAAACGTCAAGACATGGCTACAACGCAGGAGGAAGGAGACACTCTGATTGTGCAACAAGTTTCACGTGTAGACGATGGTACCATCCTGGTCGTTGCAGATGACAGCGACATCTTTGTTCTTTGGTTGTATTTATTTCACCAAGGCAGTATATCCTGCAAAGTTCTATTGGTTTCGCCAATTCAAGGACGAATTGTCCTAGATGGCAAAGCAGCTGCAGAAGAGCACAGCTCCATCGTCCCAGATCTACTAGCTGCTCACGGTCTGACAGGTTGTGATACTGTGACGTCATACTTTGGCGTTGGCAAGGTTGCAGTTCTGACCATTCTGAGACATGACCAACGTTCTTTCAACTTACTGGGAAACAGAGGAGGACCACCTTTTTTCGGAAGTAGTTTACCAGGCCACATACTTCATGTTGGCCTGCTGTGGTCAGCAAAGATGTCATTCGATGACGGAAGCACGCCAACATATGTGGTTTTCTAAAGTAAGCAGTAGCAAGGTTTCCGCACCAAAGCTGTGTTCATTAACACCCACAAGTGAAGCGTTCTAACAAAATGTAGCCAGAGCCCAAATGCAAGTAGCAAGTGAAAGGACTTCAGAAGGGACTGACGGAGAAAACTATGGAAAACGAGTTACAACCCTAGCTGATCAATTCTGTGCACGTTGTAACTTCGTGATATCCCCAAGGGCAATACTGTGAAAAAGGGAATTACAATAGTCAAGCCTACTAGTAACAAGTGCAGATGCGATAGATTTTGTAACAGAAAGAAGCAAATAACGGCGAATACGTCGTAAATCACGAATGAGATTATAACAGCAGCGCCCTATAGTTTGATGCCGTCTAAAATTGAAATTATCATCACAGATTACTCCAAGATATCGTACTGAAGGTGCAGGCGTAACGAATTGGCTAAGCGTAGGTGTGGAATAAAAGCTTTTAGTTTGGTCAGACTGCCTCTGTGTACCAATTATAAGAAACTGTTTTATTAGCAGTTAAATTTAATAAACTCTCAGACATCCAAACGAAAATGCCATTAAGACAATTTCTGAGCTGATCTATGGAGCAATTAGCATTAGGCGTAAATCAAGAAATGTAAAATTGGGTATCATTTGCATAAAGATGATGGTTTAGATTATGACTGTTAACAACAGAGCTTAGTGGTGTTGTATAGAGAGTGAAGCAACGCCCAAAAACATAACCCTGGGGAACCCCACATAATGTGGGCAGCGCAGCCGAAAAACAGTTCCCAATCTTAATGGTTTGGTATCTGTCAGTTATGTATAAAGAAAACCAGCTCAGAGGTGTGCCAAACACGCCGTATCACTTTGATAAACGTTTAATTATGTTATGATCAATGGTATCAAAGGGGGCATATAGTTCAAGTAAGGTTAGGGGAGTTACTTTACCATTAACGATGTTTGATTTAATATGATTATGAACTTTTAAAAGAGCCGTTTCTACGTTGCTGTTGCTGTCTGAATTTTTTTTGGAATAGCCGTTTCCCTTTGTAGTTCATCTGGTACATATATTCCAACCAACCAAGTGATTTTGTTGAATACTGTTCTGATTTAGGCGAGGAAAAACATACTGCGATCCGACTTAGGCGAGGAAAAACACATTATCTCGGACCAAATGCCTGACTCAGTTATTCCGAGTTAGGCAAAGATCCGACTTACATAATCCGACTTAGACGAAGATTTTTATGGGAAATACATTACAAATCAACCGTTCCTCAGAATTCTGTCCGAGTTGACCGAAGATCCGACTTAGGCGAATACGACTTAGGCGAGGTTTACTGTAGTAGAATTATAGCCAATTTCAATGTTGTTATAGAACAGGGGATTGGCAACAACGATTCAAACAAATGTTAAGACACGATAAACTGAGTAAACAGGACAATGAATCGTGTAGTGTCAGTGTTGAGAAAATGTTGAGCTGACAACCAACCATTGCAAAGTAAGTGGCTTGCACAAGGCAAAATCATCACTTTTGGAAGAAACAGAACAGGATAAAAATAGAGAATACACAATAGAAATAGTGATGACATTGTTTTAATGACACAGTCTAGCATCCTCCAAATGTGAATGATTGATCAATATACAAAATCTTAAAGTGATACGTTAACAACTACGATAACCATAACTATATAAGAACAATTCAGAACAGAAAAAGGGGACCTAACATTTCAGTAATTGCTGAGGACCCAGCTAATGCGAACATGTTTTAATAACTTCAAGGCATATGCCATAGTAATTCTTACGAATTAAGACCGTATTGTCGCTCAGCCATCATAAAACTTTCAATTTAGATACAAGATATATATATATATATATATATATATATATATATATATAAACGGCATAGTCTCAGTAAGCCCCTCGTTGTCGCGTCACCTGGTGATGCTCAACCTCTACCGGAAGTCCCATTGTATCGTCAAGATGATCCTCAATAGTTCACCTATCTGTGGACCAATCAGTAAAAGTGTGTTCTATATATATATATATATATATATATATATATGTGTGTGTGTGTGTGTGTGTGTGTGTGTATGTGTGTGTGTATGTGTGTGTGTGTGTGTGTGTGTGTGTGTGTGTGTGTGTGTGTGTGTGTGTGTGTGTGTGTGTGTGTGTGTGTGTGTGTGTGTGTGTGTGTGTGTGTGTGTGTGTCTCGCGGTTCGCTCAGTTCGGTAGTTCGAGAGAGAATCACTACAACTGTAAAAAGGTATAATGATGTTTTAATAGCAGAGTCTACGTAAAAACAGCCGGTGTCAGGACTCTGTCCAGTACATGTACAATACAATATATACAAGAAACAACTGCTACAACTGTATCAATGCCTTGTATCAAACTCAGAACATATTAAGTAAAACACTTGTAGACGTAGTGTTATTGACATATCTGATAGGTGACAATTAGTTATTGTCAATGGCTATATAACACTAATATAACAAGTAATAATTAAACGCAACATGTATTTCAAAATAACATATAAATAGACTATGCACTTTTAGTTTACAATAACATAAAGGTAGATAATATAACATACCTGTGAAAAGGTATAATGATGTTTTAATAGCAGAGTCTACGTACAAACATGTGGCTTTACCAACCAGTGCCAGGACTCTGCCTAGGTTGACACCTCAAACCCTTGATGGCTAATGTGTCAAATATACCCTTTTACTAAATACCTGCCACAGTGTGGCAGCTCTATGACAACTATAGTGTTTAACTATAGTACCTGCTACATCTACCCCCTCCATCAATGAATGTCGTCCCGACATTCCAATAGTAAACACAATAATACATATTACTCTTGAACACATGTTCAAATGTTGTCTATGACAATTTAGCAAGTACATCACCAAATCCTTGATTAAACATGGAAAGTGCTAAGGCAGGAGTCAGTACTTGTTGAGCAAAGTCAGGGTAACGAGCAGGTTTCCGTATTTCCCGTTTAGGCCGGTTACGCACAGCTGGTGATGGCAACCTCACCCGACACGGTGAGCGTTCAGCAATGTCCGGAATCTCTGCATTCTCACCAAGCTCTCCTTCGCCCTTTTCCTCATCTGACACTTCCGATTCCGTGTCTCCATCCTCAGCAAGCTCTCCGTCGTCCCTTTCCTCATCTGACATCGATACTCCATGCATCCATCCTCATCAAGTAGTTCCATCTCGCAATTGGGATCTGGAATATCCATTTCTCCTAATGTTCCTTCTGACGCACGTTCTAATGCGGCAGGCACAAACTCTTCAGCCTCTGGATCAAGTGGCTTCCTCATGACCACTCTAACACAGTCGTCATCCTCCGACTCGTACTCGGTTAGTGTTGCTTCTTCTTCCTCTCTCTCTCAGAGCCGCGCACAGACACACCGCCGCGCCTCTCTATCCTTGCACCCGCCGGCCGACTTTGCATTCTCGCCACAAATTCCGTCTCCTTCGCAGACAGCGGAAGGAAGTTTACTGGTAGCAACATGTTCCGGTGCAGTGTTCTCTTGACTCCACGCCATCCTTCTCGTTGCATCACCAACACAGGAATCTCTCTCTCCGGCTGCTCCTTCACTACATAGATATCCTTTTCCCACCGGTTTGCCAGCTTATTGCGGCCTCGCAAGCCAACGTTCTGTACCAACACGCGATCACCAATTTCAACTGTTCCTCCTCTAGCGCGTCTGTCGTAGTGCCTTTTATGACGCCTGGCAGACTTGTTGCTTTCTGTTGTAGCAATCTTATAAGAAGATTCCAACCGTTCCGCAGCTGCTTGGTGTAATCAGTGTGGTCTGCCACTTCTGATTGACGTTCACTTGATTCTACACCCATGGCCAGATCGATTGGCAGTCATGGGTGTCTGCCAAATACCAGGTAGAATGGCGAGAAGCCTGTTGCTTCGTTTCTGGTAGCATTGTAAGCATGCACCAGTGTTGGTACATAAGCCTTCCAGTTGGCCTTCTTCGTTACACTTAATGTACCTAACATGTTCATCAGTGTTGAATTGAACTTTTCACACTGCCCATTTCCCATTGGATGATACGGTGTAGTTCGGCTTTTTTTCAATCCCTGCAAGTTGACACAATTCTTTGATGACATGACTCTCAACATTTCTACCCTGGTCCGAATGGAGTCTCTGTGGAAAACCATAGTGTAAAAATGTGTCATATAAAGCTTTTGCTGTGGTCTTGGCAGTGTGATTGCGTGTGGGAACAGCCTGGGCATACCGAGTGAAGTGGTCAGTCATGACTAATACATTTTCAATCCCTCTTTTTGATGGTTCCAGGGTTAGATAATCAATACAGACAATCTCAAATGGCTGGTGTGTGCGAATGTTCACAAGTGGTGCTCGATCTGGGTTGACTTTTCTTCGTATACAGGCTTCACATGTTTGCAGTTTCTTGCGCACATCTTCTGCCATGTGTGGCCAGAAGAATCTGGCACGAACAAGGTCTAGGGTCCTAGTTCTTCCCAAGTGGCCTAACTGATCATGCAGACCCATCATTGCTTCGTCTCTCATTGTCGCTGGAAGAACTAGCTGGATTCGTTACCGTCCTGGTGTACTCTCTTTCTGTGAAGCAAACCATCTCGTATACATAGCTTATCCCATTCCTTCATGTATATCTTGAACTCTGGTGATTCCTACTCTAGTTTTGCTGTTGATCTAGACTAGGTTTGCTGCCCTGTCTCAGCAACATTAGCATCTTCTTGATCACCGGATCTTCACTTTGGATGAACTCCCAATTAGAGTCATTGATCTTTGTCCCTCCGGCATCTACCAGTTCCTCCTCGTAGGTTACAGCTGCTTCGCTGCAGCATATCACCTCAATCAGGCCAAATGTGCCATCATCTTCTTCCATTGCTGTCATCTCACACACAGACTGTACCACAGGTTCAGGTAAGTGTCCTCCTTGTGCAGGCTTTGTGTGCATTCTAGAGAGTGCATCGGCTTCAGCATTATTTTTTCCCGAACGGTACTTGATGCTGAAATCATAAGTTGCAAGTTCTGCCAGCCACCGATGACTTGTCGCATCCAGCTTTGCAGAAGTCAAGACATAGGCCAATGGGTTGTTATCAGTCATGACCACAAATTGTTGTCCGTACAGATAGTCCTGGTACTTCTCAGACACGGCCCACTTGAGTGCTAGGAATTTAAGTTTGTGGGCTGGGTAATTAACCTCGCTTGGCTTGAGTGCACGACTTGCATAGGCTATGACTCGCTGCTGACCTTGCTGTTCCTGATACAGTACTGCTCCAAGGCCGTGTAGGGATGCATCCACGTGTAATTCGAAAGGAAGACTGTAGTCAGCATATCCCAAAATGGGTGGTTCAGCAATGCAGCGATTGCACTTGTGGTCATCACAATCTTGGTGGTTTTATTTACAGATGTCTTGTTTTCCTGTCCTTTTAACAGATTATGTATGGGCTTGCATATTTCAGCATAACCCTTCACAAAGCGACGGTAGTAGCCGAAAAACCCAAGCACTTGGCGAAGCTCGTGTACGGTTGTCGGTATAGGCCATGCCTTTACACTCTCTATTTTGTCTGGGTCGGCTTCGATCCCTGCCTCCGAGATGATGTGGCCTAAATACTTAACATGCTCTTGGCAAACATGACACTTCGCAGGTTTCAATTTCAGACCAGCTGCTCGCAGCCTGCAGATGTTCAAGGTGAGTCTCAAATGTCCGTGAATGAATGATGATATCATCCAGGTAGACCAACACATTGGTCAAGTCAGCGAGAGTGTGTTCCATAAGCCTTTGAAACACTGCAGGAGAGTTCGTGAGACCAAACGGCATTCGATTGCATTCATAAAAACCGAGGTTTCCCACTCTGAATGCAGTCTTGGCTTTATCACACTTCTCTATTTCCACTTGCCAGTAGCCACTCTGGAGGTCTAATTATGTAAACCATTTTGTGTCAGATAGCCTGTCCAGCGTCGACTCAATGAGAGGCAGCATGTACGCATCTCTGATTGTCCGGCTGTTCAAACGCCTGAAGTCCAGACACAACCGCAAACTCTCATCCTTCTTCCGCACTAGGACTACATTCGAGGCCCATGGACTGTGCGAATGACGTATTGCACCGCATGCCAACATCTCTTTCAGGTGTTGTCTAACTTCCTCGTACATTGCTGGAGGAATGCGTCTCGGTCTATCTTGAAATGGTGTTTCATCTGTCAGTCGAATTTTTTGCTTCACTCCTACAACTTTGCCTAGCTCCATTGTCCGAGAGGCAAAAGTGTCACCGAAATCATGACACAGTGCTTGTACCTTCTTCTTCTGTTCTTCCGAGAGCTTTGTGGCATCTAGATTCACTGGTACTTCACCCTTTGTACCTTTGCCGCAATCTCCGTTACTCAACACATCACTATGTGTTAAGTCTCCAACAGTCTTATCCCTGTCTAAAATGACACTATTCGTCATAGTCGCTATCTTCTGTCGTTTGGGAATTTTCATTATCCTACATGAAACATTCGTTAGGACGACATCAACTCGGTGGGTGTTGTCAGCTTGCACAACTGAGGCGGGGATGAGTATTCCCCAGGGGAGTGTTTCTGCTGGTTGAAGCATGCCAGCTGAGAAACCTTTCTGGGCTCCCATTCTTCCTTTCACAATGATATATGTGTTTGCAGGGATCACTGTGTGGCGACAAGAGTACACTGCTACTTCCTGTTCTGTGACTTCTGATTGGTCAAGGTGAGCAAGTGCTTCTAAGATGGCTGCATCATGGAATGGGGTATTCCGAGCTCTCAAGGCTGTCAGGAAATTAGTTCCAATTATAACAGACACTATTCTGTTCGACCGACTAGGGGGCACAACAAATGCTGGCACAGCAATTCCTTCACTTTCTCCCGTATACGAAAGCAACTTCACCTCAACTTCAAGTTACCCCAGGTAAGGTACCGACTGTCCTCCAGCACCTTCAATGTCAACTAGTCGTGACAGGGGTTGCAAGGTAAGGCGATACAACTCTCTGTCAAAGAATGGCTTTCCAATCGTGGTGACCATAGACCCACAATCGAGTAGTGCTGTACATGTTTTACCCTCAATGGTAATCCCAATTTGGCACGAGCCGCCGACCAAGTCACAAGAAGGGCTGTGATTATGTTTCCTGTTACTGACCCCTTTTTACCCTCCAAAAGGGATCAATTTGCGTTTAAATGCACTCTGCAACTCTTGGACAAATGCCCCTTCTGTTTGCAACGGTGGCATTCGATGCCGGTATTCTTGCGACAACCAAAAGATAGATGTCCAGGTATACCGCAATCATTGCAGGTAAGTGGCTCCTTCCTTTGTTTCATCTGTACCCTGGACTGTCTCTTCTTGATCATTCCTTCCAACTCTTCCACTTTCTTCACAAGAGCTTGCAAGGTTGGTTCTGTCTGTTGCCCTTGTTGTACATGAACTTGCACTGCATTCTGGTTTCCAAACTCTTCTTCCAGGGTCCGTGCCTCGATCACAAGCTCCTCGAAGTTTAGAGAATCTTTTGTGTGGCGAAGGGCATTTTTTATCTGCAAGTCCCTGAGGCCTGCCCAGTATCTGTCTCGCAACATAGTGGGCGTGGATTCCCTAGACACAACACCCTTTTCCCCGGCAACATGACAGAGGTCTTCCAGTCTTGTCGACCACTTTGTACAAGGTTCACCTACACGCTGCGGTTCGCTGTAGAAATGTTCTAGTACGGTATTTCCTGACATCACTGTACCATACAGTGATTGTAATTTGTAGATAATGTTGGTGAGTGTAGCCTTTTATCCCAAATAGATCATTTCATCTGCAGCAGGGCTTCTCTATGATTTCCTCACACTTGTGATAATATCACATTCTGAATACTGTGACTCCTCCACCAAGCAATTCACCTCATACTTCCATCTCGCATATGTGGCATCCTTGTCGGTTCCAGAGAATACTGGCAGTTTGGGGATTTCCCGCAATACATACGGCGAAAATCCCGCATGCGGACACTCACTGGGCTCCTGCTTCACAGTTGCCTCCTCTGTGAGAGACCATAACAATTTCTCCTTTTGTTAAGAGACATGGTCTTGATTAGACCCAGCAACTGGTAATCTATGCGACAGTTCGCCGGGACGATCTTGTAGGAGGTTGCGCATGCGTCAGGTGTAGTCCATTCCGATATTTCCGCTCCGCTATTATCGATTATTTTCACGATTTCTAAACGTTTTTATTACTGTTAACTGAGCGAGGTACTGTTTTAGATATACCAAAATATAATCCCATGGTTATATCTGCGATTAAATCACGCTAAGACACGATTTGACAAAGGTTTAGCCTTAGCTTCCATAACAACCAGTTCAAAACAAGATGGCGAAACTGTGAACAACTGACACAAAGCGCGCCAAAACCAAATCGCCCCTAAAACAACCCAAAATCAGTCCATTCACACAAAGCTTACGTATTATACTATTACAAATCTGGATTGTAGGCTGTCAGCAACAAACAGGAAACCAACAGCAAACACAATATACAATAAACTATCAACTAACTGGCAAATTTTATTACTGTCTATTACATCTACTGTGATCTTACAACAACTGTGATTTATATTAGCTGTGCTATATAACTTAATCATAAAAACAATACCCATATCTATAGTGGAATATAATCTCTTGTTTTTTGTTTTGTTTTTGTTACTGCATTAACATAACTGTGCAAGAAAAGCAGCTTGTGTAATAGCTGCTCTTATGATGGTGCCACCAAAAATGGGCACACCAGTGGTAGTTCTGATTAGTATCTTTATTGCATTCATACCCAAATTCCCGATACACCTGGACCATACCCAATTCACAGGTGATCCAAATGGTCTGCTAACATATGGCAGGTCTTGCTGGGCTGACACACGTATTAGATTGGCACTAGCTTTCACCAGAGACTCCCGTAACAAGTACCACACCAAACTGGCTTATGCAATCCCTACATCGGGACACAAAACATGTTACCTTGTCCTACTAATCCTCTGTGGGGACATCCAAACAAACCCCGGCCCAGTCAGACACCCCTGTGGATTTTGTAAAAAGCCTGTTGCTTCAAACCTACGAGCAGTCTGCTGTGACCGGTGCAACCAATGGGTACACATTAAATGTTGTGACATAAGTCCAGATCAATATAATCTCCTCTGTAAGTGTTCCTGTTCCTGGCACTGCATGAAATGCGACCATCCTAACTACAGTCATTCCTTCTTCCAAGACCACTCATTGGAATGTTCTTACAACCGATATAAGAGCCTTAGTAACACAAACCCAAATAACCAAAACATTGACCCCCCACACACAGATCTCTCAAATAAACACGAGTCGTACATCCCAAACCTGGGATCCAACCTTTGGACCAAACCCACAAAATGCATCAACCCCTGAACGTCGTAAGAAAACCAAACGTAACACACTTAGCGGAATTCTAATCAATACCAACAGTGTCAAAAGCATCGCAAAGACAACCCAATTAAAAACAACGATTCAGTCAAGTAATCCTGACATCATATTCCTAGTCGAAACCAAAATAGACGAAAACTACCCTACCTATTCGTTCCTACCACCTAACTATAACGCCATCCGAAAGGACAGAAACACCCATGGTGGTGGAGTTCTCATAGCCTTCCGCGATGACATTGTAGCCGAACCACTTACAAATCTAAACTCAAGCTGTGAAATAGTATGGACAAAAATCCATTTCACACGAAACAAATCCATATACTTTGCCTCCTACTACCGACCCCCCAGTGACCACCTCCAATCCCTTGAAGCTCTCCATGAATCCCTGACAAAACTGTACAGATCACAAAAAACTTCCCCTAATGTAGTTATAGCAGGTGACTTCAACCTTCCTGATATTAACTGGGGCAAGCAGCAAACCACTGACAACAGAACTGCCAGCAAGCATAAAAAACCGCTAGAAATAATGAGAGAATTTGGATTACAAAACAAGGTCAACGATCCCACACGAGTTGATTCCGGCAATATCATTGACCTCATACTCACTTCAAATCCATCGATAATTGCTAACACTCACACTACTCCCGGCATGAGTGATCATGAAACTGTGACCTTTAACGTAAACCTAAATCCAGTCCGCAACAGTAAACCACCACACAAAGTGTTCCAATATAAATCTGCAAACTGGGATAAACTTAGACGACATAAAACAACTAACAACAACATACTTTGACACGAACCCAAATCCAACAGATGTCAACACAAACTGGAACTTTTTCCGGAATAATCTTACTTCATTAGTCAACAATAATATTCCCAGCCGCAACAACAAAACAAAAACCCACATCCCCTGGATAACACGTGAAATAATAAGAATGCAAAGAAAACGCAACAAAAGCCATAAAAAAGCAAAACAAACTGGACGTAATAGTGACTGGGAAAGGTTTAGGCAACTCCGAAAACAAGCCACTAAAGCTGCAACCAAATTCTACTCAGACTATCTAAACAATCACATTGGAGACAGCCTAAAACAAACCCAAAACAATTCTGGTCATTCATTAAAGCAAACAAACGAGAATACATTGGCATACCTACACTGCAAGCAAACGACCAACCAGTCACAAACGATCACGACAAAGCAAATACACTTAACAACCAATTTAGTTCCGTGTTTACTCAAGAAATCTACCCCATCCACCAACTAGCTCCATCCATCTATCCTGATATCCCCTCCCTCGAAATCGGGATAGACGGAGTAATTAAGCAACTGAAAAACCTAAACCAAAATAAAGCTACAGGCCCCGACGAACTCCTAGCCAGAGTCCTTAAAGAGACTGCAGTGGAAATTGCCCCCATCATCACACACATTTTCCAGCAGTCATACAACACTTACAAACTCCCAGATGACTGGCTCCAAGCACTAGTAACACAAATACACAAACAAGCCACAAATCAGACCCTGCTAATTATAGACCAATTATTTCGTTAACATGCTTTGCAAAGTTATGGAGCACATCATCCTAAGAAACACGTGGAAACACTTACACAAACACATTATCCTCAACTTCCAACATGGATTCCAACCAGGCCTGTCTTGTGAATCCCAACTCATCGAGACAGTCCATGACTGGGTGACTGCTATGGACAATAAGACACAAATAGATGCCATCCTACTTGATTTCGCCAAAGCTTTCGACAAAGTCCCCCATAAACGCCTCCTATCCAAATTAGCTTTCTATGGAATAACTGGAAACACACAAAACTGGATCAAATCGTTTCTATCCAATCGCAAACAAAGAGTCTCAGTCAATGGAGCCCTGTCGGACAGACCAAATGTTACATCTGGTGTACCACAGGGCTCAGTCCTAGGACCTGTCCTATTTTTACTCTACATAAACGACATAACCGAAAATGTCCAATCTTCCGTACGTCTCTTTGCAGACGACAGCATTATATATCGCAAAATCACATCCGAAACCGACCACGAAACTCTCCAATCTGACCTGATCAAACTCCAAACATGGTCTAACAAATGGCAGATGGAATTTAACATATCTAAATGTGTGCATCTCCCAATAACAAACAAAATCAAACCCAGACTACATTCATATTCACTCTTTGGTGTGCCACTCTCTACCGTCTCTAGCCACACATATCTTGGAATAAAATTAGATTCTAAACTAACCTCGGCTAACCATATCACTGACATAGCTTCCAAATCTTCAAAAATACTAGGTATGATCAAACGAACCCTCGGACCATGCAAACCTGAAGTAAAAGAAACAGCCTATAACATGCTAATCCGACCAAAACTCGAATATGTCTCTCCCATATGGAATCCATACACTGCTACCCAAATTAAACACCTTGAAAGAGTACAACACTGTGCTGCCAGATTTGTCAGAAATGACCACAGACGCCAAACAAACGCAGCAGACATAATAGCCACCATAGGATGGTCAACTCTTGAACGACGACGCGTTATCAAACAAGCCATGACATTTTACAAAATATTAAATAACATAATCAACATCACACCCCCACCAGGTCTACTAACACAGTCAAACAACCGTGGCCACTACGTAGCCCCTAGGTGCCGCATCAATGCATCAGTGTTCTCTTTCTACCCCCGAGCAGTTCGAATCTGGAATATGATTCCACCACCGATTACTGAACTAGAAAGCCCCATAGCATTTCAAACAGCGATCATGAACCTCCCTTTCACCACACCCAATCATCTAGAGTGCCTATAAAGTAAACAAACAAACTACCCACACCGCATGCGCACAAACAAGCACCATAAAACTCCTGCGTTAGCTCAAGTTTGGGCTGTTTGGAGTATATCACCTAAGACCTAAGACCTATGTCACCCCCTTTATCCTCTACTATGTCACCCCTCTCATCTCTTTCCACTACTATGACATCAGCTTCAGACATATTCACCAGTAATTTACCAGTACAGGTAATCAACAATCAATCATTCAATTTGCACCTTCACAATTACACATTTCAAAGTTTAACAAACATTAAGCATCATACTCCATAACGGAGAACAACAAATACATTCAACGATAGACACAATCAATGTTCCGCTTCACCGCACTTGCCCAGTGCAGTAGCCAGACAGTCACACCTGCACCTGCAGCACCACTCCCTGTCTGCTTCTCTGCCAGTCACAGCGGCTGACCTGGGCTATGGCTGTCTACAGTCAGTGTCCCAAGTTTCAACAAGCTGTTGATACGGCCTCTCCAGTCCCATATCGGGCGCCACTCTCGCGGTTCGCTCAGTTCGGTAGTTCGAGAGAGAATCACTACAGCTGTAAATAGGTATAATGATGTTTTAATAGCAGAGTCTACGTAAAAACATGTGGCTTTACCAGCCAGTGCCAGGACTCTCCCCAGTACATGTACAATACAATATGTACAAGAAACAACTGCTACAACTGTATCAATGCCTTGCATTAAACTCAGAACATATTAAGTAAAACACTTGTAGACATAGTGTTATCGACATATCTGATAGGTGACAATTAGTTATTGTCAATGGCTATATAACACTAATATAACAAGTAATAATTAAACGCAACATGTATTTCAAAATAACATATAAATAGACTATGCACTTTTAGTTTACAATAACATAAAGGTAGATAATATAACATACCTGTAAATAGGTGTGATGCTGTTTTAATAGCAGAGTCTACGTACAAACATGTGGCTTTACCAGCCAGTGCCAGGACTCTGCCTAGGTTGACACCTCAATCGCTTGATGACTACTGTGTCAAATATACCCTTTTTACTAAATACCTGCCACAGTGTGGCAGCTCTATGACAACTATAGTGTGTAACTATAGTACCTGCTACATATGTATGTATGCATGTATATAGAACACACCCGATGTTGCGGCTGTCTTGACCATGGAATTTATAATACGATGTTAATTACTGTTGTGTTGTATGGTTCGGGGTAGCGGTCAGAAAACAAAATATCTAGAGTAGAAACTACATGTGTTTATATGTAATGGTTATCAACGCTGTTAAATAATGAACCTGCGGGAATAACTAGCTGGATTCTGCGGCAGTGGATGTAGAACATGTTAACATACTGTGATCAGCGAGTAATTAATTCTTAATTTGTGATTTTTTACACTGGCCTGTATTTCCTTTGTTGAATCATTCAGGTATACTCCCAATGAAGGCGTATTGAAGTACAAAGGCAACGCCGACTACGAGAAGTACAAAGCAGACCTCAGCGACAAGATGAAAAACCATTACGTCCTGTATCAAGTGACCATCATAACGAAACCCGGGAATAGTCAATATAAAGGAACGGTCATCCATCAACTGAAAGAAAACAGGTTCGACTCCCCGGTGCGGTAGGTCAGCAGGATTAATAAATACGGCGATCAGCCTCATTGTGTTATGATGGAGCTACCGCATTTTCGGAAATATTGCTACTGCAAATAGCAGATCAGGCAGCATTTGTCTAATATTTCACAATTCCAGTAAATATAACACCTTCGAACAATATAGATGAATGTATTGAATATCTTGCGTACAATAATAGTGGGATTTATAATAAATAATAGTGAATTTTTTATTTGAATGAACTATTTTCTCATGCATTCCCCGTAAAATGTGCATAATTTGCATAAGTTAATTGTTCAAAGGTAATTGCCTAGTCATGTTTGCAACGTTATGGGTACAAGCATGATAGAGATAGAGTCACCATTTCTGCTTATTCGACACTGCACAAGTCCTCTCAGAAATTCACACCAACTGCATAATGATAATTCTGTTGGGGATTATTGATGTAATGGTTATGGCGGACGGAACCTTTGTGTGGTCTTACCTGCCAGCCACGTATGTCCCATCTGGTCAATTAGTCATGTTGTTTTGTATATTTGTTAGTTGAAATAGTTATACAGCTAATATATAAATACGTCTGTATTTAATATATCAAATAGAACGGTCTCCCGCTAGCCCACAAATGCACGATGTAAGATGTTCCCTTTATCCAGGTGTCTCCTGTCAGAAATGCACCACAATTATAGTGGGGTCACAGGCCCTCAGTCTTTTCAAGTTGTTGTAAAATTTTACTTTTCTGTACCGCCTGAGAGGTTGAAATTTTTGTCCGAGTGAACATGTTGTTCGCTTAAAATTATCCCATTATACACACCAACTTGGAAAATAAGTAACTTTCCTCCATATACTATAAATTATGTCATTTATATTTTGTTCGGAAGGAGCTTGGTGTTTCATCTGCAATATAATTTAGATTAGGCAACGTTTAGTCCTAAAATTATCTCCTACGGGTGGATATGGTGAGGGAAGTTAGAATTAGAATAACACGATTTTATTATTTTTCGTAAATAACATCAATACGGTTGTTAAGACGCACAAAATACTATAAAAATAGAGCTGCTACCCCTCATTTTGAATCTCTACATACATCATGTAGGATGAATGGTTTATACATCAGGGCCGTTTTGTGACTATTCTGCAGGTGGCGTAATGTTAATACATTGTATTGCTCTAACATGGTAGCAATCATCATGCAATATTAGTTGTTTTTTTCCCATATAGTATAAAGAAATGTTTGCTAGTTAGGCGTTCGGTGTTTTTGTTCTTAATTTAGTCTAGGTTAGGCGATGTGTAGAGTTAAATTGATTGGCTAACGGTGGGATTTTTAGCAAATTACGTTAATATGACTGCATCAACATAACAATTAAAATATAGTTGATATATGGTGAATAGTTCAGATGTTATGCCAGTTTCAAGAATGTTGCTTAAAGTTGCTCCCATAGCATCCCAGGGGGGGGGGGGGTGATCATTGTTCACTCGGACCCAAATTTTTATTTATGCTTCAACCTCTCAGGCGGAACTGAAAAGTAAACTTTTACAACAACTTGACATGACTGAGGGCCTGTGACCCCACTATAATTGGGGTGCATTTCTGACAGGAGACACCTGGATAAAGAGAACATCTTACATCGTGCATGTGTGGGCTAGCGGGAGATAGACCGTTCTATTTGTTACAATATTGACGGCAATATCATGTTTAATATGTGATTAGTAGGCTTAAATCTTGTTGTGTTGAACCATCAACAATACATCGGTTACTATACATTGTGTATAAGTTGACGTGTTCGACACAGGGGTCGGCACGGGGGTGTACAGGGGATTATAATCGTTATATATGTTGGAATATGTAGCTCACGCACAGGGCATCGGAACCAGAGATGAGTGACTTAGGGGGCTGAGTCTCCCATCATTTTGATGGGGGGGGGGGGGGCTGGAAATAGGATTAGTCCCCACTAATTAGGGATCGGGTACATTTTGGGGTGGAATTGGAGGTTTTTGGAGAGCCTCCTGGTGGGACAATTTTGATGCTGTTTGTCACCAAAACAAATATTCAACGGCACCTCCCACACCCCTCATCCCGTCTTCCGATGTTATATTCCGACAACGGAGTGGTGCTGGCGCTCCTGTTAAGCCCACCCGGTATTACTATCGTTCCAATGCCAGCGTCAAGCTTGTGGTTTTGTTGGTTTTCATGTCAGCTATTTGTGCCACAGCATTGACAGGTAAAGGCCATTGAATCTGCTTACTGGAGCGTACCGAAGAGACGTGGCAGCATGGTCACGTGTTTACAGGGCAGACACTGACACTGGTCGTGAATTGGTTATTACTTTCATGTCGGACCGTCAAGAGTTTGTGAGAAGAGTCATATACACCCACCAATGGACTAGTTGCAAGGTAGGAATTCTCTTAATTCAAAGGAATCGAATTTTATAATAACTGACAAATTAGATCATGCAGTCATATTCAAAATTTGTAATACAGGTATGGGTTTGCAAACAAATATGGAGCAGAACTTTCTAAGCACGTAATGATCGGGACGGGAGCGAGACTTTTGCCTGTGTAGGTTGGGTAACTTCACTTATCGTAAAATTGTATTATGGTTTAAAATACCATTTTAAGCAGTTTTTAAGAAAGTATATATACTGCATGAATAATAAACACCGACACATTTTGCAGCTCAGTGTGGTATTTTGTCAAGTTGTTTACTTTGTGCGGCGGTAGCATGGGGATTCAGTATTGGCGATACGTAAATGACGCCTTACTTGAAGAATACTGTTACAAAATTTAGCATCCCAAAGGCGCCCCTAACATCACAGATGACATGTTTCGCATTGAACTCACTAAAGCGCCCACAGGTGTCATCGTAACGAATGGGTTGACCCGCACGCACCCCAGAACAGATATGTCTTGAAACGCTCCCTCTCGAGCATGACTGCTTTGACTTGATCCGACGAGACCAAGAGACGGTGTTTACGACAGAAAGACGTTTAGTTTTAACCGATAAATCTGACTATGCATTAATCAACGGCGTTCTCTATTGTCGTAAACGACCATAACGACCATCGTCGACGGCCGCTGCGTACTCGCGTTATGTGTCACCTGCGGCATACTGATTCTATTTTGCCTAAGACTAGACCCAGATACGAGTCTAGCAGCTCTGGTCTGTAGTTTCTGTAATCCAGTTTTGGTTGATGTTGAGGCTGAATCATAGATTACATCTCCATAATCGGAGTGCGTTTGAACTGTTGCATTACATAATTGCCTGAGATTGTCGATTGATACTATTTTACGAAGAGATCTTAGGATTCCTACGTTGGATGAAATGTTTGGAATCATGCTGTTAATGTGGTCGTCCCATTTTAGGTTTGAGTCGATATACATACCAAGGTACTTGGCTACCGATACATGTTTAAGTGGTTCATTGTTGATATGAATTCAAACACCAGCCATCTTGGCAATGGACTGATGAGTGCCAATTAGCATAAATTGACATTTCTGTACATTAATACTGAGTTTGTTACTATCAAAATACTGTTTGACTTTGCATAAATCACTGTTGATATTGGATTCTAATTGAGCCGAACTACCTGGTTTTGCAGCTGAATCAATTTCAGTGTCGTCTGCAAACATGTTTATATTGCAGGATTCGGTGACTGGAGGCAGATAATATAGGCATAGCAGAAACAACAGGAGGCCCAACATTGACCCTTAGGGCGCCCCAATATTGACAGGCAAAGGATAAGACAGATGGCCACCCACCGAAACTGACTGTGCTCTACCAGTGAGGTAGGGTTAGGGTTAGGGTTAAACTGACTGTGATCTACCAGTGAGGTAGGGTTAGGGTTAGGGTTAAACTGACTGTGCTCTACCAGTGAGGTAGGGTTAGGGTTAGGGTTAAACTGACTGTGATCTACTAGTGAGGTAGGGTTAGGGTTAGGGTTAAACTGACTGTGATCTACCAGTGAGGTAGCCCCAGAGCCACTTATGTTCAATGTGTGTAACCCCAAATCCTTCAAGTTTGGCCAGCAGAATATCAGTGTCCACGGTGTCAAAGGCCTTCCGGAGATCAATGAACACTACTCCCGTTAAAAGTCCTTTATCGATGTGTTGTGTACTTGTATGCCAGTGAATATCACCATCAAACATTTGTATAATTCAAGAAACATTTAATTGGCAGAACAACTGAAAATACATGTGGTCACTTCCACAAAACAAGATGGCAGACACTGTAAAGCAATTGGTCAGTGTCTGGTCATTGGTCACTAGAGGGTGGTCCAATAATAACAATGAGCGCCACTGACACGCAATAGCATGGACTGCAATGTCAGCTAACACAACATATAATTCATATAGCATGGAATGAGAAACATGACAGTCCTCCCTTCCAGATTGTTCGTTGCTCATTCCTCAATGAGCCTCTTCGGCGGAATACCGAAATTAACGCGGGTCGAACGATGAGGTACCACGGGCTGATCAACAGGGACAGGCGGTTCATCGTTCTTGGCTTCGGCAGGCTGGTGTTCGTCAATGTCGGGAACGGGCTAGTCGGGAATACCGTTGTCGTATTGCTGCTGATCCGTCTTTGTAGGACGTTCAGTCGCCAGAGCAGCAGAACGCTTCAGATTGCGTCGGCGGTTCGTTGTTGGAACGGAACACGACTTCAGCTGATCTTCGTGTCGGCGGCAATGTGCATCAGGTCCTTGGACAATGAACATTTTCTTTCCGATATGACCAGTCACTTTTCCAGCCACCCATTTTGGACGATTTTTGGTGAAATCTCTGTAATGGACATATGCACCGATTGAGAATTTCGGCTTGGCTGGCAATGTTGATTTTTTCTGTGTTTTCGCTTTGTGCACAGGTGGTTGTAGAACGGAGAGAGAAGACCGCAGCTGGTGTCCGAGCATCAGTTCAGCTGGAGTACCACTAGTCGTACAATTTGGAGTGACACGGTATTGCTGGAGGAATTCTCGCAATGCCAGATGTTTCGACTTCCTCTCCCCTCTGACAGCTCGTTTCATGGCCTGTTTGAAAATGCCAACAAGCCGTTCAGCTTCACCGTTCGATGATGGGTGAAATGGCGCAGAAGTCAGATGTGCGAATCGAGTGTGCATTGCACCAGTCAGCGAACGTCTGTGAGGCGAACTGCGGGCCATTGTCGGATACAATTGTCTCAGGCAGGCCCCAGATAGCAAACAAGTCATCGAGTGCGGACGTAGAAGTCTCAGATGTCGGATACTTGTTTAATTTTAAAACGTGCGGCCATTTCGAGTGGGCACCCATCACGACCAACCACATGTCATCTAGGAACGGACTGACAAAATCAATATGAATGCGCTGCCATGGGCGGTCCGGAACGGGCCATGCAGACATATTTTCAGGTTGATTTGGGCCTGTTTCAGCACAAGCTGTGCAGTTCTTGCAGTGGGTGGCGATGTCGACCTCGATATTAGGCCACCACACATGCATGCGTGCGAGCGACTTCATGCGCACTATTCCAATGTGCGTCAAGTGCAGCATGTTGAGGACCCTAGCGCGAAGTGCAGTCGGAATGATGAATCGGGAGTCGCGTAGAGGGACACCATCCTTCGATGTGATCTCCGTCTGGGCGTTCAGGTAAGTACGAACTTTGTCCTTATCATGATTATGCGGCCACGAAGTCTAGCACCTTTGTCAGAATCGGGACCTTTTTGGTGTAGTCAGCGACGGTTTTCGCAGAGAGCGGCAAATTTAGAATGACCTGCATGTCGAGCAAGTTCACTTCATTGTCGATTTAGGCTATGCTCTCCTCTTTGTCAAAACTCGGATCGGGACCAATGGGCAGGCGAGACAGAGCATCTGCGTTGGCGTGATCAGCAGACTGTCTGTAGACGATGTGGTAATCGTAGCCCATCATTATCAGTGCCCATCGCTGCAGTCGATGTAGCGTCATCACCGGTAGACTCTTCTCTGGACTGAAGATGGACAGCAGAGGTTTTTTAACCATCGATTTGTAACATTTAGCTGTGAAGATACAGTGCAATGCAATTTTCTTAAACCTGATCGGGCATTCGTGAGAAGTTTATGCTCTTCCAAATAAGTAGTAATAGGCGTGGTCCAGCGTAGAGGTTGGCGCCCCCTGGGGGAAATCCCATGTTAAGAGATAGGGATTCCCCTCAGACCGCGCCTAACCCTTTTCGCGCCAATTATGCAAAAGAGGTCTTAGGCGCGGTCTGGGGGGAGTGCAATTGACCAATCACGAGCGAGCTGGGCATTGTGGGCGCGGTTAGTTATGCAAATGAGCTCGGAAAAGTACCCGGATGTAGGTCAAAGGTCAAGTGCCCGGATGTAGGTCAAATACCCGGATGTAGGTCAAGTGGCGCCGGTTGGAACTAAGATATCGCCACCTAGCGAATTTTTTTGTTAACTAAATGTCCCCGAGCGGATATGTCATGAACTACAATTGGTGCCATCTGGCGGATACGTTGTGAACTAAACGAAGAAGTACTGCCCAAATTCGTGTCTATTGCACGCTTGCGTGCAATAGAGCCCCGTGACGGATACATCATGAACCACAAACACCACTTTATGTGACGTCATGATGCAGTGACATCGTTAAAACTCTACAGTCTGTGCTTTTGAATTTTCTACTCTACAATCTGTGAGCTTTCGGCGCGCCCACGCGACCTTTATGTTCTGTTGAACGGTTATAAAAGGCCTGCGTCTGTTTTTTGTGATCGTTATATCTTACATTTTGGAAGATGAACAACATGACTAGTGATAACGTCCGACAAGGGATTTTGCTACCGAAGGCGCAGCCTTCTCCGGCTATGGGACCACTCGACCTCTCGACCCAGACAATCAACCCGGACCAACAGCCAACGACCAGTTCAACGACCAGTTCGACGACCAGTTCAACGACCAGTTCGACGACCAGTTCAACGACCAGTCCGATGACCAGTTTGACGATCAAAACAATTTCGTCTCTGTCATCAGCGCCGGCAACCAACCCAACCATCAACCTGACGTCATGAAAATAGAAGTGTTATCGCGTCAAATCCCTCCGTTTTCAGGAAAATATTGTTCACTCACTCACTCACTCACTCACTCACTCACTCACTCACTCACTCACTCACTCACTCACTCACTCACTCACTCACTCACTCACTCACTCACTCACTCACTCACTCACTCACTCACTCACTCACTCACTCACTCACTCACTCACTCACTCACTCACTCACTCACTCACTCACTCACTCACTCACTCACTCACTCACTCACTCACTCACTCACTCACTCACTCACTCACTCACTCACTCACTCACTCACTCACTCACTCACTCACTCACCCACCCACCCACCCACCCACTCACTCACTCACTCACTCACTCACTCACTCACTCACTCACTCACCCTTCGTGTATGTTCACTCACTCACTCACTCACTCACTCACTCACTCACTCACTCACTCACTCACTCACTCACTCACTCACTCACTCACTCACTCACTCACTCACTCACTCACTCACTCACTCACTCACTCACTCACTCACTCACTCACTCAATCACTCACTCACTCACTCACTCACTCACTCACTCACCCTTCGTGTATGTTCACTCACTCACTCACTCACTCACTCACTCACTCACTCACTCACTCACTCACTCACTCACTCACTCACTCACTCAAGCACTCACTCACTCACCCTTCGTGTCTGTTCACTCACTCACTCACTCACTCACTCACTCACTCACTCACTCACTCACTCACTCACTCACTCACTCACTCACTCACTCACTCACTTTTCGTGTATGTTCACTCACTCACTCAACCTTCGTATCTGTTCACTCACTCACTCACTCACTCACTCACTCACTCACTCACTCACTCACTCACTCACTCACTCACTCACTCACTCACTCACTCACTCACTCACTCACTCACTCAAACTTCGTATATGTTCACTCACTCACTCACTCACTCACCCAACCTTCGTATCTGTTCACTCACTCACTCACACTTTTCGTAACTTATAACTTTTTAGTGACGGTACGACTTAGAACTTTTTAGGGTTGGTAGTACTCAGAACTTTTTAGTGACGGTAGTACTCAGAACTTTTTAGTGTCGGTAGGACTTATAATTTTTTAGTGTTGGTAGTACTTATAACTTTTTAGTGTTGGTAGTACTTAGAACTTTTTAGTGACGGTACGACTTAGAACTTTTTAGGGTTGGTAGGACTTATAACTTTTTAGTGTCGGTAGGACTGACTCAGAACTTTTTAGTGTTGGTAGTACTTATAACTTTTTAGTGCTGGTTGGACTTAGAACTTTTTAGTGTTGGTAGTACTTATAACTTTTTAGTGCTGGTAGGACTTATAACTTTTTAGTGTTGGTAGGACTTATAACTTTTTAGTGTCGGTAGGACTCATAACTGTTTAGTGTTGGTAGGACTCAGAACTTGTTAGTGTTGGTAGTACTTATAACGTTTTAGTGCTGGTAGGACTTAGAACTTTTTAGTGCTGGTAGGACTCAGAACATTTTAGGGTTGGTAGGACTTATAACTTTTTAGTGTCGGTAGGACTCAGAACTTTTTAGTGTTGGTAGTACTTATAACTTTTTAGTGCTGGTTGGACTTAGAACTTTTTAGTGTTGGTAGTACTTATAACTTTTTAGTGCTGGTAGGACTTATAACTGTTTAGTGTTGGTAGGACTTATAACTTTTTAGTGTCGGTAGGACTCATAACTGTTTAGTGTTGGTAGGACTCAGAACTTGTTAGTGTTGGTAGTACTTATAACGTTTTAGTGCTGGTAGGACTTAGAACTTTTTAGTGCTGGTAGGACTCAGAACATTTTAGGGTCGGTAGGACTTAGAACTTTTTAGTGTTGGTAGTACTTAGAACTTTTTAGTGACGGTAGGACTCAGAACTTTTTAGTGTTGGTAGTACTTATAACTTTTTAGTGCTGGTTGGACTTAGAACTTTTTAGTGTTGATAGTACTTATAACTTTTTAGTGCTGGTAGGACTTATAACTTTTTAGTGTTGGTAGGACTTATAACTTTTTAGTGTCGGTAGGACTCATAACTGTTTAGTGTTGGTAGGACTCAGAACTTGTTAGTGTTGGTAGTACTTATAACGTTTTAGTGCTGGTAGGACTTAGAACTTTTTAGTGCTGGTAGGACTCAGAACATTTTAGGGTCGGTAGGACTTAGAACTTTTTAGTGTTGGTAGTACTTAGAACTTTTTAGTGACGGTACGACTTAGAACTTTTAGTGTTGGTAGTACTTAGAACTTTTTAGTGACGATATGACTTAGAACTTTTTTTAATGTTGGTAGTACTTATAACTTTTTAGTGTTGGTAGGACTTAGAACTTTTAGTGTTGGTAGGACTTAGAACTTTTTAGTGTCGGTAGGACAGTTATAAGTCCTACCAACACTAAAAGTTCTAAGTCCTACCAACACTAAAAAGTTATAAGTACTACCAACACTAAAAAGTTCTAAGTCGTACCGTCACTAAAAAGTTCTAAGTACTACCAACACTAAAAAGTTCTATGTCCTACCGACCTTAAAAAGTTCTGAGTCCTACCAGCACTAAACAGTTCTAAATCCTACCAGCACTAAAACGTTATACGTACTACCAACACTAAAAAGTTATAAGTCCTACCGTCACTAAAAAGTTCTAAGTACTACCAACACTAAAAAGTTATAAGTACTACCAACACTAAAAAGTTCTAAGTCGTACCGTCACTAAAAAGTTCTAAGTACTACCAACACTAAAAAGTTATAAGTCCTACCAACACTAAAAAGTTCTGAGTCCTACCGACACTAAAAAGTTATAAGTCCTACCGTCACTAAAAAGTTATAAGTACTAAGTTTATGATGTATCCGTCACGGGGCTCTATTGCACGCAAGCGTGCAATAGACACGAATTTGGGCAGTACTTCTTCATTTAGTTCACAACTTATCCGCCAGATGGCACCACTTGTAGTTCACGACCTATCCGATAGGGGACATTAAGAAAACAAAAATCTTAGTTCCGAAAAAATCCGCGAGATGGAACTATTTTAGTTCCTGACATATCCACTAGGTGGCGCTATTTAAGTTCGTGACCTATCCGACAGGTGGCGCTATTTAGGTGTATGGTCTATCCACCAGGTGCGGGTACTTGACCTACATCCGGGCACTTGACCTTTGACATACATCCGGGTACTTTTCCAAGCTCATTTGCATAACTAACCACGCCCACAATGCCCAGCTCGCTCGTGATTGGTCAATTGCACTCCCCCCAGACCGCGCCTAAGACCTCATTTGCATAATTGGCGCGAAAAGTGTTGGGCGCGGTCTGGGGGGAATCCCTATCTCTTAACATGGGATTGCCCCCAGGGGGCGCCAACCTCTACGCTGGACCACGCCTATTACTACTCAAATAATATATAAAAGAACTATGAACAAAACGTTCAAGTAGTTTATACAAAACGGGTAGAATTGAGATCGGTCTGTAGTTGTTAGTTTCCATTGATGGACCTGATTTGTAATGTGGTTGCACCTTTGCACATTTCCATTGTGTGAAAAACTTGCCAGATTTCAGAGAGATTTAGAATGAAAGCGAGTGTTTGTGATATGACTGGTGCTGCTACGCGTAATAGTCTGCGAGGCAGTCTGTCCAGACCAACATATTTATTTTCGGGCGTATTCCTTGATTGTTGTTCAATAAAATAAAAGCAGGTATTTCGGGTGATTTAGGTGGATCGAATGAAGCAGCTGGTGAAAGCATACTTGCTAATTCTTGACCAATGGATGTAAAATACACGTTGAATGCATTGGCTTTACATTTGGGATCAGTAATTATTTGACCTTCAACAAGTACACCTTTGGGACTGTACTTGGATTTTCCTGACAGGAGTTCTTTTAGGCATTTCCACATTAATTTTGGTTTCTTCTTATGTTCTAGGATTAGACCAGTGTAGTCGTCCCGCTTTGCAGTCTTGACAGAATTTCAAAATAATGTTTCATTTTAATATCATCTTTAATTTCCTGTGTGAGGTGTTTGCTCTAGGCGTGGGTTTGGGATTGCTGTTTCACCCCAAGTGACCCCCTTGGCGACATTCGTCGGTGTGACGGTGTTTGTTACTGGGGTAACATGAAGGATGCCATCTTACTGATGACGCGGTGGCTTGACAAAAAGCAACCAATAAACGAGCAGCATTATGTTTCCACGGTGGTCCCATGGCGTAGGCAATGTTGTCAACACATGTTACGGCATACGCTGTAGAGTTCACTCTGTTCGGCTCATTTTGAAGAAATAATCTAGAACTATATGACACGTTCAAGACGAGAAGAAAGCCGACGACTAGCAAAAGTTAATTGGCGTGAGCGATAATATAGCACTTTGATTAACGTCACCGGGCAGAAAAGTCTGCAATTGTCGCTCAGAGGTTCAGAATGTTTTGTAATACTATTTCAAGGCAGAATGAGTTTGTGTGTTAAATGAATTTGTTGTAAATACATTCTGTTAAACATTTGTCTAATAAAAATCACTGACTGATGACCATTGATGAGGGTTCCAACACCAAGATTACTAAATAACATATGTATGAGTATAAATCAAATAAGCATCAAAGGACTGAATGACTACGCAGGGTATATTCTTCTTTGTTCAAATAACTAACTACCCATCAACCAGCAGCAGGGAAATGATGGATACTCAGATCCCATTAAATAACAGTGACAATGTGTTTTTATTTAATTAAAAGTGAGTGACAATCCAACCGGTGTATTTGGAGTGATAATTGACAATTTAGCAACTTTAATTTGATTTTACAAACATTCGTAGATGCACAGCTATGTTGTTATAGTTAGAGACAAGAAAATGAAGATATAAAAAGTAATACGCTGTTTATATTATTATTATTATTATTACTATTTTATATATTATAAAAGTACTTATATGTTAAAATAAAGTATGTCAGGTAAATCTTTTTTTTTAAATTTGATATCTTGTAATTTATGTAAATACCAGTGAGATCACTTGAGATGCAACACAGATCAAGTCCTTCAAACCCACTTCTCCATAAACCATTTGGTAGGCAGGTACCAATTGCAATTACCAGTCACGTTCTAGGCTGGTAATAAAACTGGTGTAAATAGATAATTTAGGGACTGGAAGAGCAGATAAAAGAAATGCTGAACAAAGGAAACCAACCTGGTTTATAAAGGGGCAATACAGAAGGGTTTTTGTCCTGGATTCATGTCACCCAGGTGTTGTCAGGTGATAAAACCCTTTGTGTATGTACTGGGACTGTTACGATTTATAAATGTAAATCTATATAAGAAATCATTGTAAATACAGTAAACCTCACCTAAGTCGGATTCACCTAAGTCGGATCTTCGCTCAACTCGGACAGAATGTGGCCACACGATACGGTAAAACAGCTGCTGAACACCCACGACGATAATTTCCGCAGCTGTTGGCGAGATCTCGAGCACACCCAGGCGCTTGACCAGCCCCGATTTGTTGGCTTTGCGGAAACAACCATGCTCGTCGATGAGCGATGGAGGCACTGCACACAGCTCGTAGTTGAACAGAGGCCCAAGCTCCAATTGCCGTCGCTGACCAACCATCAAGAGCCGGAGAAAAATATCATCAAGATCGATGACTGGCCTGCCCTTGTTGCCCTTGTCCTGCTTCTTTAGAATGTCCATCGTCATGATGGGACTACTGGTAGGATCGTAGAACTCATCGGGAAGACTGGCGATGTACTTGCTCGCCGTCTTTTCTCCAAGCACAATCGATTCAACCACATTCAATTCAGCAGGAGGACGTTGAGGATGGTCTTGCGGATCCTGATTACCTGGATGATGAGTGGAAGTAGGCAAAAAGTGAAGATTATTAGGCGATATCTGCAGTTAGTAAGATACCGTAAACTTTACACTTATAACATAGCATTGGGTAAAACTATCGTTTATCAATAGTTATGGATATCAGTCCTTGTTACATCCCTACAATGACTTTCGCACATGATTACTTATTGCAAGAATTCCCCTCACAGAGAAATATGAATGCACATTTTCATAATGATATTTGCACTACACACTAAGTGTAACAGATGTGACTACGTGTTTGATATGATTGATTACTGTTTTTTCTAACGAACAAATGTGTCAAATATTGTAAGATTATCCGTTTGTGTGCATGAATAAACTAAAATATAATTTAGTAGGAGTTTCCTTTCATTGTCCACCGAGAGGTCAAATTTGACCTTCACCTGATCTTCAGCATCTGACCTTGACCTTGAACTGAAAAAAACAACCCATCAGAAATGGAATCTACGCACCCCAACATCCCATAAAAGAGGTATTATACATTATTCTAAGATACATGGTTCTAAAGAAAAAATTTCTAGATATATACCAGTCGCCATCTTGGAGTTATACAAATATTACCAGAGTTGCCCAATGTTGCTGTTTGGGCAACCAAGCTGAATTTGTTCTAGGACAGCTAGAGGGTTGGATTTAGCAGACCGAAGACGTTTGGCTGGCATGTAGACACGCACAAGCTTCTGCATGTAGACAGGCGAGACGTCTTCGTGCAGCGTCTTGTACGTACGCATAGCGATCTTGAATGTAATGCGCTGTTGAATAGGTAGCCAGTGCAGAGATGGTCGCCGAAGGCACAAAAGAACCAGCATATCGTGTCGTTCTAGACCCAGGCACTCTGAATCATCCGCTACGTTCAATGATTCCATTGTCACAGTCCGTCTTCAGTGGGTGGGTGTCGTCATGAAGTATGTCTCTCAATTTGTTTGTCAGTCGTCCCTGGTGTGTGTCAAACCTGTCCTGTCTCTTGCCTACGACACTTTTCGCCTTCTTTATGATCTTATCCAGTATATCCCTATCCTGCTTTGAGACATTTCCACCCC
>OZ023205.1:63623343-63701633 GCA_963995525.1 Escarpia spicata | reverse complement strand
GGCAAAAGGTTTATTCATCATCAGAATTGATCAGCCATATTAAAGTCATCAACACATGGATCGATACGCCAGGGAGCTCATGTGGAAACGCAAGGTTATAAAGGTAATTTTTGTAAACGACGGCGAAATTGTATAATATTTTCAACTAATCTAACACTAAGAGGAAGCACATTCCAGAGGGTTGGCACAGCAACCGAAAATGCCCTTGTTCCAATATTAGCGTTGACTCTAGGAACAAAAAGTTAATCAGAAGTAGATGATCGAAGCTGGATAGGCTTTTTTGCAGGAGTAAGCAATTAATAAAATATGCTGTTTGCTTACATGAAAGTGCTTGATTGGTAATGGTAGAGATCATAAAAATAATACAATATCGTACAGAAAGCCAACGCAAGGACTTCAGAATGGACTGAGGGAGAAAACTACGGAAAATGAGTTACAACCCTAACTAATCAATTTTGTGCACGTTGCACGCGATATCCCCAAGGGCAATACTGTGAAAATGGGAATTACAACAGTCAAGCCTACTAGTAACAAGTGCAGTTGCGATAGGTTTTGCAACAGAAAGAAGCAAATAACAGCGAATACGTCGTAAATCACGAATATGATCATAACAGCTGCGACCACGAAGTTTGATGCCGTCTAAAATTGAAATTATCATTACAGATTACTCCAAGATTTCATGTTGAAGGTGCTGGCGTAACGAATTGGCTAAGCGTAAGTGTGAGAAAAAAGCTTTTAGTTTGGTCAGGCTGCCTCTGTGTACCAATTATAAGAAACTGTTTTATCAGCATTTAACTATAATCTACTCTCAGTCATCCAAACAAAAAAGGCCATTAAGACAATTTCTGAGCTGATCTATGGAGCAATTAGTATTAGGCGTAGCTAAAGAAATGTAAATTTGGGTATCATCGGCAAAAAGATGATGGTTTAGATTATGATAATAATAATATTTAATATTTATAGAGCGCAATATCCATGATATGCTCAAAGCGCTGTACAATCAAAATTCAATCAAGCGATTCAATGTATACTTATAAAAACTGCCAAAAAAGAAACTTCAGATAAAATGTAGAACAAATTAAGTTAGTTATGTTAAAACTATTAATAAAATAATTAAATAAAATTGGATAAATTAGACCTGTTATTACTGTATTTACATATATGCATACCTATACATACGTACCCACACACATGCACGGACGCACGCATACATAAGTAAATACTGATACATGCACTCAAAATAAAATATCTATATGTATAAAAGTAAGATATGCTGTAAAATGTCCTCAAATGAAATGTTAAAAATGTCAGCAGTATTGAGCTTTGAACATGTGCGTCTTTAGTGTCTTTCTGAACGCCGACAGAGTTCTGCTGCACTTGATAGCAATGGGCAGTGCATTCCATAATCGAGGTCCAATCACACGAAAGGACCTGTCCCCGAAACTGACCAGGTTCGTTCGTGGAATTACAAGCAAAAGTTGTTCAGATGAACGTGTGCGTCCCGGACAGTGCCTGGTTAACAGGTTGGCAAGATACAGCGGCGCCGTCCAGTTCAGACATCTGAACACATAAAGGAGTATTTTAAACTCGATTCGGCATTTGATTGGCAGCCAGTGTAGTTCTTTTAGAACCGGAGTTATGTGGTCACGGCGAGGTGTGAACGTGATGATTCTGGCTGCCATGTTTTGGATTCACTGGAGTTTGTGAATGTGGTCACGTGGTAGTCCAGCTAGTAACGCGTTTCCGTAGTTCAATCTAGACATGACGAAAGCATGCACAAGAGATTTAGTCGTATCTGTTGTGAGGTATCGCCTGATACGACTGATGCTGTGGAGGTGCATAGACGCTGTTCGGCAAATGGCACTTATGTGACTAATCATGTTGAGGGATTGATCAAATACAACGCCCAGGTTGCGCGCATTTGTAGACGAGGTCAAAGTCGAGTCAAAAATGCGTATCTCCTTTAGCATTGGCAACTTCTGTCTTCTGATCATTTAACTTCAGTAAATTGGTCCGAGACCATTCACCAATTTCTTCTAAGCAACAGCACAGACGATCCATTGAGTTCAGTTGGCCATCTCCACCAGGATAAAACGAAACATAAAGTTGCGTGTCGTCGGCATATAGGTGATATTCTAAGCCGAATTTCTTGATGACGTCGCTAAGTGGTGTAATATATGCAGTGAACAGCAATGGCCCGATTACGGAGCCTTGCGGTACACCAAACGGCACAGCAGTTGGGGAGGATTTTACATTTCCAATGCGAACGACTTGATGCCGACTGGACAAGTAAGATCTGAACCACTCAAGCGCAGCGCCCGTGACACCGAATCTGTGAGTGAGTCTGCTCAATAGAATGTCGTGGTCAATAATATAATAATACATTTATTCGTACTAAAATTGTACAATTCAACTAAATCAATGTATATAAGTTACTGTGTACATAAAACAGTAAGCAATGAGCGCAGCTCGTCAATGGCTAAAAAAAGAAGAGCTACCCACATTATTTATATTATGTAATACATATTTTGCAAATGAGACTCTACATACTAGTTCATCATCCAGCCCCTCCTGGTAGTGGTCTTGAATCATACCATAAAACTGATTAGACTTCATTCGAAAGAATGTCATGGCATCAAGTTTGAATTTGGACATGATATAGTTAAAACTTTAAAAGATTAAAAAGTTTTCTGATACCTTTGCGCCACGTAGCATAGAACATATCAAGATGTTTGTTTTGCAAGTTCCACAGACATACACCATAGAAAGATGTACAGTACGACATATATAATTGACGTTTTATGTTTATATTACAAAACCCAAAATTAGCAGATAATGCATTTACACGCCATATAAAATCATGACACATATCTTTTACCATAGCCTGGTGAGCGTCAGGACCAATAACGTGGCCTAAATGCAACCCTTTTTTTACTATGTTTCACTTTTAAACCATCAAAGTAAAATGGGCAGTTGGTACCACTGCCATATTTAATAAGTTGACATTTTGCCGGGTTGAATTGTAAATCATATTCATATGCAAATTGTTGACATATATCACACATTTTGTTCAATGCATATATCGATGGAGCTACCAAAGATACATCATCAGCATAGCCAACAGCACCATAGTACTTATGACCGATCATACAGTCAAAACCAGACATGCAGAGTCTTGTTAACATTCCATCAATGTAGATAGAAAATAAAATGGGGGACAACACCCCACCCTGCTTCACACCATTGGCAGTGGAGAAATGCAATGACATGGAATTGTTCCATGATACATTTAAATGTTGATTAGTGTACATATAAAGTAAACATCTGATTAAAAGGGGATTCATTCCTCTATCCATCAGTAAGTTAAAAAGTTTAACATAATTTACTTTATCGAATGCTTTAGTCGCATCTAGTAATAACACGTAAACATCCGATTTATTCTGCTGGAAATAGTTCACAGTCTCCATTAACGCAAATGTACATTTAGCTGTAGAGCTTTGAGGTTTGAAACCAAACTGTAGATCACTTGTTTTAAGAGCATCAGAACTTTTTATCATTATAACCCAATCAAATATTTTCGACAGAGGGCTACTAAGAGCAATGGCTCGATAGTTGTCAGAATTATTTGCTGATTTCCTCTTGTTTTTTACTAGAGGTTGAATTGTTGATATATTAAAACCATCCGGGGTATATCCGTGATATACCATTGCTGTGAATAGCAAAGAAAGAAAAACATGTAATTTGGTAGGTGCATGAATAAAGTGGTCGGTATATATAATGCCGTATCCATCACATTTGTTAATCTTAACATGATTAATGCCATTCAAAACATCATGCACCGTAATAGTATTTTCACCTTCGTTACAATGTGCATCTACTTTAGTATGTATGTTTTGTAGCAATGACGTCATGTCTGCATCATTATAGGCTACTGAATTATATAAGTCCTCATACTTAGTAGCAAAGTGTTTAGAAATATTTTCGTCTCCTGTCACTTCATCAACCATGTTGGGTAGCATATTATTGTTCTTTGTAACTTTACCTACTTCTTTCCAGAAGTCCCTACTTTTATTTCCAAGTAACGCTGTCGCCATACTTTCATTTTTAACATTATTTTGATTACGTTTAACAAAACGAACTGCTCTGTGATATTGAGAGCGTGATCTACGCATGACGTCAGCAATAACAGCATTGCGAGGAGAGCCACAATCTTTCCATAGATTATGCCAAAACAGTGACGCTTCTCTGTATGGTTTAACGTGTTCATTCCAACCCGCTATTACCTTCGAATTTCCCTCTTTTGAAGTATGTGGAATGGAGTTTTGACAAGCTCTTATACAACAATCCATTATTGAATCATGAAATATCTGAATATCATGACAATGCGTTAACCTGCTAGGACAATGTTTATCGCGGCATTCTAGAGAATGCCATGGTATAGATATTTCATCAATCATTCTTTCTAAAACTTTGTTTTAACAAGATTTAACAAGATTGCCACCCAGAGAATTAACTCTAGGTAGCAGGTGGACAAGAAAGCCCTTGGCTTATCGAGAGTCCGACCTTTTTATCTATGTGTATCCCGCCGGTCTGAGGTATGTGTCGATTTTATTTTTAAACATATTCACGCTACTAGCACCCACACAATCAGCAGGTAATCTGTTCCATTCATTTACAGTCCTTTGTGAAAATGAAAACTTTCTTATATCCAATCTACTCTTGTAGTACTGACTTAAGTTACAGTCTGACGCTTCTTGCCATTTAGGTCTAGATATGTACCTTCTAGAAGAAGGTGAACAATAATTAACATCTAAACTCAAGGTAAGAACCAGTGGCGAATGGAATGATAAATTTGCACCATCGTGCATAGTATAATATTCTAACATATGGTCAAAGAGTCCATTGTTTAACAAAAAATGATCAATGACATGAGTACCATTGTCCACAGGACTAGTAAATTAATAAGAAACATTATGTCCTTCAAAATCAATACATGGCTTGATTGTTTCACGTTCACATATGTAATTTAAATGTTTCGTAAAGTTAGAAGACACACGATTGAAAGACGTGTTCATATCACCTCCAATAATGAAATTGGAACAGTTCATTATATTACATGTACTCATAATTTCAGTCAAAATATTGCAGTACAGATCATCATTACATCTGGTATCACATGGCATGTACACATTAAAAAGTAATAATGACATGCTTTGCCTAGTTATATTAACTGCACATATTCTATTAGAGTTCACGATGACTGGGGAGACAATACAATTCAAGGAATTTTTCCACAGAATGGAACATCCACCATACCCTCTGCCATTTAAAAACATAATATTATCTATTCCAGAAACATCATGAGATAAAATGCTAACATTGTTATCACATGGTATGTTTTTAATCCTGTGAAACTGAGATTCCATTAACCAATGTTCCTGGAGTAAAACAAAATCATGTGCTTTGATGAGCTCTGAGACATATTCAGGCTTACCTGGACCAAAGCCAGTACAATTATAACTTGAAATAGTAAGGTTACTAGCCATATTAAAAATCGTAGATTATGTCGGAAGATAATGAAATCAGAACGTGTTACGCGCGTTCTTAAAGCGGAATATACGAATGCTGATGCCTTCTGGCCACACACCGCTGTCAAACAGCTTATCACATTCTGTGAAAGGTACTGTTAATTTGAACGAACTGTTTTTAGCCTCATTATGTGACACACACTTAACATTCAAAACAGTGAAGCCCTTGCTTTCCACATAGGACTTTAAATCATCCGGCTTAACTTCTTTAGAGACCCGTGATACAAATATGTATTTAACCGATTGACCATTTCTGGCTGCCATGAGTGTTTCTGAAGCGGTAGCCGTTCCAGCAACTGTTTTTTTTAGCCATGCGTCTCTCATTCTTACGCCGAAGGTAGCTAGGAATCTCGAATGAGTCACCTGCGCTCGAGTTGACATCAATGATACATTGCGTGTCAACATCGTTAACAACCAGTGCGACACTGTCAACAACAGTAGTCGAGCCAACGGTCCTTGACTCGCTCGCAACTCGTGGTGCTTGCCGACTTGTTCGTTTTACACTACCAGAAGCCACCTTTTTCTTCCTATGTATCCAGACTGATCGGTGCTGGCCGGTGTTAGTTTCACGGTTAGTTTCTTCTGCTGCTTGTCCGTAGAAGTCTTCAGTGTCTCAGCGTAAGACCGACTGGGGGTGGAAGCGGCTTTCTTTGCGGATGTTGATATATCATCCTCCATTCGCAGACGTTTTTCAGTGTTTGTGCTGACACTGTCACTAAGTTGTCGCAACTGGCTTTCTAACACTGCCAGCCTCTCCACTAGAGACGGCTCCAACAGCTCACCTGGCGAATATTTGGGCAATCGCACGATATCCTGTGCGTTTAGCACAACACATGGTGGACAATTCAGAGCGTATATTTTCATCAGCGCTGTCACGATGTCGTCCGTGTTCGCATCTTCGGAGCTTCTTGATGTAGTGTCCACCCTATGGATCATTTTGTCGAGAACATCCACGGGCTTATATGTATCCCACAGGGCATGTTTCGCAGCTAAAATTTCAAATTTTGTGAAGTGCGATAAAACAACCGTTTTTATTTGCTCACGTGGTCGCTGGTGGATATGGCCGACTATGTAGGCCAGAACGTAATCATTGATCGTAGTAGCACTGTTGTCAGTAACTGTCATGACTAGTGGGTCATGTGACCCGACATTACTTGCATCGACAGAATCGGTGTCAGCGCTTCGTTCGGTCAGCGTGCTTGACCTGGTGGGTTTACCCATTACGTCAGAATGCACTTAAACCCACTTGAAAGTGTCAGTTGAGTATAGCGTCCACTACAGGGCAATGTCATGCTTCCGCGGTCCGCTGGCATTCAACGCACTTAAACCCACTTGAAAGTGACTTGCATTTAATAGAGTGATCGAATAGATCGTAGAAATTAGTGGTGTAAAAAAATGGATAAACAAGTGGAATTACTGATTGATAAGTATTATTTTTGCCTTAATATCATTCATAAAGTTGCAATAAACATATATTGAGTAGCAGTTGTGCTTAAAGTTAGTTAGTTAAAGTATTTTAGAACACCTTAGTATAGTGAGTGATAATAGGGTAACTCACTTAGGCGGCTTAGCCTTCGAAAAGTTGTAAACAAGATTTAACAAACCTGATTATGTGGTAGAATATATAGGAGATAAAGTAACAACCATCAAACTACTTACATAAGATAATATCTGTGTAAGCCAGTACTTGCTATATAATTTGGTTAGGTAGCATTGTTGTTAAAAATAAGCAAGGGCGATAGTCGGGCGGCGTAACCTAAATAAATAAAGCAGCCTAACATAACGTAATTGATTGTATTTAAATTAGGTCACTACCGGTGATGTTAGCGTTCGTGTTAGGATAAATAGTTGGCTGTGTAATTGAAATTTGTAACCTAAAGTGTGCTGTAGTACACAGGAAACAGTCTTTATAAAGACTAAGTTAGTTAAGTTATTAAATAAATTCTGATCGGGATATGGCGCCTTGCAAGCGGCAAGTCAAGGCAAAGCGACACTTGGTGTGCGATCACTGCCACAGCTGTGTAGATTTTGCATTGTCCGGGTGTGGAAAGTCATGGGCAGAAACCATAGAGGAAGGATTCACCTTTCAGTGCATTGGATGTTGGAAGGTGGAGTGTTTGCAGAAGGAGATAGTTAGGTTGACAGATATTGTGAAGGGAATGGAGATGGGAATTAGCAAGGAGGCAGGTCGAACGGAGAGAGACGACAGGGAGAGAGGTGAGGATACTGCAAGACTGAAGGAGAATAGCAGTGGCAAGAAAACTGAGGAAAGGAGATTGAGAGGAGAGAAGGTGATTGGAGGGGAAGAAATTGGAAAATCGACAACAGAAAACGTGACAAGCGTGAAGGTGACAGGGAAGAAAGTGACTGTAGAGAAGGAGGGAGGGAAGATGGAACGGGAGAGGAGAGAGGAAAATGAGACGGGACGAAAGAAGAAGGGACGAAAGGAAGTGAGAGCAAATGTGATAGAAGAGAAGTCGATAAAAGGGACGCTGACAGGAGGAAAGGTGACAAGAGAAAAAGCGACAGGAAAGAATGGATCGGAAGAGAATGTGACAGGAGAGAAGACGGCAGGGGGGAAAGACAACAACCAGACAGATGCAAACCGAAGAAGGAGCTATTCTAAGGCAGTGATTGAAGGGGGCAATGAGGAAAGAGAGGGTGTTTATGATTAACTCCATTATGAGAAAGACGGACAAGACACTGAGCGAGGGGAAGGACATCGTTGTTTGTTTACCGGGGGCTAGGATTGAACAGGGTAGAGAAGGTATTGGGACATGGCAAGGGGGGGTCTATACTGGTACATGTAGGAACAAATAATGCAGACAGGGAGGGAACAACTGCGATAGTACAGAAGTATAGACAGTTAGTGAGGAAGTTAAAGAAGACGAGAGTCGAACAGGTTATTTTGTCAGGAATTTTGCCAGTAATGGGAGGAAAGGGGGCAACGTATAGAAACTGCAAGAGGATGGCGATCAATGCACTAGATGAGCAGATGTGTGAAGAAGAGGGGCTGGGATTCACAGATTTATGGGGATACTTTGTTGGGAGGGAAGATATGTACATGAGAGATGGCCTCCATCTTAGTGGAAAGGGGGCAGCAGTTTTCTCAGAGAATCTGCTGCAATTTGTTGACAGTGGGACAGGTTGCATCTATTTAAACTAGATTCGCAGGGGGGACTCACAGAATAGCCTGAAAATGGAGGCATAGATAAAGACAGCACAAAAAAATCAACAAATAACAGTCTGGAAAACTCTTCTGAAGCTGGATATAAATGTGTTTGTTTAAATGCAAGGAGTAAAGTAAACAAAAGAAATGAACTAAACATTATGGTAGAAGATATTGACCCTCATATAATAGGTATAACCGAATCCTGGACCACCACCGATATATCAGATGCTGAAATGGGACTGACAGGATATGTAATGTTTAGAAAAGATAGAATAGGAAGAAAGGGATGTGGAGTTATTTTATATATTAAAGAATCTATTCAGGCTTATGAAATGAAATTAGAAAGAGAAGCAGATTGCGAAGAAGCTGTTTGGTGTAACATAGTTACAGGAAACTCAACGTTAACAGTTGGGTTAGTTTATCGAAGTCCAAACATAACCATAGAAGAGAATGAAAAAATACAAAACGCTATAAGGGAAGTAAGCAAACGGGACTGTATTATTATGGGGGATTTTAACCATGGGCATATACTATGGAAATCTCTACAGAATATGGGGAGAAAGGACCACAAGTTTTTAGTTTTAGTTCAAGATACATTCCTTTCTCAACATGTGCTAGAACCAACCAGTGGTGAGAATGTGTTAGACATAGTTTTGTCCTCACAGAATGAACTAGTTGACAATGTCAAGATATGTGAGCCACTGGGGAGTAGCGATCACAACCAGATACATTTTACCATCAAAGTAAAATCAGAAAGGAATAGCAAAAAGCAGTATAGCAGAAATTTTCACAAAGGAAGGTATAAGGACATGAGGAAATATTTAGCAAAGATAGACTGGAATAAGACACTGAAAAATAAGACGGCAACAGAATGCTGGAATATATTAAAGAGTAAAATTAAGTGCATAATCGATCAATTTGTACCTTTCAAAAAACAAGGATAACGGTCCAAAAAGAAACACTTATCGAAAGAAGCCATTAGAAAAATTTAGTATAAGCAAATGATGTACTGGAAATGATGAAGACTACAACAATAATTATTATAAAGAAGCACTTAACCAAGCTACAGCTGAAATTAGAAATTCAAAGAGAAGCTATGAACAACAATTAGCTAGTAATATAAAACATGACAGCAAGAGTTGTTATGCGTATGTTCGAAGCAAACAGAAAGTTCAAGATAAGGTCGGTCCATTAGAAGATAGTGCTGGAAATATAATATCAGAGGGATTCATAATGGCAGAAGACCTGAATGAGTACTTTAGTTCAGTGTTTACCAGGGAAGATATTAGTTCACTGCCAATACCAGAGGCTAAGTTCAAGGGGGCAGATTCAGACTATTTAGGACAATTAATTGTAACCCCGGAAATGGTAGCTAAGAAAATAAGGGCTATGAAGGATAAAACATCACCTGGAGTGGATGGTATTCCACCCAAACTACTATTGGAAATTGTAAAACAAATTAGCATACCACTTGCAACAGTTTTCAACTTGTCATTAGAAGAGGGAGTGGTTCCTTTAGAATGGAAAGAAGCAAACATTATACCGTTATTCAAAAAAGGTTCGAGAAACAAGTCAGAGAACTATAGACCAGTGAGTTTAACATCAGTGATTTGTAAATTATTAGAAAGACTAATTAAAGATCACATGGTGGATTTTCTTGTTAAACAAAACTTGATAAACCCATCTCAACATGGTTTTTTTAAAGCGAGGTCATGCTTAACAAATATGTTATGTTTTTTGGAAGACATCACTAAGTGGGTAGACGAGGGATCACCAGTAGATATCGTCTACTTAGATTTTCAAAAAGCTTTTGACAAAGTACCACATCAAGGATTACTGCTTAAACTAAAGGCCCATGGCATAGGAAATGGTATAATAAACTGGATAGAACAATGGCTGATTGACAGAAGACAACGTGTAGTAGTTGATGGGGAGGCTTCAAACTGGAAATAAGTATTGAGTGGGGTACCACAGGGATCAGTATTAGGTCCTATATTATTCTTAATATACATCAACGATTTGGATGATGAAATAACAAGCAAGGTGTTGAAATTTGCGGATGATACAAAAGTGTTTAGAAGGATTAAAAGTGATGGAGATAGACAGCATTTACAAGATGATTTTGACAGGTTGATCAAATGGTCTGAAAAGTGGCAAATGATGTTCAATTTTTGGAAATGTAAATGCCTCCACATAGGACATGGGAACGAAGAGGTAGAATATACAATGGGGGGTACTGTACTAAGTACTACTGTAAAAGAAAAGGACTTAGGGTTAACCGTTAGTGCTGATATGAAGATTTCAGAGCATTGCGGAATTGCAGCTTCAAAGGGAAATCAAATCCTTGGATTAATTAGACGAAACATAACGTATAAGGAAAAAGAGCTAATAATACCGCTGTACAAAACAATAGTTAGGCCTCATTTAGAATATTGTATTCAAGCGTGGAGGCCATTTCGCAGGAAGGACATAGATATGCTAGAAAGAGTGCAGAGGAGAGCAACTAAAATGATACCAAATCTGAGGGATCTTAGTTATGAAATACGCCTAAAAAAATGCGGTTTAACCACACTAGAGACCAGGATATTGAGAGGAGATCAGATAGAAGTGTTTAAAATTTTGAAGGGTTATGAAAATATTGATAGAAATATGTTTTTCTCAGTTAAGAAAGATAGAAGGACTAGAGGACATGATCTTGCATTAGCAAAGGAGCAGAGTAGATTGGATATAAGAAAGTTTTCATTTTCACAAAGGACTGTAAATGAATGGAACAGATTACCTGCTGATTGTGTGGGTGCTACTAGCGTGAATATGTTTAAAAATAAAATCGACACATACCTCAGACGGGCGGGATACACATAGATAAAAAGGTCGGACTCTCAATAAGCCAAGGGCTTCCTTGTCCACCTGCTACCTAGAGTTAATTCTCTGGGTGGCAATCTTGTTAAATCTTGTTAAAGTGTCAGATAGCGTTCAGGACCGTGTCACGCTTCAGCGGTCAGCTGGCATTCAACGAGGTTGCACAACAAGACCCATGCATCACGGGCGATAATTTGTCCAACAGCATTAAAACATCTCATAAAGTTTATTAACGACAGATAAGACTCGATAAAAGCGTGTTTGCATATGCAGTGTTCATGTACTTGCTGTTTACTGTCAAAATATACACACCGTGTTTCAGTCTTTTCTGGATTTTGCAGGTTATTTCACAGAGCCACAACAATGCAACAAATCAAAACGCCACCTAGCGGCAACGCAACGCAAGGTTCAACGAAAACCATTTGAAACGAAATGTTTCGCACACGCATCTATTGGACAACATATATAAACATTCCATAGAGTACCTATAACGGAACTGCTCGGTTGTAATCGAATCGTGCAATTGACCGATGGTGTCGAAAGCGGCGGTCAAGTCAAGCATAACCAACACAACAACACAGCCACGGTCTACTGCAGACAGAATGTCATTGTGTACTTTAAGCAGAGCCGTTTCAGTTGAGTGATCATGGCGATATGCCGATTGAAATTGGTCGTGCAAGTTGTTCTCTTGCATGTGGAGATTCAGCTGTTTTGCTACAACGCGCTCGATTACTTTAGAGAGAAATGCCAGATTCGATACAGGTCGGTAGTTCTGCAAATATTCTGGATTTAGTCCAGCCTTCTTGATTAATGGCGAGATGCAGCCAGTCTTGTATTTATCTGGAACAACGGACGACTGCAGAGATGCCACAACTATGTGCGACAAAATGGGCAGAAGTTCATCAATCGATTCTCTCACTAGCCAGGTAGGAGCTGGGTCTAAGTCGCACGATTTAGGCGGTGCATCCATGATGATATTCTTGATTTCGCCTGGCGTTGGTAGGGAGAAGGAAGACAGCTCTGCTGTGCAGCATATGTTGTTGGTATCCACATTTTTGTCACCATTTGCTCTGTCAGAGCTGGTAGACAACTCACGACAAATGATGCTGATTTTTTCAGAAAAATACTTTTAAAATACACTCGCCATTTCAGCTTCTGGCGTATGGGTAGGGAGTACAGTTTCCATTTTGCGATGCAGTAGACAGTTTACATTTCGGAACAGTCGTTGCTGGTTCTTGCCTGTGTCACGGATTATGCTGGAATAGTAGGCAGATTTTGTTTGGGTAAGTAGTGCATTCACTCTCTTGCACTGATCAGCGTACAATTGTCTATGCACCTCTAGTTTGGATTTTATCCAGGATCTTTCTCGTTGCTGTTTCTCTCGTTTCGCAGCCCGTAGATCGTCGGTATACCCCGCTGTGTCTTGCCGTAATCGGATATGCTTTTCTTGCATAGGTGCGTGCAAATCAACTAAGCTGACCAGCATATGATCGTACTGATCAACCAGTTCTTCTACGTTCAGCAAGTCAAGATCATCCGAGCGGAACAGTGGAATATCTTGTCGAAAAGACACTGCATCAATGGTGCGTAACTTGCGATATTGGATTTTCATCAAACCAGTGCGACGTTGAACAATGTCTATGTTGAAACTCACCGCAAAGTGGTCAGAAATGCCCATGTCCGTAACGGTAACATTTCGAACAAGGTGTTCGTCCGTGCTGCGGGTCATGAGTACATCCAACGTGTGTCCTTTCCTGTGGGTTGGCCCGCGAACATGCAACACCATTCCTGTGGCATTCACATAATTGACCAGTCGTCGTGCATCAACATTTGCAGCGTTGTCGATATGAAAGTTTAAATCTCCCATGATAATCAGAGGTCCAGGTTTTATAGCATGCTGGTTGATGAAACGGTCCCATTCTTCAAAAAGCACAGTAGTTGACAAGCCATTTTTCACTGATGGTGGCGGGCGGTAAATGACAACAATTCTCATGGATGACGTACGTGTTTTCAGCCGGCACTCGATGTGTTCAAACGATCGAAACGCATCTGTATTCTGTTTGTATAAAACGATTTCGGATTTATGGATAATAGCGACACCGCCCCCTTTGCCGGTAGAGCGAGGCGTGTGCTTGATGGAATATCCATTTGGTACAATGTCTGTAATCACACTGGCGTCGCTCGAAGGCTTCAACCACGTTTCGCATATCGCCATCATATCGAGATGGTTTTCAAGTATATGATCCGCAATGGCGAGTGTTTTGTTCCCGACACGATTGTGCGTTAACGTAGCATACTCGTACGCCTTGATCGCGCTGTACCTGTTTATTCAGTGGTAAAGTTATTAAATTTGGTACATTTCGGCTTGGTTGTGGCAACATCGATACTCTTGCGTAGTGAATTATTGTCCCGATCTGTTTTGCGACTTTACGACCGCCACGGTGTTTACGTCTCGTAGACGAACGCTTGAAGATGCACAGTTGATGAAGGAGAAGATTCACACAGCAGGTCACCGGAGATCTGGTATACCTGGTTGCATTGGCGGCAATTGACAACAGCTGTGTCCTGGGATAACGCACTACTGATGCCATTGTTGACACATACGAGTGCTGAAATTGCGTCTTGCGTCACTGCGTATCATCGGCGGTTGCACACAAGTTGTTCGTGCGTGGTCCGGTGTTATCCAGGAATAGACCACAGCGTTGTGCTTGACAAGTTTTGCAACCGGTTCTCAAGGCAAGCGTAGATGAATGTCGATTAAAAATCATAACAGTCCGGCACCAGTAATCATTTTCAAGTAAAATGTAAACGTCCGAAATAATGTCTGTACCTTTATACACACACATGAGAAATATTAAAACGTTCCTTGAATTGAAATACGTCAAACTTGTAACAATAAGACATCTGTCGTGGGAGCTACTGCCAAGCGCTGCACCACACCCAATTAATTATGACTGTTAATAACACAGCTTAGTGGTGTTGTATAGAGAGTGAAAAGCAACGCACAAGAACAGAACCCTGGGGAACCCCACATAAAGTGGACAGCGCAGCCGAAAAACAGTTCCCAATCTTAATGGTTTTGTATCTGTCAGTTATGTATAAAGAAAACCAGCTCAGAGGTGTGCCAAACACGCCGTATCATTTTGATAAACGTTTAATTATGTTATAAAGGGGGCATACATTTCATGTAAGTTTAGGGGAATTACTTTACCATTAACGATGTTTGATTTAATGTCATTATGAACTTTTAAAAGAGCCGTTTCTGTTGAATGAAAGTGTTTATATGCTGACTGTAACACATTAAGATAGTTGTGCTAATGTGAGACTTTAGTCGACTAGCAACAAACTTTTCTAATACTTTAGAAATAACGTTAAGGTTAGAAATATGTCTATAACTGTTTTGGTCTTGTTTAGACAGGGATGACGTTTTAAGAATTGGCGCATTTGAAGTCATCCGGGAAGAAGCCACAGCACAGTGATGCATTGATGATATTTGTTATAGGTATGAGTAATGTATCGAGACTTATAGCAGTGTCGTCGGAAATATATCGAAAGCACAAAACCTATTTGGGGAGGACATAATTATTTTTCTCACTTCGTTAATTGTAGCAGGTTCAAACGATACAAGTATACACTTTACGTGTGGAGAGTCCACATTTACAGTACTTAAAGTATGATCTTGGAAATTCGAGCGAATAAGACTGATTTTTTCCTTAAAATGACTAGAGAACGAGTCACACAGAGAATTGATTGAAACATGATTAGGTAGCGATGGTGCAGCCCGTCTGTGTAGAATGTTATTAATGCCGTGCCACTATTGGACTTAGGTATGACCATATTTGTTTACTAATCTGACTTAGCTTTGGCCAGAGGTGACACTTACAGAGGTGACACTGATTAGATTAAATCGACCTGTCCAGAGGCGAGCGTGATTTGCGCCGTACACGCTCTAAATAACGACGGCGCCTTTTAGATAGTAAACTCTCGGAAGTCACCCGTGGACCCGCTGGCTTTTGTGACACACATTTGGATTTCGTTGGTGCATGTTTGTCAGGTAATGCCTTGAGTACTTGACAGTACTGTTTATATAAGTCAGATAAGTGTTCTTTTTGGTATGTGATGAGGTCAGAGTTAAGGATATCATCCATTAAATTTTAAATGGCTCTATAAAACAAATTGTGTTTCGACTCTATTGGAGTTATATAAAGTTGAACTTTAGCAATGACAATGTGGTGGTCTGACAACCAATCCGAAACACTAGATGTCTGGATATTGTTGCAAGTTGAACGCATTATCAAGAGTTCAAGCCAATGGTCATGTAAATGTGTCGAAAAGATAACATGTTGTTTCATATCAAAGGATGCCAATGTAACCAGAAGGAGAAATGTCAGCAATGCATGCAACTGTGTCATGTGGTCTAAGTCAGGTCTCAATGACAGCAAGGATGTCTATTTTCTTAGAAATAAATAAATCACAGAGCGATGCTGTTTTATCTCGAACATTTGTAGTGGCTACCCGAATGCCTGATAGCTGGCCTAGGAAGCACCCTTACATATCTTGCTAGTAGTAGAATAATAGCGAATTTCAATGTTGATAGAGAACAGGGGATTGGCAAGAACCTACGATTCAAGCAAATGTTAAGACAGATAAACTGAGTAAACAGGACAATGAATCGTGTAGTGTCATGTGTTGAGAAAATGTTGCGATGACAACCAACCATTGCAAAGTAATTGGCTTGCACAAGGCAAAATCATCACTTTTAGAAGACATAAAACTTGATAAAAATCGAATACACAATAGAAATAGTGATGACATTGTTTCAATGACACAGTCTAGCATCCTCAAAATGTGAATGATTGATCAATATACAACATCTTAAAGTGATACGTTAACAACTACGATAACCGTAACTATACACGAACAGTTCAGAACAGAAAAAGGGGGACCTACCCCAGCATTTCAGTAATTGCTGAGGAACCAGCTAATGCGAACACGTTTTAATAACTTCAAGGCATATGCCATAGTAAGTCGTACGAACTAAAACCGTATTGTCGCTCAGCCATCGTAAAACTTTCAATTTAGATACAAGATATATATATATATATATAGTACTTTTATTGTCATAGGAATGTGTATAATTCCTATAACAATAAGAGCAGATACTGTATGCATAGTTACTTATACAATATCCAAATATGCAATCCACATTCACTACATTAATTCACATGTATTTAATACACACCATACTTTTGTTTTCAGATAATTTAAATTCTAATAATTATATAATGCATGTGCACTGTGACCATGTAATATAATTGGGGTATGTTTAATACACACTGTACATACGTTTATAAAAGTTATAATGTCTGACAGGGTTCTAATACGACATTCTGATTACGGTTTATCAGACAAAATTATTCTGTGCACTTTTGTGTTTCCAGTGAAAGAAAACATCTGTAGGGGTTTCATCAAAAGCTTCGGCAAAATCAAGCTGGATTGCAACAATATGTGTATTGTTGTCCATAGTGGTCTTCCAGGCAACGATTGTACCTGTACAGTGTAGAGATTGACAAGATGTTGAACGAGGACGATTGTGTTGAATAATTGCATGTAGTTTCACAAATTTCTTTGATCGATGTTCGCCATGAATTTGCAGAGGAAGCATGTTGGTGGTAAGAGCATGTAGTTTGCACGGTCGGATTTGTTTGGTATTGTTCATGCCTTCGCTGGTAGCCAGACATCAGGGAATTTGCATGTGATGTACGACCATAGGAACAACTATTATGTGTGGTCATGGGGCATATTTCCTCTGCAGTTTCTTTAAGAACGTTGACTGTTGGTGAACTGGTGTTGGTTTGTCGATGTCGCTTTACATTGTAGAATCTATGCAATAAAAACAATTAAATAATATATTTGAATAATAATAAATAACATGGTTGTCCTGTTCCAGCGTTGAAGTTACACTGACATCAGCTATGGATGGCTCGTGTGGCCACCGCTTCAAAGGACCAGTCGTCAAACTCTTACTTGTATCGACCATAATCGCAGTCTACTACGGCGTTAATGTACTGTTTGCTAGACATCATGATGGCCCACATACAATTCTTTCGTCTGCCAATATGGACGATCGCACCATTGTGCTAACACGAAGTCAAGCCAATGCATTTGTAAGAATTTACTATTTTATATTAATATTAATGCATGTTGTTGGCGTGACCACACGTACATGTCCGCCAACTGGATGACTTATCAGCACTGAATTACATTAGGCAGGAGAAAAATCCACTAGTAAACCAGAGCATTTCGATGTACAATGGAACCTCACTATTAACGTCATCCTCTGGACTGGACACAAGTAACAAGGATAACGAGGTGACCGTATTAATGGGATACGTTGCGTATCGTTTATTGTATAAGAACATCATATGGATCTGTGCTGGGGTGACATTAATTGCAAGGTGGCTATATTGCAGAAGTGTCCGTAAAGCGAGGTTTGACTGTATTTGTAAGTAAATAATTCTCAATAAATCCATTCGTTTTTAAATACATTGCCAACTGTTAGATGACAGCCATATGATCCTATGACGCCATTGACCACAGGAAGAGGCGAGTGGACATCGGCGCCTTGGAGAAGACGCACTGACAATGACCCCAAATCAACGTATTAATATATTAGTTTATAATTTACGTGGTTTTGAAGATTGTTGCCAATAGCATAGTAGGCCTCCGTCGGTCAGGAGTCGGCCATGGATGGTGCGCCCTAGCTGGCGTTGTTGGGTCTGGGACAGCGTCGGCTGTCGCTGATGAGACCGATGCGAGAGTGGCAGTCCCTGCCGCAGTGGTCACATCTGTAGGTCGTTTCTGAGTGTGTCAACGCTGTGAGGCGAAGCTGGAATGTCCTCTCCAACGTGCAAGCCTGGGCAAGATAATATGAAGAACGAGTTGTTTCCCATGCAACGGACCCCCCTCTCCACGCAGCTGATGGATCCAAAGGAACGACAAGAGCCGATACAGTTTGGCACCAGCGGCGTCGCAGGAGTTGCCAGAAGAACATTAAAGTCAACGTTGAACTGCCTTTGGGACTCACAATTTTTCCTCAGGGTTTACTCCCGAAGCCATTCCTATAGTTGGGTATAGCCTCAAGGCAGCGTAGGTTTTAAATCGGAGTTTTCCTTCCCCCATTTGAGCTGCCTTCCAAGGCTGATGAACCCATACTGCCCAGGGTTTAAATCAGAGTGTTCCGTCTCCTAGACAAATTGTCCTCCCGGACTGACAAGCCCCATCTACCCGGGTTTGAAGTTTGAGTTTGCCATTCTCCAATGATACGTTGGCCCACTGCACGCTATTCTGTATAATTCACGTGCAACCCCCCGAAGGCTCCCCATCTGTCACCCAGGGAACGCGCCTCTACGCCATGTACCATCAGCGGTGGCATATTAGTCAGCACAATTACATATATGTTGCAGTCTGTGAATTAACATGTATAATATTATATTCGTGAACATCTTCCAGTTCGAAGAATAATTGAATAACGAAATTGTCTTATTACACAACTAGGAAATTCGACTCACATCGAAGAGAAAGAACAGTTCCTGATGAAGGCCGCCTGAAGGCGGTCGAAACGTCGATGTGAGTCGAACTTTTTTACGTAATAAAATGTTTTCGTTATTTATACTTATTATAATCAAATTTATATCTCTCTCCGCCAGTGTATACATCCGGTTCTTCAACTATGGCCGACGTCTTTCCGTCGCTACTTCCTTAAGCCGCCTCCGCTTCAGTGTTCGAAGACGGAAGACAATTGGGTGTACGCCGAGAACGGCACGTTTAGGATCTCGTCGGCGGCGACCAAACGTCACGGCGCCATTATATGCGCATACATGCCGCTACTCTTTAAAACTGACTTCGCATCTCGGTGGGGAGAAACCATCGCCGATGTGAAGAGCGGGACGCCGCTGAAGTCTGACTTCTTCAAGGTAGAATGCATGGCGAAGGACAAGGCGAAATATGAGAACCTGCACGCCGGAATAGTTCGCATCCAGGAGCCGACGTTGGTGCCAGCGCCGAGTGGCGACAGTCAAAGGGCGCTCGGTCTGAACGTCATGATGATCGGGTTCGACTCCGTGTCACGCCTCATATGGATGCGTATGTTGCCAAAGACGTACGACTACCTGGTGAAAGTTCTCGGCGCCGTCGTCCTGGAGGGGTACAATATCGTCGGGGACGCGACCACGGCGGCCATGCTTCCCATGTTTACGGGTAAAAATGAATTAGAATTACCGGAATCGCGTCGACGTTTCAAAGGCGCGAACACAGTGGACGGTTATCCTTGGATTTGGAAATCTTTCAAGAAACTAGGATACGTGACTCAGATGGGCGAAGACTTGTCAAAATGGGCAACCTTCACGAATCGACTCATGGGCTTCAAGATCAACGGCACAATCTCAGTAAGCCCCTATGCGCCGGCTCATTGTCGCGTCACGTGGTGATGCTCAACTACGTGCGCGACCTCTACCGGACATACCCGGCGCGCACGCGTAAATTCAGTTTCATGTTTTCCGTTGAGATGACGCATGATGACACAAACTTGCTACAGTTGGCTGACGATGGCCTGCTTGCTTTCCTAAAGGAAATGAACGACTCTGGATACTTGGATGACACGGTCCTCATCATGATGGCAGACCACGGCCCGAGGTTCACCAAATGGCGCGAATCCTTGCAAGGTTCGTACGCAATGTATCACCAAAGCTAGTGCCCATGTTTTATCAAGCAAGTGCTCATGTTGGTAGATTAATCAGACAAGTGTGAAATTAAGTCATACCCTTTGAATGTATGAGTTTCCTCTAACAAATCCGAAGATTGTTAAAACCTGTCGCATAGACTTTCTCCTCTTGTGAAGTAGGCTTCGGGCCAAAGTAAGCTCGAATCTGATATTTAGCAGGCCCCGAACAACGTAGAACTGTTTCAGCTTTGGACCAATGCAAATTGTGTAATGAAAATATCATGTGTCTTCATGTCATTTCAGGGAAACTCGAAGAACGAAGTCCGTTCATGTCGTTTCGCTTCCCGCCATCCTTCGAGAAGACCCACCCTGAAGCGATGAAGAACCTGCGAACGAACGCAGAGCGTCTGGCGACGCCATTCGACGTCCACGCCACTCTCCAAGACATTGCCAACTACAGCGGCGTCTTGTACGGAGACGTCAAACAAGTATGATAATTCATACCCTTGTCAAATATGTACTTTTATATTTATATAAAGGTAAAGATAAGGCAATTCTTTTGTATCATGCACCTAATAGAATAAATACAAAGTAATTGCAACTACAATCAAAATTTCATCGCCAGTGCATTACTCAGAATATGTTCTTAGAGTGGAAGAATATCCACGAAATATCTGATAACCTGAGGGTGACTTATTGCTCGCGACGAGGAGGCATGACTAATAAACAATTTCCTGTGAGTAGGCCAGAATTGAAAAAAAACTGGATTCATAGTTGCGGAGGGGATGGTTGGAAAAACCTTCGTTCTATTATAGTCGACTATGTTTGTTCCATTTTTAAAGAAATGAGCCATCTGTCTCTCTCTCTCTCTCTCTCTCTCTCTCTCTCTCTCTCTCTCTCTCTCTCTCTCTCTCTCTCTCTCTCTCTCTCTCTCTCTCTCTCTCTCTCGCTATCTTTATTCACTTTCAGGAATGTGGGCTATTGTGTGGGATAATAAATACATGTTACCAACATGTAGCAATAAAATGTTAAATACAAAATGTGTCCGCAACACCCCGACTTTATCGAGATTATTTTGGAAACATTGTGCAGTTAACAAATTCATAAAGAGGATATATCTCAAACGTTCGCTTCAGCCCACCACTCTACAGGTTTACACGTACTTCTGCATAATGCATTTGGTGTCACACATACACACGCTCAAACACGCGCACACACATACAACACACACACACAAACATATACATGCACGCACGCCACGCACGCACGCACGCACGCACGCACGCACGCACGCGCGAATACCAATAACAGATTCGCAAGTGCGTCATTCTCTCATTGGCTGAAGTAACGCGCGCTGTTAGGGAAACAACGCAACTCTAGAGGTTAGAAGTACTCCTCTATGTTGATACACACACACACACACACGCACACACACACACACACACACACACACACACACACACACACACACACACACACACACACACACACACACACACACACACACACACACACACACACACCCACACACACACACACAAACAAACACACACACACACACACACACACATTATATATATATATATAACCTGTAGAGGTGCGTTGTTTCCCGACAGCGAGGCATCAGTATGCTGTCAGAGATCCCGGCCAATCGCACGTGTTCGGAGGCGGGCATAGCCCCGCACTGGTGCACGTGTCTCACATGGACCAAGATAGACCTCGGCGACGAGAAGGTGAAGAAGGCGGCGACGGCGATGGTTGCGAGCATCAATAACATGACAGAGTCGCTGCGTGACAAGTGCGTCATTCTCTCGTTGGCTGACATAACGGGCGCTGTCAGGTAAGTTTAAGGTCGACGACGGTAACTTAATGGAATATTTGATATCACTTAGCCCGTGTGGTCGCATTAATAATAATGATTTGCAATCTCCGAAAATACGTTAAGTATTATAATCTTGTGACGCAATTCTGGAGTCGGTACAGATACGTCTGAGTATATGTGATATGTAGTTACTTCTAGTCCGAGTTGCTCATTGTCTTAGTCCGGATTTTTGACCCTGCATTTTTCAGACGGGGTCTCCCTGGTGACTTCTGTTTGTCAGATAGTTGGAATATCTTCTACGTTTGCGTAACCCCATAGCCTCTCAAACTCACACTCATCCACGCACCCTCTCCCACCATCACCCACCCATCCACCCATCTTCCTATCCCCCACCCATACATTCACCCACCCCCACTTTTCACGCATTCATACTGTTGTATTTGCCCACTAACCAAACTATATAACAAAAACACTGAATTTGTTTTACGACATCGCTGTGTATTACGATATCCGGCCCTTGTGAAAGAATCGTTTATGTCGTAATACGATATGTGGTGACATATTTGTATGACTCCTTGGTGTACCTGTTTACCACAATACTTGTTATAATAAATAATTATTGGTTTAGTATCAGTGATTTTTCGAAGTAAAATATCAATTTATTTTTCAAAAAATTATTGTACATATAAATATTTGGTTATTATTTTAAATAATATGCATATGGGGTATACACGGTGCACTAATATTACTGTCATATATATTCGGAATATTGTCATGTGGTCTCGTAGTAACATGCACCAAAATACAGATGTCGTAATTAAATATTTTGTTTATATTGCAAATAGGCCATGAACATGCAGGCAACACAAATATTTGGCGTGATTATCACGGTAGTTTTAGCTTCTGTGCTACACAGTTTTAGCTAACTTAAAACAAAACATCGGAGCCATTATATATATATATATATATATATATATATATATATATATATATATATATATACATATATCAACACACTCTTACTGATTGGTCCATAGATAAGTGAACAATTGAAAACCGGTTTGACGATACAATGGGACTTCCTGATGTTGAGGCTGTCTTAAACATGGAATTTATAATACAATATTAATTATAGTTGTGTTGTATGTAGAAACTACATTTGTTTATATCTAATGGTTATCAACGCTGTTAAATAATTAACATGCGGTAGTAACTAGCATGCTGCGATCAGCGAGTAATTAATTCTTAATTTGTGATTTTTTACACTGGCCTGTATTTCCTTTGTTGAATCATTCAGGTATACCCCCAATGAAGGCGTATTGAAGTACAAAGGCAACGCCGACTACGACAAGTACAAAGCAGACCTCAGCGACAAGATGAAAAACAATTACGTCCTATATCAAGTGACCATCGTAACGAAACCCGGGAATGGTCAATACGAAGGAACGGTCACCCACCAAATGAAAGAAAACAGGTTCGACTCCCCGGTGCGTCAGATCAGCAGGATTAATAAATACGGCGATCAGCCTCATTGTGTTATGATGGAGTTACCGCATCTACGGAAATATTGCTACTGCAAATAGTAGATAAGGCAGCATTTGTCTAATACAATTACATCGTAAGATAACACGCTTGAACAATATAGATGAATGAAAATTAATATTTTTGTGTAATAATAAAGGAATTTATAGAAAATAATGACTACCTTTTGGTTTGGAAGAACTATTCCCGGTAATTAATGGGCGTAAATAATAAGAATATTACGATACTTATCCAAAAAGACGCAGGGAACAACCGTAGAAAACATGTTTTACATTTGGACAATACACGATATATAGATACCAATGTATTATATTGACATATCTGGTTCATTACGTTGCACACAAAACCTTTCTTTAGGAGTTCCACAAGGTGTCATCCTGCAACTTAAATTGACAGTTTCCTGTTGAACTTACTTAGCCTTGTACATCAAGTCTCTTACTTAAGTTATCATATACTAACGATGACTTCAATTAATAATAATGGCTGGTGAGTTGTGATATAACTAATACAGTCGATGCACAGGCATCTATGGGGTCAACCAATTGATGGACCCCTATTTTGTCGTGGATGAAAGCAATCTCAATCCAGATCAAACATATCTTTCTTACTAGTGACACGAAACAACAGCGACAGACTGGGATTATCAACAATATTCTGGCAAAGTGTCAGAACGTGTCGCCCTTATGAATGAGTATGTTTTATATGGAAGAAACACTTGACGTGCGTGCGTGTGCGTGTGCGTGCGTGTGCGTGCGTGTGCGTGTGCGTGTGCGTGCGTGTGCGTGTGCGTGTGCGTGCGCGTGCGTGTGCGTGCGCGTGCGTGTGCGTGTGCGTGTGCGTGCGCGTGCGTGCGTGCGTGTGCGTGTGCGTGCGCGTGCGTGTGCGTGTGCGTGCGTGTGCGTGCGCGTGTGCGTGTGCGTGCGTGTGCGTGTACGTGCGTGTGCGTGCGTGTGCGTGCGTGTGCGTGCGTGTGCGTGCGTGTGCGTGCGTGCGTGTGCGTGCGTGTGCGTGTGTGTGTGCGTGCGTGCGCGTGCGCGTGTGCGTGCGTGCGTGCGTGTGCGTGCGTGTGCGTGCGCGTGCGTGTGCGTGTGTGTGTGCGTGCGTGCGAGTGTGTGCATCTTATTGTGTCACCTGGTGTAGTTTTGGGTTAACTGATTTCTCCGTGTTTTATGTATCTCGACCCGCCCACCCACTTTGGGCGGGCGGGCGGGCGGGCGGGCGGGCGGGCGGGCGGGCGGGCGGGCGGGCGGGCGGGCGGGCGGGCGGGCGGGCGGGCGGGCGGGCGGGCGGGCGGGCGGGCGGGCGGGCGGGCGGGCGGGCGGGCGGGCGGGCGGGCGGGCGTTATTTCAAAACACAATAGAAAAATATGAATCAAAACTACATAATTTCTGAAAATTTGTTTGTTAAGACTGCTTCAATTTTAACATTAAATAAAAAACAACTGAAAATATTTCAAAAAGAGAAGTATCTTCTTTAAAGCTGATGATATGTGAGATAGGTGAACCACTTCATTTCAAAATGTTACGACTTAATACACACTTTACTGTGGCAGTTCACAGATGTGTCATTGTACTGATTTCACAGCCACGCAGCAGCGTTGAACCAATGTTTGTTACGAAAATCCTTAAGAACAGCTGATTTTCTAATTCCGTGTCGTTTTAGCCAACAAGGCTACAAAGACATGGAATTAGATCGTTGTAATATTATGATATTTAACCCTTTTCGTTCAAATAATAGCATAATACCGAAGATGATCGTCTTCAGAGCACCTCATCTCGGATTAGCTCCTTCTTACTGTTCAAGTAATTCCTCGCTCACGATTTCTTTAACTATATTGCCCTCCTCCGATTAGGTTTTGCCTGCCTGGTTTTGTGTTTCAGTGCTGGTCCATCATACTTCCTGACTTCGTTTGTTTCTTTCCGAAGGGTGTGTCCTACAAATGTCTACTTCCTCTGTGTATGAGAATAGTGGCATTTATTATTCACATTGTGTCGCGGTGAACGTTTAATCCGTAGAATTGCGTTGTTTCCCGACAGCGGGACATCAGTCTGCTGTCCGAGATTCCGGCCAATCGCACGAGCTAACATGCGGGCATCGCCCCGCACTGGCGCACGTGTCTCACGATGGTAGTCGGCATAAATAAAATGACGGAGTCGCTACACGATAAGTGCTTCACTCCCTCGGTGGCTAATATAACGCGCGCTGTTAGGTAACATTGAGACAGTTCGACGGTGGACATTTATTAGGTCTAATGTTTCACGTAACGTGAGATGTTCAAATAATGTAATATTTCACGTAGCTCATGTTAAAGAATGTTCATACAATGTCTAAGACCAGATATGGTAGAAACTATGTTTGTTATACCAGAATAAATGATTTGCGAGTACAAGATGATTACCTCTAAATTTCTAAAATGACATAACTATTGTTAAGTCCTTACAGTTTCCTATTAATTAATGTGCTTTGGTACACTGACTATTTCTTCACTTGCCTGTATATATTTCGAAGGTGACGTATGAAATTGCATACTATTACGCAAACGCTACTTGATCTGCACTTTACAGTAGCAATATTTCCGTAGATGCGGTATCTCCTTCATAACACAATGGGGCTGGTTCCCGTATTTATTAATTCTGCTAATCTGCTGCACCGGTGATTCGAACTTGCGTTCATCCAGCTGATGAGTGACCGTGCCCTCGTATAGACCTTGATTTGGATCCGTTCTGATCGTCACCTGATACAGAATATAGTCAGTTGCCATCTTGTCGCTGAGATCAGGCTTATAGTTGTCGTAGTCGGCACCACCTTTGTATTTCATCACGTCTTCGTTAGGCGTGTACCTAAGGACGCAAACCCGGAAAAGGATTTCAGCTTTCAGATCAATAACAGTGCAGAAATCAGAGGACATGCAATAAAATGTCAACCTTGTCAACTGGCAGTTATACTTTAAGTTAAATGTGACATTACGGATCCAGAGAGGGCAATCTGTGGGGGCCCAGAACGTCCAGTTAAACCTTCCCTCTTGAATCTCGAAAAACACTGATGGCTGAAACAACATTCACATTGAGTCGAAGTGTCAGCATGACTCCGCTGTTGCACTGTCGGATTCTTACAACGGGAGATGGGGGGATGCTGTCATGATTTCAGAAAGTCAAAGGGGCGCACAACGAGGTACATTAAAAAAGGTCTAGAGGGCACACCACTCTAGCGCATGCATAGCGAAACCAAATTCGAAAGGTCTAGGGGAGGCACGTGCCCCCTAAGCCCACTCTGGATCTGCTTATACATGATGATAAACGTGTACATTAAATGAACACCTTACGTTATGCGATATATTACACTGTTTGAACACTATGGCTGTTACACATTAGCATTAAATGACAACCGTCGACCTATCTCACACTTACCTGACAGCGCGCGTTATGTTAGCCAACGAGAGAGTGACGCACTTGTCACGCAGCAACTTTGTCATATCATTGATGCTCGCTAGCATCGCTGTCGCCGCCTTCTTCACCTTCTCGTCACCGACGTCCATCTTGGTCCATGTGAGACAAGTGCACCAGTGCGGGGCGATGTCCGCCTGTTGGCAGGTGCGATTGACCGGAATCTCTGACAGCAGACTGATGCCCCGCTGTCGGGAAACAACGCAACTCTACAGATTAAATGTCTTCCGCAACAAATAGTGAATAGTAAACGCCACTAGTCTCACAATCAAGAGTTCAAGAGCAGGGTAGGCCATTAGCATCGGGAAAGATATTGAACACAGGAAGTGGACATCCTTTGGACGTACCATTCGGAGAGAAACAATCAAAGTCAGGAAACATGATGGACCGGCAAGGAAACACAAAACGAGGCAGATCGAAAGAGAATTCAAGGAGGTCAATAGATAAAGAAATCGTGAGCGTGGAACTACTTGGAATGTGAAGAAGAACAAATCCCGAACAGAGTGCGCTGAAGACGGGCATCCAATCCCACTCGGGCCACCTGTTATATCCGAACCGCTGTTTTTTTTAAACAGGACAGTATTTTAGGGTTGAATGTTTACTGAGTATCTAGGCCTACTGCTCTACACACTTGCTTGTCAACTCTCCTTGTTCGTCCGGATTTTCCGGAATTTACACTTAGCCGATAAATCTCCGATCCTGAGATTTTAGGCGCCGTCATATAAATAAACACTTTACACATATATAATTTCGTCAACATACTATTTGCATTTTATAGTGTACGTATTTAAATCATAGTTAAAACCATTCGACGTCATCGTAGTTCGGGTACCAGCAACAGTCGGTATAGTTTCCAAGCGCGGTTCCTGGGGAATGCAGGGCGTACGCCCCACGTTTTGCTTGAACAAACTTCACTTCAATGGGGCTTTGGAGATATTTTGTGGATCTATGGGAAACGAGCCAACTCGTTTTTATGTTGGGATGGGGTGCGTGTGTTGATGATGCCAACAACTCCACCTCTTTTGTTTCCTCTTCCCATTAAATAATTCGTGGCTCTGTTCCTGGTTAGCTGAAGAGCTAACCTATACATCATAATCATGCCAATTCAGCTGGGTATTGGAGTATTTCATTCACATAGATATATTTACAATTAAAGAGCGCAAAGAGTTATACGTGTGTTAAACAATGCCCATCTGACGACAACCACACGAGGGCTGTTTTCAACGACTACGGCATCGAGGTTTAATGCCGGGCAGAATGTCGGGCATATGCAGAATAGACCAGTTATGCTTCACGGGCCGCCCGGCATCAATGTTGAGTCCCGGTCGGAAGGATGCGTATGGATACTAAGTCCAGTGAAAATATAATGTCACTCGAGACGTTGTGTGACAATATATAAATGAACAAAGCACATGGAAAAGAAAGTATTTGGGAACAGATTGAGAAAGCGTGGACATTACATTCAGGGAAGTAGTGAGGAAAGATGGACAAAGAGAGCGTAGACAACAAAAGAGGGTGATAGAAATAGAATATGAACATCAAAAATAAGTTGAACACACAGTTAGGATTCGGAGACAATCGCAGTATATAAGGATAGTTGGAGAATAATCGTCGACAGAGCGCACCAGATTCAGTGATGTAGCAGCACATCCCGCAAGTAACGAAGGGAAAGAAGAAGAAAAAGAAGTATCGTACTTGTTTGACGTCTCCCTGCAAGACGCCGCTGTAGCTGGCAATGTCCTGGAGAGTGGCATGGACGTCGAACGGTGTTGCCAGACGCTCAGCGTTCGTTCGCAGGTTCCTCATCGCTTCAGGATGAGTCTTCTCGAAGGACGGCGGAAAGCGAAACGACATGAACGGACTTCGTTCTTCCAGTTTGCCTAAGGAAACAGGAGGTATCAGTGGAACCAAAAAATGGGCGTATGATACATGTAATGCTACATACATCGGAGACACGAAATGTACCATACCTAAGGAACCCGCACCAAAGTACACATCGAAAAAGAGATGCATAAATCACAGATCACTAGACAGAATAGGAAGTGCACAGGGAAGAGAGAAACGTTGTAGACAGGAAATCTGAAAGCAAACAAGAAGCATAAATAGCGATTTCGATATGATCATCGTTGAATGTTACATCAAATTGTCTAGGTAACGTTGATAATACATGCCTTGGACACTATCTCGCCAGTACGGGAACCTCGGGCCGTGGTCTGCCATCATGATGAGGACCGTGTCATTCAAGTATCCAGAACCGTGCATGTCTTTTAGAAAGGCGATGACGTCGTTGTCAGCCAACTGTAGCAAGTGTGGCGAGGAGTGCGACAACTCAACGTGAAATATGAAACTGAACTTGCGCGTACGCGCCGGATACGTCCGGTAGAGGTCGCGCGCATAGTTCAGATGCACCACGTGACGCGGCAACGAGCCGATACAAAAATCTCGACTGCGATTGCGTAGATTGTCTGCCTCGAGGTAGTAAGTCCGCATGTAGTGGTCGACCGGTTGGTCCTTGAAGCCCATCAGCCGCAAGGTGAAAGCACCGTAATATGACACATCTTCAGCCATCTGCGTGACGTACCCAAGTTTCTTGTAATCTTTCCAAATCCAAGGGTGGTCGTCGACTTGTTTCGCACCTTTGAAGCGTCGGCGCGATTCGGGTAATTCGAGTTCGTTTTTGCCAGTGAACATGGGAAGAAGTGCCCCCGTGGTCGCGTCCCCGACGATGTTGTATCCCTCCAGGACGACGGCGCCGAGGACTTTCACCAGGTAGTCGTACGTCTTCGGTAACGTACGAATCCACATCAACCGTGACACCGAGTCAAACCCCAACATCAGAACGTTTAGACCGAGCGACTTCTGTCGATCAATAGTAGGCGCCACCGTCGGTTTCTTAACGGGACCTATGCCAGCGTGGACGTTGACGTATTTCGACTTGTCCTTCGCCGTACATTCTACCTTGAAGAAGTCAGACTTCAGTGGCGTTCCGCACGTTATGTTAGCGATGGTTTCTCCAAAGCGAGAGGCGAAGTCAGTTTTAAAGAGTAGCGGCGTGTATGCACAAATAATGGCGCCGTGACGTTTGGTTGCCGCCGGCGAGACCCTAAAGATACCGTTCTCGGCATACACCCAATTTTCTTCCACCTTCGAACACTCCAGGGGAGGCGGCCTCAGGAAGAAGCGATGGAACGACGGCGGCCATAGTTGAAGAACAGGAGGAATGCACTGGCAGAGAGATATACATTTGATTATTTACATATATTAATTTACAGACTGCAACATATATTTAATAATGCTAACAAATATTTTCCATCGGCAACAATTTCCATAGCCATGTAAATTATATTCAGTTATATGTTATTACGTTAGTTGTGATAATTATAGGTGTATCCCCACCAAGGCGCCGAGGTCCACAAGCCTCTTTCTATGTTCATTTGCAATCGTCGTGTGCACCCAATTCTCACCCGTCGGCGGCCAACATTGCATCGCCTGCTGCACTGTAATTACTACAAATTGCTATGAAACTAATATCAAGACACGTAACCAGCAGACTATGGTCTCCACACAGCTGATCACATAGCGTAAACAGAAGGCAATACATATCTCCCTTTCATGTACAACCTAAATAAATATTTTATTTGGAGACGGTTGTAACGTCGAAATATAGTTACCATGTTTGAAAATCGATAGTCTTTATGAATAAGTTAATTTAACCCATCCCTAATCGTAGCCATAATATTGACGTTAATGGCCGACATGTGATATATGACCACCCAATCATTGACAATACACAAAATACACAAATCTCGCGTGGTTGTGCCAGATTTGGCAGCAATCTAGATACATAAATGTTTGAATGGAAAAACGATGTAGGCACACCTCAACTTTACATGAGTTCACACATGATCAGTTATTCTAAGCACCGGCAGGATTCGTTCGTTGTGGGGTGATAAAATTCAGCAAGACCCCTTCGACAATGACTGATTCCTATGTGAGTTATATAATTATGTAGAATATATGTGGTTGTAACATTAATACTCTGAGACATCCTCGATGGGAATGCAACATTATATAAATACCTACCGTTACGTTGGATCGACCTCCGACGTGAAAATGCGTTACTGTTGTGTAATGACCGTCATTCTGAGTATGGGTGGCCAATAGCGATGCACGCGTTGTCTTCGCCTTGGCAACCAACTTATCAATATCTTCCTGACGCGCATTCGTAGAGAACAACTTGTTGAAGCCACAGTAAACAGCAAATACTGTCAATGCAATTAGCAGTTTGGCGAGTAGATATCTGCAGTTGCTGACGCGAAACATCACTCGCGATATATTCATGGTGGAAACTCGATACTCCCCACAAGCCAATCTCTACGCTGGAATAGTAAAGATGGTAAACGTAAAGATAATATATTACTTAGTGTGGTATCTAGTCCTGAGTTGTGCTCAGAGCTCTTTAGGACACGCTCAATCGAACACCATCTCGATTTCTCAGTTACACATTCAGTCACGATGCAAATAAATCACAAAGACTATTTTGTCACAATGTTCACGACTGTCCGTAGCCAGGTATTCATTCTTACAGTTGTATGAACTGGAGCATCGTGGAGTGAACGAAATTGGCCAAGGTTCAAGGCGGCAGCAAAAGGATTGGAACATAGAATATCTCGATTGACAGGTGGATGTTGTAAGCACTAAGCTACCAGAGTAGAAACATTTCGATAAATACGGTACAGGTACTAAACAGTTGCTAGCATAACAAATTCACGTATAATTATATACAAATTGAAGAGGCATTAAGAATTATGTTTAACTTTTAGAGTATTCCATATAATTCTGAATTATTGCTAGAGATACTTTCTTTATAAATCAATATAATATTCTATAGCATTCTGTATAGTTTTTAGATAACTCTAATGAACATACAAATTGTTATAAAATTCTACAGCAATGTTGTATAATTTTATAGCAAAACAACTCTATAGCCATTGTTCCGCACACATCTGATAGAATACATCCCATAGCATATACTCTAGATATATTCTACAAAGTTTATGACTAAAGGCCGATCAGACCGAATTGGGTCAACCAGTCGTCCGGAATCGGAATAACCTGTTTATTCCCAGACGCAATAATGAATATGTAAATATATATTTATCTATGTATGTATACATAAAACATACATATATATATATACATACATATATATATATATATATATATATATATATATATGACACAATACAATAGAAACAATTATTAATACTTCAAGCAATATCATTCATAAAATGTATACACATATTTGATCTGGTTTCATCACTTATATTAAAAACTACTTAATTGTGAATTGTAAATTCCACTGCACTATTCACAATTGTTATGTATGTAACACGTAATCGTATACAATAGGTTATGCAATTATGTATTTATTTTGTATTTATATATTAACATTGACTTATATGATTATTATTAATATTTATTATTATTTGATCTATTTTTGTTATAATGGGGTTCCCATGTTAACGACACGTTATGTCTTAATTGGAGTCTCCTTGACCTTCATGTTTACGTAAATTATTTACATTTGATATATGTACGTAATTATGGTTCAAAATAAATATGTCTGTCTGTCAGAATCGGACATAAGCGGTTGGTCTGTTTGACGTGTAATGAGTTCCCTATTCCCGACATACACGTACCGCCTTCAAGTTGCCAACAGGCAACAGGTCGTCGTCTGTTAGATAGTCCATGAGACAGGAGCATTCGTCCGTCGTTATGGCACCACAGCCACAATCTTTGTGTCTGACTCGTGGACTATTCGGTCCGCCGACGAGCTATTGACGATGCACAGTCTGTATATATATATATATATATATATATATATATATATATATATATACAGACTGTGGTAAGCAAGGTTCACGCTTATATATATATATATATATATATATATATATATATATATATATATAAGCGTGAAACTTGCTTAACTACCATATGAAATACCGTCTTCTGTAGAATTACTAAATATTTTCTTAAGATGTTGTAGCCTCAGTTACATGGGAATGAAATGGAAAAAGGAGAGCCTATTTGTAAAAGTCAGGTGGGGTTATAAGTTGAAGATACTCACCATTAAGAATGTAGTCTCGGGGGGTTCCTAAAGGTGGTCAACGTCGCAACGAGGCGTGACATACAATCCCCAACGGCGCGACGTTGTCACGCATGACCGATCTCCATACAATGCAGGTGTGCATCGTCTGGGTGGTTATTGTACATTTGAGTGCAGGACACACAAACGGAGCGGCCAATGTTGTCACAGGCGCGGCGTTGTCACGCATGACCGATCCCATCCGTCTCACGGCTGCAGAGAGAGTGCGGCTGTCCACGTTGATATGACGTTGGCTGTCCTACAACATGTGTAGCGTGTATATGATACTTCTTGCCATGTCACTGCACGAATACTGACAACGTGTGACTTTCATCCACAACCTGGTATGACTGTCTGTCAGAGAATCACTATGTTGACAAGTTGCTCCAGCTTTCTTCGCCCTGTTCGTCGTACAGCGGTGAAAGCTGGTCGATCGGTAAGCCGCAGCGTGACTCCGATTTGAAGGGCGTGACCGGTTGTTGACATCTGATGAATATTAATACGCTGTACTGAAACATTTCGTCTTGAAATATATGATCGATGTTCAATTGTGCGCATGCGCGGTGCCCTATATGGGTTAGCCAAGCCCAAGGCATGGCCATGGCATGTGCATAGGCATGGACATGGTTATTCTATAGGCATACCCATAGGCAGTCTAGGCTATTTACACCTGACGATCAGCACGAACAGATAGATTTATATACGATGCAAGTGTAAATACAAACATAGTGCTACCTTAATTATTTCCAAATGACCTTTAGAAAAGCTAAACCTAACCCTACACTTTTCCCCTGGCATATGGAACAGTTATGCCTCATGTTTTTGGTGACCAATAATGGTTAGCTAGTCCGCCAATTTAACATTGACCGTGACAGTGTGAAAAGTCGGTCCAAAAACTAAAATGCGATCAGTTACTGTACTGTACACATAACTATTGAGCCGGAATATGGTAATAGTATACTATAGCTTGTAGTAGTACTATTTGTTATGTTGCCCATGACATGGCATACCCATGTGTAGGGTTGGCGATTTAAATCAAGCTGATCACGATTGAATGTTTCGTCTAAGTACTGAAACATTCGGTTATCTATTTCCGCTTGTGCGCATATGACTTCTGCACCGACCAGATATTTCAACGACGAAATGTTTTGTTAAAACATAATTCATTGTGCTTTATTTGTTCTATACCTTCCTTTCTTTTTAATAACCTTTCGGTTTTGATGCATTGCTCATAGACAAGGATATTTATTTATGAATTTTTTGCCGACACATTTTACATGTTTTCGGTTGCGGCAGCACTGCTTATGCAGGCAAGGCAGACATGCGAGACCACAATGCAAACAGCGGTATATTCCACCGAAACGTGATATCTGGTGCCAGACAATATGAGAAAATTGTCATATCTATAAGTTACAAGAATAAGGATAATTGATATAATTATACATGGATACATGTATGTCCAAGATATGGCAGTCGTTACTTTGTTTAACTCAGTGCAGTACGTCTTACTAACACCTGGATTGTGAAGTTTTAAGGTGAAAGTAGGTATAACATAACGATATATGCTTACTAGATGTCATATCGCTACAATCTTTTAAAAGTGCTGTCTCTGTACAATGGCTCGTCAAATCTAAAGTTCTTTTGTGCCGAACTCTGTACTATTTTAATAGCCTATTTGAATTTCAAAGTCAGAATAATGAAGGTGCACGAGCGGATGCAAAAATCTGCATTTCATTGACACATCACTAACTTTAAGTAACAAATTCATTAAGCAACACATTCGTAAGGGAGGTGTTATTCTAACACTGATTCCTTGGAGACTACTTGATCGATTTAAATAATGCAAATAGGAAATAGTGCAGTTTTTTATGTGCTAATTGTATGTATCTTCTGTATCAGGCTGTACATGATTTCTCTTTAGATATGTTATTCATTCCTTTGCAGTGCATCGTACAAGAGGCTTGTTATAGAGCCGTTTCTGTTTGGGCGAACCCTTGAAGCCCTCGGCCTGAATGAAGAACAAGCCAATGCAATTGTAGGTTGGGAAGGTGTGACATCGTCAAGGAATCTTCAACGTGGTGTTGACCCACAAGACACTGGGGTCCGGCCTTGCTGGAAGTCGATTACACAGAACCTCGCTTCCGATCTCCAGCAGGTTGCGCCCGCTGTTGTTGTAGACCAAGTTATAAACTTCAGTGGCAAAATAAAATGGCTCAGTGACGTTATCATGGAACGGACTGGCCCCGTGTCATTCAGTCCACGTTCGCCTCGAGGATGGGACACGTTGACCATGTGAGGAGTCGTTGTGTGATTGGTGATAGCTCGGTGCCGGAGAAGACACCATCTTCTGAACTGCCTCTTGAATTGTCTCCCAAACTGCCTCCGGAGGAACCTGTTTGTGCAGAACTGCCTGACATACCGCGTGTCGTACCACGTGACGTACCGCATGACGTAACACATGACGTACCACGTGACGTACCGCATGTCGTACCACGTGACGTACCACGTGACGTACCGCATGACGTAACTCAGCCAGAGATGGAATCTCCCCACACATCTGAACAGAACTGTACAACCAGTTATTTTTATTGTTTTTATAATGTTTTATAATGAGCGCATTGATTAACTATTAGTTAGAGATCGCGCGGTAAAAGAACCTTTATTAATATTATTATTATTATAACCAGTGCAAATCTTCGTAGATCAGGGAGAAACCATAGAGCACGTGAGAAACTTAACTTATGAAGTGACATTCACGATCACTCGTAGGAAAGTAATTGGAAAAGAAATTGTGAAAGTTTGTAGTGGCATGTTGAATAACTAGTTAGAACTGAACGTTTGGTATAGATGTGCTTTTAGTTAATCATTATTCTTGTTGAGTACTAGAACTCCACGAACATTGCGTTAGAGAACTCCAGGGACATTGAATTATAACACTATAAGGACACTGAATCATATTTGTTTAGCAAACCAATTATAATATTATAATCAAAATGGTGTGCATGAATAAACTGTGTGACAATTGATTTGATGTTTACATCTATTCAATTAATGCACTCACAATCTAGGCTAAATATGATCAAAGCTAAACATGTATCATTGGGCATAATAATAAAATGATTATGATTACAGGTAGATTAGATTTATGAAAGCCGTTTTTATAAATTGTACACATTCATTCATGACTAATACATACAGATATTCTCTCCCAATTCAATTGTCAGTACAAAACAAACAGCATCAGACGGTGAATCTATAGATTTTGTCCAGTATAGTAATTATAATATTCTAATAATAATAATACTATCCTTAATAAATTCATTATTTGTTATTATTATCAAAATTATTTGATGCATGCAGCCTACAACTTTTAATTGAACTTAACTATGCACAATCGTGTGCATAATTACAGTTATAAACTTATAATGAACACGAACTATATAACAGCAAAAACAGTCGTTCCCATATTCTTAAATGTAGGCTAATTCAGTAATTGCAGTGACCTTGGCCCCAATTAATTATTCATGCAATAATAACACAGTTCATGTATGATGGTATTATCAAAAGCAAGCTTTCATTCACAGCGACAACTGGCAACGTAACAGTCAAATATTTCAGCCAAACGTTTCGTGTATGTAGCCTAATGAAATATTTGGTCTATTTGTTTCCTCTCGTGCGTTTTAACACTATGCAATACGTAAAGGTCATAGGTCAAAATCTACCAAATATTTCAGCGACCAAATGTTTCGCTTAAGTAATGAAATATTCGTTTATCTATTTCCTCTCGTGCGCATACGACTTCTGCGCCGACCAGATATTTCAACGACGAAATGTTTCGCTACAACGCTAACTCTTGAGTACGATAAGTGCATTCCCATCCTATTTCCTCATATTAATTATGTGATCGAATTATACGGGTCAGTGTGAAACATCAATATAGCTAAAATACAAGTTGTTCAATATGTCTTAATTATATTTGTACTTGTCTGTACAGTCCTTTAGACTGGTATTAGGTCTTAGGTGATTTACTCCAAACAGCCCAAACTTGAGCTAACGCAGGAGCTGTATGGTGCTTGTTTGTGCGCATGCGTTGTGGGTAGTTTTTTTGTTTATTTTATAGGCACTTTAGATGTTTTAACAACATCGAATGAACAAACGCATTGCTCAATAACTCCACAATTCACTCTCAGATATCGACGTCGTTATATATGGATCTCACTCTCAATGTTACAAACTAAAGACAACCGCTGCTTGCGATGTAACAAAACGTACACGATTTAGGCCTAGCATCTACAGTAGCATGCTGCTAGAGCAGAACTAACCAAAAACTACATTGAGTGATCGAACAGTGCGAAACGAGTTCCATCATATCACATGTGAACCGCACACACATGCGGACAACTTACTAAACCTCGATCATATGACATGTGAACCGCACACATATGCACACAACTTACTAAACCTCGATCATATCACATGTGAACCGCACACATATGCGCACAACTTACTAAACCTCGATCATATCACATGTGAACCGCACACATATGCGTACAACTTACTAAACCTCGATCATATCACATGTGAACCGCACACATATGCACACAACTTACTAAACCTCGATCATATCACATGTGAACCGCACACATATGCACACAACTTACTAAACCTTGATCATATCACATGTGAACCGCACACATATGCGCACAACTTACTAAACCTCGATCATATCACATGTGAACCGCACACATATGCGCACAACTTACTAAACCTCGATCATATCACATGTGAACCGCACACATATGCGCACAACTTACTAAACCTTGATCATATCACATGTGAACCGCACACATATGCGCACAACTTACTAAACCTCGATCATATCACATGTGAACCGCACACATATGCGCACAACTTACTAAACCTCGATCATATCACATGTGAACCGCACACATATGCGCACAACTTACTAAACCTCGATCATATCACATGTGAACCGCACACATATGCACACAACTTACTAAACCTTGATCATATCACATGTGAACCGCACACATATGCGCACAACTTACTAAACCTTGATCATATCACATGTGAACCGCACACATATGCGCACAACTTACTAAACCTCGATCATATCACATGTGAACCGCACACATATGCGCACAACTTACTAAACCTCGATCATATCACATGTGAACCGCACACATATGCGCACAACTTACTAAACCTCGATCATATCACATGTGAACCGCACACATATGCGCACAACTTACTAAACCTTGATCATATCACATGTGAACCGCACACATATGCGCACAACTTACTAAACCTCGATCATATCACATGTGAACCGCACACATATGCACACAACTTACTAAACCTTGATCATATCACATGTGAACCGCACACATATGCGCACAACTTACTAAACCTCGATCATATCACATGTGAACCGCACACATATGCACACAACTTACTAAACCTTGATCATATCACATGTGAACCGCACACATATGCGCACAACTTACTAAACCTCGATCATATCACATGTGAACCGCACACACATGCGAACAACTTACTAAACCTCGATCATATCACATGTGAATCGCACACATATGCGAACAACTTACTAAACCTCGATCATATCGCATGTGAACCGCACACATATGCGCACAACTTGCTGACAAGAGATCAAAAGCGAAAACGTCAAACCTCAACAAGGGCGACGTTGTGCTCGTATGACGACACAAGAAGGGCAAACTGTCCACACCGTTTGACCCAAATCCGTTGGTTGTGACCAGTCGGAAGGGTTCAATGGTAACTGCTCGTCGCGCTAACGGATCGCGGGTGACGAGAAACACGTCGATGTTTCGCCTATTTTTGTTCGAGTCACCGTTACTTGAAGACGACGTCGAAGACGACTTCGATGACGAGAGCGAGTTGGCAGGCATTCCAGAGGCAACGCTGCCTGTGGCGGATGACGACATCCCTTATGTCGCCTGTCGTGGTAGGCGAACCGAGAAAATCGTCGCGTCTTCGTAAGCCGCCACAACGGCTGCTCGAACTTATGTAGACACTCGCGTACATCACTGACTATGCCTTATTAGACATTAATACTTCTTTAGTTTATTAGTAACAGTCCGTGTTTGTGACAATTCTTATTTTAGGGAGGGATGTACTATCGCGACAGTAAAGTGTCGCCACCTATAATACTTAGCTGCTATAATATTTACGAGGACAATTATTACAGTAGGACAGCCCCCGTATAATGGCGCAGTGGAGAATGTTACTGTTTGCGTTGCCATCAATAAAGTATACAAACCACCTCTGTCTGACAAACTATTACAACCACAGTGTGTTATAAATTAATATAAGTAATAATGCCTTTTTATGACAGACAGTACAGTGTGAGTGATCCATACAGCCTAGAGTCGAACCCGCTCTGGCACCAGACTCCACTTTGGGCTACATATTCGCCCCCGAGGGGCGAACACATATGGGTTCCAAATTAGTGCATATATAAATACCCACTGTCTCTATAAATCCAAGTAGGCCCCCTACAATATGCATGCTGGGTAAACACCACCTGCACGCATTGTGTCACATCAGCCGATTCTAATTTAAGAGGGAACACAATTGTTGCCCCATTTTATGTAGGCAAATCCGGATACTGTGTGAATGAAGTGTCAAGGTCAGTACAGCTAAACCCATCAACGGTTTTAAAGGCGAGCTGTATTGTCGTGATGTCAGTAAACAAGCCTAACGTCTCGAACAACTTTTTGAAGCGAATCTATTGTAGAGTAAGGGCGACGACGATACAACAATGTTGACAATATGAAATGGCCGACAACATCGGATCGGGCCAAGAATATTCTGCACGAAATACTAGATTACTGATAATTACTCGTTTTCAAAGCAACAAGTCCGTAGGACCATTTAGTCACTTTATGGATAATTCCAATTTTGATTTTTTGTTGTTCGTTGCAGTGATGTTAAGGGTTTCAATGCAAACAACGGTAAACGCCATTTCTGAAATGTTACCAGAATAATGACGGAACGGTTGTTTATCCTTCTGTTGCGCTAGAACAATGTCTAATTTGTATCACAACGCGACATAGCTAAATTGTTGACTTAAATATGAGTGATTGTTTTAAAACCGTCATAAACGCCATTTTTTCAACCAAAACGCGATATATTCAATTTAGTCAACGAACACTGCCTTGCGGCTTTTCCCGCTAAGCGTACTGATAGCGCACGCTGCTAGATATATCGCGTCTTGACCAAAAATACGTTTATGTGTCGCGTTTTAACAAAACTAATTTATAATTAAATTTTGTATATGAAATATTAGTGAACGTTTTATGAACACTATCAAAACGGACATATTGCATGTTGCCTTGATACCATTCAAATAGATCATTTGAAGAACTCCGAGACCTGACTTGTTGTCTAAGGAGGATGCATATAGAGAACAGACAGACTCAACAAGGGACAAGAAAGATTACGACTGAAGGACGTCGTGGAGGTGACAGAGGTTGTGAAGAAAGACGCAGTGGACAGGGCTTCGAGCGGCCACTCTCAATATCCATTGACACATGATGACTTATCGCCCATGCCTGGGTGATATTGTGTGCAGCTTGGTCAGTGGTGATTCGTACTTCGGGTTAATGTAAGACGACCAAAATAACATAAGGCAACATCCATCAATTCCTTATTTATCTCATTGATCCGCCTTTTCCTGCCATAATTGAGGGAAAACCCAGGCTTTTGTTCATTGCCCCTGCCGACATGCAATACTTACAGACAGTTCATTGTCCTTTTCGATGCCCAGCACGTACAGACAATTCATTGCTACTATTGAAACCCAGCACGTACAGACAGTTCATTGCCCCTGTCGACACCCAGCACGTACAGACAGTTCATTGCCCCTGTCAACACCCAGCACGTACAGACAGTTCATTGCCCCTGTCGATACCAAACACTTACAGACAGATAATTGCCCCTGTCAACACCCAACATATACAGACATACCATTGCCCCTGTCATCACCCAGCACGTACAGCCAGATCATTGCCTCTTCCGACACCCAACACAGACAGACATATCATTGCCCCTGTCAACACCCAACACAGACAGACATTTCATTGCACCTGTCGATACCCAGCACGTACAGACATATCATTGACCATGTTAACACCCAACACAGACATACATACCATTGCCCCTGTCAACACCCAGCACGTACTGGCAGTTTACTGTACACCACAGCGTACAACTGTGGCCCCCATAGAATCTTCTAGTCTATCTTCAAACCTCTGGTTTCCCGGGTCAGTCTTCGGAACTTGCTTTCGAGTGTTACCGTAAACAGCTTGATTTTTTGTGTAAGTGGACTGTCACCAACCTGTTGGTGTAGATGTCTTTTAGTAGTTCGATGTACATGTCTTCTATCCCCTGTTCTTGAAGGGAGGTCAGTATTACTTGAGTTTTCACCGAGTCGAAAGCCTTCTCGTAGTCGGTGAAAGCGATGCAGAGCGGGATATTATATTCTCGGCACTTCTCTATCAATTGGTTTACGACGTGCATGTGGTCTCTCTTTGAGTACGTGTTTCCGAATCCTGCTTCATCTCGTGATTGATTTTCGTCGGGTGTCTTCTCTAGCCGATTCGTTAGTATGTTTGTGGGTAATTTGTCTTTTGTTTGACAGACATATCGGTCTGTAGTTCCTTAAGTCTTTCTTATTTCCCTTCTTGAAGATTATCATAATCTTTGCGTTCTTCCATGCGGTGGGTATTCGTGTTTTTGATAAGCATTTAGTACAACTTTCCCAGTATCTTCGAGATGGTATCATCTCCTGCTTTTAATCCATGGTGTGTTATCTCTGGTATCAGTCCAGCAGCCGGGGGGAGGGGGCGTTGGGTAACCCCTTTTTGCCTGATAAAGTTTTTTCTTTGTTGATTATTCATCTCTAGCATGTATATAATGACATCCAAGGGGTGTGGAGATCTCACCCTTGGGCATTTTGAAAAAGAAAAAAAAAATCCAAATTGACCGCCAAAATCAACCTATTATCATATCTTTGCAACCAGACAAGATATACACATCATTAAAATGTTGTTTGCAACCAGACAAGATATACACATCATTAAAATGTTGTTTTATATGTTTTCAGACATGAAGAATTCGATTACACCATAATTGATATGAAAAATGTAAAGAAAACAAAATGGCAGTCTAAAATGGTTGCCTAGTATGCCAATTGTCGCATATTTTCAACCAGGTAACGTACACACACGATCGAAACGTCTTTTTACATGTTTTCTGACATAAGAAATTCCACAGTACCGTGATTTCATTTGTTAAATGTAAATAATGCAATGAAAACGGTTGCGAAATTGCGACAAACGATATATTTCGAGTTCACACTCTACAATCTATGATCTATGGAAAGCTTACCGGATGGCGTACGTGCGCAATTCACCAACAGACAACACACGATGCACCACAACGCTTGTCTGTTCAATGGCATTTGGAGTGACATGGCTATTGAAACTGTCTTCATGAGGTATGGTCATGGACAGAGTGGGATCATTGGAATAACTCTGAAACCGGAAACTCTCAAAACCAGGCCTTACAGCTTGCCTGGCCATACAGCTTACAGCTTGGGCTGATGAACATTGTCACTGGGCAAGTTGTGAATCACTCCTCGGTCAATGTCAACAAGGCGAAATTGCTGGGAAAAACACAGATGGAGTCTTTTGAATGCAGTTGGCCTGGTGGATTTCATGATTCAAAACCAACAATTGTGACCACCATGGCTTTATCCAAGAAACACATTAAAATCGAAGATGCTAAAGTGTTTGACACGGAAACCATCTTTGCAAAAGCCATGGGCACGCGATCTTGACACAACCAAGCTAATGGGCCACGAAGTATCACCTATCCCTATATCTATGTTCGATAAAAAAATGGAAATATGAGGGATGGCAAAACGAAATCCAATCTCAAGAATGCGCTCAAGTTGGAAATTCAAGACGGCTGGCTGAACAAGATGTGTAGGCAACGTCCTCGATGGGTGCGATGTCCTCGTGGGTAGTGCCTTGGCCAACATCTGGCACTATACACGACTACCTTGTCCGGTTCCGCAGTTACATACACAGTTACTTAGCGAAAGCTGACGCTATATGGTGTTCGACAGATACGTTGAGAGCAGTACTATGGAGGCAACCCGACGCGGTAGGGACAAACGCGCAAGCAGGATCTACACAGTAGATCAACTGATTGCTCTCATCGTCGAGGATTTGGGTTCGCACAAGGCTGACTTTCAAAAATGCACAAACTAGTCGTCACTGGCAGAGACCCGGTTACCGTAGAAATCGGAAATGGTTGTGTAAACAAACGTCAAGACATGGCTACAACGCAGGAGGAGGGAGACACCCTGATTGTGCAAAAAGTTCCACGTGTAGAGGATGGTACCGTCCTGGTCGTTGCAGATGACACCGACATCTTTGCAATATCCTGCAAAATTCTAATGGTTTCGCAATTCAAGGACCAATTGTCCTAGATAGCAACGCAGCTGCAGAAGAGCACAACTCCATCGTCCCAGATCTACTAGCTGCTCCCGGTCTGACAGGTTGTGATTCTGTGGCGTCAAACTTTGGCGTTGGCAAGGTTGAAGCTCTGAAAATTCTAAGACATGGCCAACGTTCTCTCAACTTATTGAGAAACACAGGCGGACCACCTTTTTCGGAAGTAGCGGATCATGCCACACACTTCATGTTGGCCTACTATGTTCAGCAAAGATGTTATTCGATGACGGAAGCACGCCAATAAATGTGGTTTTCTAAAGTAAGCAGAAGCAAGGTTTCCGCACCAAAGCTGTGGTCATGACCACCCACAAGCGTTCTAATAAAATGTAGCCAGAGCCCATATGCAAGTAGCAATTTGGCTTGATGCTTTGGACCCAAACCCACCTGTACTAGACCCTACATCTTACGGTTGATCGCAGGAGGAAGGGACTACTGCGCTCAGTTCAACTAGTGTGCTCCCCCCCCCCCGACACCTCGTTAGCCCCAACTGCTCGTGTCGAAGTGAAATACCGTGTACCATGAACATGTGCAGCTGCAACAGCTCTGACATGGCATGGACACCATTTTGCGCAAATGAGAGTGGCATGTAATTTCTATATGATGGAGATGAAGAGGACTGGTGCTTAGAAAGGTCAGAATTTAACGAAATGATGATCTTATGTAATTCTCCTCATATGATTACACATGGAAAATAAATATTCTCATATTCTTATACTTTTTCGCATCGTCGGCAACAATTTGTAGCATACTTATGGCCGCCATTTTGTTTTCTTTCCATTTGTTTTCATATCAGTTATGGTGGAATTGAATTCCCCATGTCTGGAAACATATAAGACAACATTTTAGTCATGTGTATATCTTGTCTGGTTGCAAAGATATGATAATAAGTTGATTGTGGCGGCCATTTTGGATTTTTTCATTTTTTTTAAATGCCCAAGAATGAGAACTCCACACCCACCTGGATATCATTATATATCTGCCAGAGATAAATAATCAACAAAGAAAAAACGATATCAGGCAAAAAAAGGGGTTAGGTCAAAAAATGCCCTTTGGCTGCCGGACTATACCTCTTTCGGTTCGGTGTGAATTATGGTATTCTGTTCACTGTCAGTGTTGTTCTTGCTTTCTTCAGGCTCTTTGATGACATAATCGGTTCTTGTGTGGTCTCTTGATTGTACTTCCTGATGTCCTCCTTTGCTTTCTTTTTGATTGTCTTGCATATTTATACGTACTCTATTTGTTTTTTACGGTCGCCATTATCCACCATTTCTCGTCGTTTCTTCATTAGTGCTCGTGTCGGTGACGATATTCTCGTCATTACGTGCTTGTTGATTGCTTTGGCTACACTTGTCGCACTTAGTTAGGTCATCTCAGTGATGTTTTCGCTGATGGTGACGATGTCTTCTAGTTCTTGTAGTGTCTCGAATCGATTTCGCAGTTCGAGTTGAAATTCGATCTTTTTTCTTCCGATTTTTGTGGTATCTACTCTTGGTCATTACCATTCTGTGGTCACTTCTGATGTTGACATGGTTGGTGACAGTTACGTCAGTGACCATATATGGCCTGTTTCTCAGGATGTAGTCAATTTCGTTCTTTGTTTCTCCATTTGGGCTTTTCCATGTCCATTTCCTCCCTGCTTTCTTCTGGAACATGGTATTCATGATTTTGTACTTTCTTGATGTTGCCCATTCTACCAAGATGTGTTCTGTTTCGTTTCTCGCAAATTTGCCTGTTGCCGTTTCCAAAATGTTTGTTTCCCTACTTGCGTATTTAAGTCTCCCATCACTATCGTGTAGTGGGTTGGCTTTTCCAAGATCTCATCCACGTTGTTGTAGAAGTTGCCTGTGTTTTCTTCTGAGTATGATGTTGTTGGTGCGTATACTTCTACAATCTTCAGTTGGTAGCGGTTTGTTATGCATAGAACAAGTTCTCCTACTCTTGTTCATGAGAAAACCTACTCCTGCTTCGCCGCTGTTCGCCGTGGAATGGCATAGTAGATGGCGTCTTTGTAAGGTAGTGAAGCATTCCTCTCTTCTTCTGACTTTTCCGATCCCGACCACATCCCATACCAACCTGGTTTCCCTAAGTTCTTCCTCCAGTTCTCATATATGTTCATCGTAACCGGAAGTCGGGATAAAAAGTAGGTTTAAAAAAACGGGGGTTAATTTGGAACCTAGACCTCAAAAAGTCATCGGACAGGTGTACGGTAACTTGACCTTGACCTTTGACCTTTTAAAAAACTAATTTACTCTTGCACTGCACCGCGCCAGATTGGAATTTGTGTGCTCCCTGGTGCAAAGTGCAATTTTTTCCCTATCTTTTAACATGGGTTGAACTCCGTCATAGCCTGTCCCAAGCCAGGTTGAAAAAGGAGGAGGGTTGGGCGTAGGGCCAGTAACCCTACCCCGTAAAACAAACCCTACTACAGAAACGACGAGAAGAAGCCATTCCGGTACACTTTCAAGGGGAAGAAGAGAAGGCACATCCATAAATGTGGATGCATCTGCATCTACAGATGTATCTACACCTACAGATGTATCTATCACAGGTTTGAGTGAAAGCCGTCAGGAAGCTCGACCCCCGATTAGCCATATCTTTAACGCCAAAACTAACACCAGAGTAGGCACATGGAACGTTCGAACGCTCTTTCAGAGCGGGCGGATGGAGCAGATGCTGAAGGAAATGAAGGCTTACCACCTAGCTATTATAGGCGTAAGCGAGATGAGATGGACAGGACAGGGACGCTTCAACAGCGGAGATAAAACTGTACTCTACTCCGGAAATGAAGATCACCACCACCGCCAGTGGTATCAGCATTGGCAACACCTTCTTTAAACATAAACGCATTCACAAGAAAACCTGGATCTCACCAGATGGCAATACATCGAATGAGATTGATTACATCAGCATTAGTAGTAGATGGCGTACATCCCTACAGGACGTCCGAACTTATAGAGGGGCAGAGATGTTGGCTCTGACCACAACCTTGTGATTGGTGAGATCCGCTTGAACTTAAAGAGAGTCAAGACGGTGAAGACGGTCAAGCCATATGCGACAGATAACTTAAAGAACACAGACATATCAAAACAATTCTACGAGGAAACTAAGAACAGATTCCAAAAGCTACAACACTCAACCGACTTAGAAGAGCAATGGCAGTTATTCCTTCAAGCCGTAAAGGAGAGCGCGAATGTAATGTTAAGTAGGAGGAGAGGGTCCAACAGAGAACAGTGAATTACTGAAGACTCGTGGAAACTGATTGATAAAAGGAAGGATATGAAGATCAGAAGAGATCAAGCAGCTAGAAACCTCCAACAATGGAGATCATCAGATGAGGAATACAGGAAACTGGACAAGGAGCTGTAGGACAGATAAAAGGAAATGGTTAGAAGAGAAAGGTAAAGAAGCACAAACAGCAGCAGAACGGAATGACTCGAAAACGCTGTATAGGATTGTGAGAGAGCTAACTAGCGCGAAAACAATTCCAACATACCAATAAAAGACAAAGATGGCAGAGTGCTTTTAACAAGCGAAGAATATGCCACGAGGCGGATTGAACACTTCCGAGAAATACTAAATCAACCAACACCTACCTCACTCTTCAACTTCGAACAGGAACCAAATAAAAAAGAGGTCGATGTCACCACCAATGACATCACCAGGGCAGACGTCTCCAAAGCCATCGATAGCTTCAAGAACAACAAGGCAGCGGGCCTTGATGAAGTATCGGCCGAACTATTGAAACATGGCAAGGACGGTTTTGTAGAAATTATTCTTTCACAGAGTATATGATTAGTACATATAAATAAAAGAGTTATAGGGTCATTGTAACTTTATTACTTTCTCGGTATTGCCAAAAAAATCGAATATTCATCATTTCACGGTGACCTTTTTGGACATAACCTCCACTCGTACCAGATCAGATAGCACCTCCATGTCATACCTGATTTTGATGGAGAAAAAAAAGCTTTCCAAGAATATATGACTTGGCCTTCTTCTAATTAAGCAAAGTAGATATTCGACCATTTAATACAAGACGTTTGCGGAAACGCACAATTTCGAAACATTGATCAGTTGACGGTGACCTTGTTTGACATTGGAATCATGCTTACTGCACCACTTTGCAACTATACGACAGTCCTCGTTGGGACGGGGAGATATAGATCTGGGTGTGTGTAGATGGAAGGGGGGGGGCATTTAAATGGGTCCGATAAGTTGTTCTACCGCTTGCCCAATAGTTAAATTTACTATCGATACTGTTGCATCGCAATATCGACTACTGATAGCGATGCATCGATAGTTCGATGTACCCTAGATAGCACAACTACAGCGGGCCGACAGCGGGCCGACAGCGGGCCGACAGCGGGCCGACAGCGGCAAAGTCATCAGCCCGCTGTCGGCATCCGCCTGCGGGCCGAGGGATTTTTTGTCCGGCGGCTCGCCTTCGGGCCGAGGGCGACTCATAGTCGGACACCGATACTCTGCCGATGGTAAGCCGCTCATATGCGGACTGTGCACAATTTTACTAAATGTGTGTATTGTGTGTGTTTTCAAGTAATAAGACCAAATTATACACATACACTTATGTGTATTGGTCTTATAACTTGAACATTTCTATAGTAATCATCATGCATTGTAACTCTAATGTTAAAATGAACATTACTAGATACACATTCATATGACAACTCGAAATATTTTATAAAAAGGGTGCTTAATTATTAATGTCCATAAACTCTTTTCTGCTACTTCCAGCTGCATTTGTCATCCGGTGCTGTCTAATACCATTCCCGTCAGAGGCAGTCTTGGGATCCTTTCGAATTTTCTCCTGATGTTGTATACGTGAGTGGCAATGTTGCCACTTCATTCTTTCTGACAGCATCTGGAATATTAACGTACAAATATTTAATTTCTTCAATGAAGGTACCACATTGTACAATGCATAGTATCTATAAAATGTGTAAAATATTAAACATATTTTGTCTCACAATAAGGTAACATAAAATAATTTTACTTGACTTAAAAAAAAAAAATTCCCGGTTTCTCATCAGCACAAACATTTTAAAATAGCTTCCACAAAACTTTATTTTGACATATAATTATCCTTTGATTAAATATGCATGCAATAATTCTGCGCAAAAAGAGAAAACTATATTTCACGCTAAACCAAAGGAATGTGCCTACTTGTAAGAAATACATTCAGTAGACATCTTAAGACTTTTAAGTTGTTAATTGTTGACGATGAGTTGCTTTGATAGTTGTTAGTACCGCCATCAGGATCAACTGACACATTTACCATAAATCGCACTCCTCATTTACATGTTAATAAAGTTCTGATGAGAAACCTGGAACTGTTTTAAATAGCCCTAAGGTAAAGTGACATCAATGGCAGAAATTGTATGGGCCATAAACTGACAGAAGGCGTCTAGTGTAAGCACTTCATCTTTCACACATTTACCCTGTCACACTAACAAACACGTACACGCAACACACTGACAGCATTTGTTGTTGTTGAGATCCGTTCATCTTCATCATATCATCGTCATCCATAGCCTATATAGGGCGGCCACAATCATGACATCAGGTTATTCTGCCCCACATTCTATTTCATGTTTTACGCATAAATAACAAGTTTCCACACAATCAAAGGTGTGTTTATAAAGTCATGCCGAAATTAATATATTTGAATAATCTAGAAATATACAAAGATTTACAACAGAATGTCTAAAAACGTACCTTTCCCCCCGGAGCTCTGCTTTTACTGTTTCCTCTAACTGTCAGTCTGGGCTTTGTTCAAAAATGGCGGTACACCGTAGTGTCAAATGTCACAACCCCAGTGCTCTAGCCGAGGCAGGCCCGACTGCTGATAAATGACTAACGGACTCTGTCACTGGGTCAACGGCGGCTAGGGAGCGGCTGGCAGGCGGCTGTCGTGTGCCGACGAGTGCCGCTACCCAGCCGCTCAGATCCGCCCTCGGGCCGAGGGTGGCGTGCTGACTGGGGTATTGTTACACCCGTATAAGCTAGTAGTGGGCAATTTTGTTGTGATACAGCTTACAGTGTATTTCCCTTTCCGGCTATCCGTTTAACGTGCTGACTTTTACGTCTATTTGTAGCCGGGTTATTGTTTTGTAGTATGCTGGTGAATACATGTGTTAACTAGAAGTTGCCGTTTGTCGTTCCTGCGTATTATAACCCCACGCAACATCACATTTTGATGACCAAAACCGATATGGACATGTGCTAAAAGGTATTACCAAACATACACGTCGATGACAGTTTGAACTGACGTTCCAAGCAGCCGTAAGTAGTTACACACGGCGAGGGGAAATCATTGCCGTTGGTGAATTTGACACGCCATCGCCGCATCCGGGCATCGCCATATTGACGTTATCTTGTTACGCAGTTCTGAGTCAGCATGGCAGCTGTAATAAGTGGAATGACGGGTGTTCCTGTGTTCGAATTTAATACAACTAATATTTCTGGACTGGCGAATAAGTGACAAAACTGGAAGTCGTCCTTCGGGATCTATGTCATCGCATCTGGTGTGACAGATAATACCCAGAAGAGAGCATATGGGGGACAGCAGCTGCTGAAGCTGTATCAGACCCTGCCTGACACCGGGAACGCCGATGACTATGACAGATGCCTAGATGCACTGGACAAATACTTTGAACTGACGAAAACTGTACACAAGGAGCGACAAATCTTCCTAGCTACTGCACCGCAAGGATGTGAAACTATAAACAATTTCATTGTCAGATTGAAAATAAAGGTCAAACATTGTGAATATGGAGATGAAAAAGACAACCAGATCAGAGATCGGGTCCTGTATTTTAAGCGTGACAAGGCGTTGAAGAGTAAACTCTATCGAACAGGAAGATTTCACTCTTGCTAAACTTCAGGAAGTCGAGAATATTTTTGATGAACAGGACGCTTTGCTTTTGGCGGCCGTTAGTGCCAGGGAGGAAGCAAACGCCGTCTACACCGGACAGTCCTGTAGTATCACAACTAACAAATTCCACTGGACACATGGGAAAAGACTGCAGGAAGTCGAAAAATCACGCATGTGAGAAGTGTGGGAAAATAGGACATTTTCCTGTTTGCTGTCACACAAAGCGTCAACAGGCCGGCGCCGCAAATGCCGATAAGCCCCAGCGATGGTCGTGGAAGCAGGTGGAGAGGACGAAGACGTGGGAAACAAAACATCAGAGCCATTGAGGAAAGAGATAATAAAGTAAAGGAACGTGATAAGTTCTATGCGTACTCTGTGAGTCCCAGTGCGCCTGCAATGCCAATCAACATCGAAGGGAAGTGTGGGGACATGATTGTAAATTATGGTTCTAGCTGCAACATAATCCCGGAAGCCGGATTCCGCATGACGCCAGACTTGAAATTGAACAGCTGTAGTAGTAAAGTTTACGGATACGCCTGACAGAGTCCTTTGGAGGTGATGAGCAGCTGTGAAGTACGCATGTCAGTTCCAGGAGCTGGAGAATTCGATGCAGCACGATTGCTGGTGGTCAGAGGCGACCATGCCGCTCAATTGGGAAGGGAGACTGCCGAGGAGCTCGAAATTCTCAGAGTTGGCCTGACAGTAAACACTTACTCAGCAGACAGACTATCCAAGGAGCAGCTGAAAGACATGTATCCACAAGTGTTCAATGGTCTCGGCAAACTCTACAATTATCAACTCAAGCTGGACATAGCTGAGAGTGTGACGCCAGTGGTCCAGCCAATCAGAAGAATACCGTTCAGTAGAAGGGAGAAATTATAGTGAAAGCTGACAGAGTTGCAAGACTTGGATGTCATTGAAAAAGTTTATGGTCCTACACAGTGGGTGAATCCCCTAGTCACTGTGGAGAAGGCGAACGGAGATGTCCGGGTGTGCCTGGATGTGCGAGAAGCGAACAGGGCCATAATAAATGAGCGCCAACCCATCCCTACAGTAGAAGAGACAGTGCAAGAAATGGGGGAAATGAAAATGTTCACAAAGCTTGACTTGAACATGGTGTTCCACCAGGTGGAGTTACATCAAGACTCCCGGGATATCACCATATTCGAGGCACCGAATGGTCTCTACAGATACAAACGCCTAGTACTCAGAGTGAACATGGCCTCTGAGAAATGTAACTACATAATCAGACAGGTGATGCAGGACTGTCCTGGAGCGTTCAACATCCACGGTGACCTGATCGCTGGAGGTGCCGATGATGATCAGCATAATGAGCGATTGCTGGGGGTTGTGAAGAAGTTTGCAGAAAACGGTCTGACGTTCAACTTTGCCTTAAAAAACTGGACTTCAGAGTTGATACGGTCAACTTCATGGGTCATACCAGGTCAGCAAAGATCTGCAGGTAACGGATGATAAGATAAAGGCAATGACAGCAGCTGAAGTAAGAAGCATTCTCGGTTCAGCACTGTTCAGCTCCAAGTTTATTCCAGACTTTGCTACGATCACACAGCCGCTGTGGGAGCTGACATATGACAAAGTGAAGTGGAAATGGACCAAGGAAGAAGAAAAGGCGTTCGATGAGGTGAAGAGACGACTCACAGAAGCACAGACCAAGGCCTACTACAGGCTATGCGCTTCGCGACTCATGCTTAGCCAGTTGGTCTGGGAGATGTCCTTCAAAAAAGGCAAGAAATTGGGCTGAGTAGGCTGCCAATAGAAGGAAGCGAGACCGATCTGGTGTCAGTATAGAATATTACGCCTACTCTGTTGTGGTAGATTCTGTCCTAGCAACTATGACGGCAGCGCAAATCGAACGCGAGTCGCCCGAAGATCCGTTGTTATCATAAATACGACGTGGAGTCCAATAAGACAACTGGACTGACCTTCAGCATACAGTGTTCGAGGCTTTGCGAGATGAGTTGTGGGTTGTGGGTTGTGAGACAGATTGTGATGAGAGGACGTCGCATCGTGATCCTAAAGACGTTGCAAAGACGAGCCTTGGTCCTGGTTCATGTGGGACACCAAGGCATTGTGATCACTAAGGCCAGGTTGAGGGAGAAAGTGTGGTGGCCGAGAATGGACATGGACGTTGAAGCTCTTGTCAAGGGCTGCTATCCATGCCAATTGGTGGGTGGCCGACAACGTCCCGGACCAATAAGGTCGACACCACTTCCAAAGGGTCCATAGGATGACATCGCAATTGATCTCTGTGGACCACTGCCAAACGGAGAAAGTCTTCTGGTGGTCGTCGACTATTTCGTCAGGTGGCCAGAAGTAGTATGGATGCGCAACACGAATGCGCAGAACATTGTGCTTGGAGACCTTGTTCGGCACACATCGTCTGCCATTCAACGTGAGGAGTGACAACGGACCACAGTTTGTTGCTGCAAAATTTGAAAGATTTCTCGAGTATCTAGAGATACTGCATTCGAAAGGCGTCCCGTACTGGACATAAACCAATGGGGAAGAAGAACGCTTTAACTCTACTCTGATGAAGGCCTTCAATATTGTAAAGGCAGAGAAGAAGGACTGGAAGAGAGAACTGCATAATTTCCTGTTCCAGTACCGGACCACACCACACACAGTCACAGGTGTGAGTCCAGCGAAGATGTTGATAGAAGGAAAGTGATGAACAAGTTGCCGAAAATGCAGATGAGAGCAGAACCTGTCACATAATCGAGTGTAAGTATTAATAAATAAAAAAATTGGCGGTACCCGATTTGACATAGCAAGTTAAAGGTTCAGGTGCAGTAGGATTCGGAGTGAACGAGAGACATAACGTGATATCAGATATGTATGTACGAGAAGCCAACTGGCGTTCCCTTTAATACAACAACATAGATATATTCGGTTCAGTGATAGTTGGCCAACCGTTACTCTGCTATGACATTATATTTATAAGACCATACATTATACTCGACGAGTATGCGTCCAAATACGAATTTACATGGGAGACAATTTAAACAGCTGGTCACTTACATGAAGACAGGTATACACCGTTGTAAAGTCTATGAACTGTAACCAAAGTCTCGTGATGTGCGAATGTCAACTTTCGCCTCGGTCGCGTTCGGCGAGATGTCAGGACGAAAGTCGCTCGGCGTTCGGCGAACGAATTCACGTAGACGAAAGCAGGCGACTCGGGCGATAAAGTAGACGGTAGATTTGGCTTGTCGATCCCATGCGAAACACCCGGCAACAACACGGAAACGATGTCACGACGTCGACGATGTCGAGTAGGTCTGTCACGGAGTCCGTGTTACGACAGATGAGCTATAGCCCGGTGGAATGGCTATGCCTAATTGACAGTCGCTAGCAGACGAAACGGCGGTGGCCTCGCATTCGAAGATCACGTCAAAACGGAATTGCAGACGGTTATCGCTCAGTCTTCTTCAACGCGTGAGAAGTGCAGCGTCTCACAACTAATCAGTACTGTTGAAATCGTAGAAGTATTTACTACAGGCGTTGGGCGGACACACATTTCGGCCCAATTCCTGGAGAGGAGAGTGTAACAGTTTCTTCTGCTCAAATGTTCGTCTGGCCTCGAATGGCCGTCCTGCCCTTATATAGCTTGATGGCCGGAAGTTAGTCTGACCAATTACGACACTTAAAACAAATTAAAGTCGCTTCAGAAACCGTCTTCCGAAACCGTTTAACTTGCTGAGTTTAAAATAGATTTTGCCAGCTAACCGTTTGGCTATATAAATGCTCATTCAATCTGTAACTAACGTGAATTACTTACATAATTAATATAACTGGATTCCCTGTATCGAGCCGGATACCACAATGTTCATCGTACATTCCAACTCTCACGAATTAATCCATAATTAAAAAAAAACACGTACTCTATTCATATTCGGGGATTTAAACCACGGGCATATACAATGGAAATCTCTACAGAGTATGGGGAGTGAGGACCACAAGTTTTTAGTTTTAGTTCAAGATACATTCCTTTCTCAACATGTGCTAGAACCAACCAGGAGTGAGAATGTGTTAGACATAGTTTTGTCCTCACAGAATGAATTAGTTGACAATGTCAAGATATGTGAGCCACTGGGGAGTAGCGATCACTACCAGATACATTTTACCATCAAAGTAAAATCAGAAAGGAATAGTAAAAAGCAGTATAGGAGAAATTTCCACAAAGGAAGGTATAAGGACATGATGAAATATTTTGCAAAGATAGACTGGAATAACACACTGAAAAATAAGACGGCAACAGAATGCTGGAATATATTAAAGAGTGAAATTAAGTGCATAGTCGATAAATTTGTACCCTTCAAAAAACAAGGAAAACGGTCCAAAAAGAAACACTTATCGAAAGAAGCCATTAGAAAAATTAAGTACAAACAAAAGATGTGGAAGTCATATAGATGTACTGGAAATGATGAAGACTACAACAGTTATAAAGAAGCACTTAACCAAGCTTCAGCTGAAATTAGAAATTCAAAGAGAAGCTATGAACAACAATTAGCTAGTAATATAAAACATGACAGCAAGAGTTTTTATGCGTATGTTCGAAGCAAACAGAAAGTTCAAGATAAAGTTGGTCCTCTAGAAGATAGTGCTGGAAATATAATATCAGAGGGATTCTTAATGGCAGAAGACCTGAATGAGTACTTTAGTTCAGTGTTTACCAGGGAAGATATTAGTTCACTGCCAGTACCAGAGGCTAAGTTCAAGGGGGCAGATTCAGACTATTTAGGACAATTAATTGTAACCCCGGAAATGGTAGCTCAGAAAATAAGGGCTATGAAGGATAATAAATCACCTGGAGTGGATGGTATTCCACCCAAACTACTATTGGAAATTGTAGAATAAATTAGCATACCGCTTGCAACAGTTTTCAACTTGTCATTAGAAGAGGGAGTGGTTCCTTTAGAATGGAAAGAAGCAAACATTATACCGTTATTCAAAAAAGGTTCGAGAAACAAGTCAGAGAACTATAGACCAGTGAGTTTAACATCAGTGATTTGTAAATTGTTAGAAAGACTAATTAAAGATCACATGGTGGATTTTCTTGTTAAACGAAACTTGATAAACCCATCTCAACATGGTTTTTTTAAAGCGAGGTCATGCTTAACAAATATGTTATGTTTTTTGGAAGACATCACTAAGTGGGTAGATGAGGGATCACCTGTAGATATCGTATACTTCGATTTTCAAAAAGCTTTCGACAAAGTACCACATCAAAGATTACTGCTTAAACTAAAGGCCCATGGCATAGGAAATGGTATAATAAACTGGATAGAACAATGGCTGATTGACAGAAGACAACGTGTAGTAGTTGATGGGGAGGCTTCAAACTGGAAATCGGTATTGAGTGGGGTACCACAGGGATCAGTATTAGGTCCTATATTATTCTTAATATATATCAACGATTTGGATGATGAAATAACAAGCAAGGTGTTGAAATTTGCGGATGATACAAAAGTGTTTAGAAGGATTAAAAGTGATGGAGATAGACAGCATTTACAAGATGATCTTGACAGGTTGATCAAATGGTCTGAAAAGTGGCAAATGCTGTTCAATTTTTGGAAATGTAAATGCCTCCACACAGGACATGGGGACGAAGAAGTAGAATATACAATGGGGGGTACTGTACTAAGTACTACTGTAAAAGAAAAGGACTTAGGGTTAACCATTAGTGCTGATACGAAGGTTTCAGAGCAGTGCGGAATTGCAGCTTCAAAGGGAAATCAAATCCTTGGATTAATTAAGCGAAACATAACGTATAAGGAAAAAGAGCTAATAATACCGCTGTACAAAACAATAGTTAGGCCTCATTTAGAATATTGTATTCAAGCGTGGAGGCCATATCGCAGGAAGGACATAGATATGCTAGAAAGAGTGCAGAGGAGAGCAACTAAAATGATACCAAAACTGAGGGATCTTAGTTACGAAATACGCCTAAAAAATGCGGTTTAACAACACTAGAGACCAGGAGATTGAGAGGAGATCAGATAGAAGTGTTTAAAATATTGAAGGGTTATGAAAATATTGATAGAAATATTTTTTTCTCAGCTAAGAAAGATAGAAGGACCAGAGGACATGAACTTGCATTAGCAAAGAAGCAGAGTAGATTGGATATAAGAAAGTTTTCATTTTCACAAAGGACTGTAAATGAATGGAACAGATTACCTGCTGATAGTGTGGGTGCTAGTAGCATGAATATGTTTAAAAATAAAATCCACACATACCTCAGACGGGCGGGATACACATAGATAAAAGGGTCGGACTCTCGATAAGCCAAATGGCTTCCTTGTCCACCTGCCACCTAGAGTTAATTCTCTGGGTGGCAATCTTGTTAAATCTTGTTAAATAACCTAGGTTTGACCCTAGTGTTTTTCACACCTACAATTCTGTAAACAACTATTATAAGTTCATAATATAATCTTCTTATAACCACAACATAAGTAGTTTGCAAGGTCACCAGATTACCAGTCATGTCAAATAATTTCTAGTGGTACCAAATTTGGTATACATAACTATAACATTAGTGGTGAACGCTACAAATGAAATTAATTAAATCTGACTCGTCGGCAGTTAAAACGTTACACGCCTTAATCGCCAGAGGGCACCAGCGTATACCTCAGCGACAATACACACCGGAGATGGCAGCACAATACTTTGTAAACAAAACCGCTGTTCTAAAGCCTAATTAAATTCTACACAAACCACTTTGTGACAGAACTCTTGGATGAGTTGTAGTGGCAAATGCAAATTCGATAAAGAGATTCGAGGAGAAAAAACATTGCACATATGAAGAAGCTGAATAGCAGCACGGAGATGGACGAAGGACGTGTGGTGATGCCCGTTGTCGTCGACACAGATGTCGGAGATGAGGAAGAAATGCTGACGGAGGGAGAGGCATGACAATCTTGCTCTGCCGTCTGCGCGCCCAGTGCGTGCCAGGGTAGAACCAGCATGGATGAAAGACTACGTGAAGAAATAGTCTGTGTGTTGTGTTCGCACCTGCCAGATCAATGGGCATACTAAACCCAATTGGCCAGGAGAGTGCAAACGCGCTCAGGAAAATTTTGCAGAAAACAATCGTTAAACAGACACAATGTGAGAACAATTACTTTTTGAAGTAAAACAAAAGGGAGCTGAAGTGTATTCCCGTTTCCGGCTACCCGTTTGTCGTGCTGATTTGTCCGTGTACTTGGAGGTGGGTTATAGTTTTGTAATATGCTGGTGAATACATGTGTTAACTAGAAGTTGTCGTTTGCCATTCCTACTTATACTAACCCCACGCAACACCTCACAGGTGTTTGTTGTTGCACGCATTGTCGGAAAGTCTCACAAAGTAAAGCTGCGTTCCAATCACCTCGTGCTTATCGGGTATACCACGTGGTGAACTCAAACGTTGAAAATCACCCCCACTTAATCACTAGTAAATTGAGTCACGCACGCCCTGCGGCGGTTCACGTAGTCGTATTGACGCAAAACAAGAGCACCATTACCTCTCCGGTTCTTACGTAACTCACATGTAAACATCATTGTTATGTTTGGTTATAATAATTTATGTTGGCAAGGCAGTGAAGCTTTTTCCCACTAGCCGCACCAATCCGTTTTCTCAAGCCGAGAATCGTGACCCATTTACCGCGTTAAATTCGCTTGCGTGGAACGAAGAAACCGATCAAACGCAGCCAGTTCACGAGGCCCAGATTCTATAGCAGGCTGACGGGTGTAATGTTTGTGCACAGTAAAACTATTTTTCTCATAGTTCACTAAACTATTTTGAATCGCTAACTAGATTACTAACATTATTATTAAATAAATGTTGATATGGCAAGTGTTCTGAAGCTGGATATAAATGCGTTTGTTTAAATGCAAGGGCATAGTAAACAAAAGAGGCGAACTAAATATTATGGTAGAAGATACTGACACTCACATGATAGGTGTAACCGAATCATGGGCCACCAGCGTTATAACAGAAGCCGAATTGGGACTGACAGGATATGTAATGTTTAGGAATGATAGAATAGGAAGAAAGAGAGGTGGATATATTTTATATATTAAAGAATCTATCCAGGCTCACGAAATAAAATTAGAAAGGAAGCAGATTGCGAAGAAGCTGGTCAGTGTAACATAGTTACAGGAAACTCAACTTTATCGGTTGGGTTAGTTTATCGAAGTCCAAACATAAGCATAGAAGAGATTGAAAAAGTACAACACGCTACAATGGATGTGAATAACCGGAACTACATTATTTTAACCGTGATCGTATATTATGGAAGTCTCTACAGAGTTCGGGAGTGAGAACAACACGTTTTTAGTTTTAGTACAAGATAGTTTCCTTTCTCAACATATGCTAATAACAACCATGGGTGAGAAAGTGGTAGACATAGTTTTGTCCTCACAGAATGAATTAGTTGACAATGTCAAGATATGTGAGCCACTTAGGAGTTGCGATCACAACCAGATAAACTTTACCATCAAAGTAAAATGAGAAAGGAATTGTAACAAGTAGTACAGGAGAAATTTTCAAAAAGGAATAACACAGCAACAGAATGCTGGAATATCTTTAAGAGTGAAATTAAGTGAATCGTCGATAAATGTATAAAATGTATGTATATGTATAAAAAATAAAAACAAGGCAAACGGTCCACAAAGAAACACTGATCGAAAGAAGCCATTAGAGAAATTAAGTACAAACACATTGTGTGGAAGTCATATAGACGTACTGAAAATTATGAAGGCTACAACATTGATAAAGAAGCATTTAACCAAGGTACAACTGAAATTAGACTGTTTAGGACAGTTAATTATAACCCCGGAAATTGTAGCTAAGAAAATAAGGGCTATGAAGGATAATAAACCACCTGGAATGGATGGGATTCCACTCAAACTACCATTGGAAATTGTAGAATTAATTAGCATGCCGCTTGGAACAGGCTTCAACTTGAAATTATATGAAGGTGTGTTTTGTTTTAATGGAAAGAAGCTAACATTATATCGTTATTTTAAAATGGTTGCAGAAACAAGTCAGATAACTATAGACCAGTGAGTTTAGCATCGGTGATTTGTAAATTATTAGAAAGACTAATTAAAGATCACATGGTGGATTTCCTTGTTAAACTAAACTTTATGAACCCATCTCAACATGGGTTTCTAAAAGCGAGGTCATGCTTAGCAAATTTGCTATGTATTTGGATGATATCACTAAATGGGTAGATATCATCTACTTAGATTTTCAGAACGTTTTCAATAAAGTGCCACATCAAAGATTAATTTGTTGTACAAGTTTATTTTTCTGTACCGCCTGATAGGTTGGAGCATAAATAACATTTCTGGTCCGAAGTTACAAAGGTCTTCCTCCTGGGGGGGCCGTGGAGAGCACATTTAAGCATCAATTCTGAACCGGCCCTAACGTCTGAATCGTTCATCCTACATCAATATATTATGTCTCAATGGATTCGAAATTTGGAGTAGCAATTTTTATGTTTATTCAATGTTTCCGTGCAGGCAGCCATATTTGCAAAATAACATAATTTTCACGATAATTTTCCTAACTATTTCTACCCTTAGCCAATGCCAATCAATTTAGCTATATAGATCGCCTAACCTATATTAAGATGCAAAGGAACCCCGAACTCCTGCCAAGCAAAAAAATTATTGATACTATATGGGAGAAAGTAACTAATGTTGCATGCTTTTTGCTATCATGTCAGAGCAATATTAGTAGTGACTATTAGGTTATGTATTATGTGCGTATATGCAACTATATTGATATTATTTGCGAAAAATCGTAACATCTTGTAATGTTAATGGTTGTTTCTCATTACAAAATAATAAAACATGTAATTTTGGACGGTGTACTGCTTGAGTTTGTCCTGCTTGTATGCTGTGTCATAGCATGCTTCGCATATTAAACATGTAATCCACATAACAGTTAGAACAGTTTGTCTCAGAAACAAAGCGATTCGTCTAGTTGGCGAATGAGTGGATCAGTGCTCCACCTTTGATAACAAAACGTTGTAAGAATCCGGTCACACACAAGTGAGACTTTACTGGTTCCGAGAATGCATTCCAAAAGTCAGCTTTCGTTGCGGTTCCCTTGACTGGACAAAGCAGGAGGTGGGGGGGGGGGGGGGGGGGGATTCATGCCCGAATAGAACAAGTTCCCCCAACTCTTCTTCTCTGCTCTCACTTATAATGAAAGCTTGACCGTACTAGTTAACGTGATCTGCGATGTGCTGGATTCTCCTCTTGGTCGTTATAGTTTTCTGCTAGCTTTGTTATTGGATACGTTGTTTCGCTTGAGTGGTGTGGTCAAATACTAGGCTTTCGAATTGTACATGAATCAGTCGTGTTACTCCTATCCCTTCGAATCAAGCTCACACACATGCGAAACGCACACCTTGTTTTCCAACGTAAGTTCCTCAAGCTCTTTTTCAAAATGACATTCACTATTAATCAAAGTTTCAAATAAATTCGTAAGGTGGTCTTCGTTATTATCACTGGTAAACTCTCCAACTACTCTGCTGATCTCCGGGCCAGCCCCTGTCTAGCATTCTGACAGGTGCTGAGTAATGCCTATCACATCGCACAGTCCCTTTGCCAGTCGTTTGGCCAGTCGTTATGGTCGAGAACCGTCAAATACTTCTCGTTATCGTCTACTGACCCGCGTCTCACCCATCGTGCATGCTCGGAAGAAATACATCGAGTTCTCGAATGAAAAGTGGAATCCACCGGACATAATTCTGGTTATCGAGAGAAAAGAATAAAGGTGCGAAAAGGCTTCAGTGTGTCAACTATAGCTTGAATTTCAAGTCTCGGTGTGGTCGGATGGACATGATGCTGATCTGTTTGGAACTTGTAGACCAGTAGCCAGCATGATATTACTATAAAACTCGCTCGTGCAACAATGGCGATTCTATATTCAAGAGGCAAGCCAGTTCTACTATCCATGTGTACCCAGGTTATAAAATTATTCTAGTACAACAATTATCTAATTTTCTTGATTTAATAAACTTGGCTGTGTCAACGCACAAACTACATACAACATACAAGTTGCTACTCTTTATTTTGAATCCACAGACACATCACACTTTGATGTACTGAAAAGTAAACTTCTACAACAACTTGAAATGACTGAGGGTCTGGTGACCTCACTATAATTGTGGTGCATTTCTGATTGGAGCCATCTTGACAAAGAACACATTTTACATTGTGCATTTGTGGGCTAGCGGGAGGTACACAGTTCTATTTGTTACAATATTGACGGCAATATCATGATTAATATGTGATTAGTAGGCTTAAATCTTGCTGTGTTGAACCATCAACAATACATCGGTTACTATACATTGTGAATAAGTTGACGTGTTCGGCACGGGGCACGTCACGGGAGTGTATAGGGGATTATAATCATTATATATGTTGGAATGTGTAGCTCACGCACAGGGCGCCGGAACCAGAGATGAGGGGCTTGGGGGGCCGAGTCTCCCAACATTTCGATGGGGGGCTGGATATAGGATTAGTTCCCAGTATTTAGGGATCGGGTACATTTTTGGGTGGAATTGGAGGATTCTGGAGAGTGGGACATATTTGTGAGCGGTGATGTTGATTATCACCACAAAACATATTCAACGGCACCTCCCACACCCCTCATCCCGTCTTCCGTTGTAATATTCCGACAACGGAGTGGTGCTGGCGCTCCTGTTCAGCCCAATATTAAAACCCTGTATTAAAACCGTTCCAGCGCCAGCGTCAAGCTCGTGGTTTTGTTTGTTTTTACGTCAGCTATTTGTGCCACAGCATTGACTGATAAAAGCCATTGAATCTGCTTACTGGAGCGTACCGAAGAGACGTGGCAGCATAGTCAGGTGTTTACTGCGCAGCGATACGTGGACACTGGTCGTGAATTGGTTATTAATTTCATGACGGACCGTCAAACGTTTGTGAGTAAGAGTCACATACACCCACCAATGGATTAGTTGCAAGGTAGGAATTCTCCTAATTCAAAGGAATCTAATTTATAACAACTGACAAATTAGATCATGCAGTCATATTCAAGATTTGTAATACAGGTATGGGCTTGCAAACAAATATGGAGCAAAATTTTCTAAGCACGTAATGAACGGGATGGGCATAAGACTTTTGCCTGTGTAGGTTGGGTAACTTCATATATCGTAAAATTGTATTCTGGGTTAAAGTACCATTTTAAGCAGTTTTTAAGAACGTATATATATATATATATATATACATACTGCATGAATAATAAACACCGACACATTTTGCATCTCTGTGTGATTCTTTGTCAAGTTGTTTACTTTGTGCGGCGGTAGCATGGGGATTCAGTATTGACGATACGTACACGACGTTTGGTTAGATTGGCATGCTTGTTTGATTTAATGTTTGCATTCAGTATCTGTATCAGTATTCTGACGGAAAACATGTGCTATGGACACATCTCGCCGATGGGTTACGTTTGACTCTTTCCAGTAAGAGGTACCTCTGATAGAAGACATTTGGTGGGACTTCATCAAAGGCTTCGGCAAAATGAAGCAGGCATGTATATGTGCAGGAAGTTCAAAGATTATGAGAATTGTGTGTTCCACGAATTTGCAGAGAGTGAATGTTAGTCATATGAACACAGCTTACACAGTCAGATTTCTATGTATCGTTGATGCCAACGCTCTAAGACAGCCACCATGGAGTATGCATGTGATACACCACTATTTTAAAATACGTGAGATCTTGGGAGCTGTTTTCTCAGCAGCTTAGTTTTCGCGAACCGATTGCACTGTAGCTGAATGCTTTCTAGGGAAGTCGAGTTGTTGTAAGTGTTGTAATCGCAAAGTTTACAGTATAGGGCCTGTTCGATTAAAGAATCAGTTATGGAAATCAAATTGAATAATACTACTAATAATACTAATAAGAGTTGTACTGTTGCAGTGTCGAAGTCATACTGAAGTCAGCCATGGATTGCTCGTGTGGCCACGGCTTCAAAAGAACATTCGTCAAAGTGCTAATTGTATCGACCATACTTGCAATCTATTGCGGCGTCAATATACTGTTCGCTAGACATCGTGCTGACCAATACACAATTGTTATGTCTGCCAACATGGGCGATCGCACCATTGTGCCAACTGGAAGCCTAGCAATGCCATCTGTAAGTATACAGTGCAACACGCTTGTAACGAACACGGATACAACAAATTGACGGATATAACACAACAATGACCTACGTACGGATTTTTCCCTATCTTTTCTATTATAAGCGTTCACGCATATTACGAACATGTGTATAACGAATTCACGGTTATTACGAACACCTTATCCCGAACAAATTTCGCCGTGTAACGAATTTGTGTCTAACTGAAAAACGCCCGGTTGTTCGCAAATATTTCCCGCCGGTGACCTGGAAGCCATGCCTTGGCTGCATATGTGTGTTTCCAGTTGATCCTCAAGAAGTGGGGAGATGCGTTGAACAGTCGAGACGTGCAAGACAAGATGGCATTCCATGGAAAGTTGACGAGTGCCATGCACACACAGACTGTGTCCTACATCAAACCTCTCTTTCGCAGTCTCAAGACACAGGTAAAGTTGCAGATAGACAGACAGCGTAATGACGCCTTGGAGAAGATATACTTACAATGGTTCAAATTTAAACCAGTCATAATTACATTATATTAATTAACATAATTTACTTTGTTTTGGAAATGTTTGGCGATGGCATAATGTTGACCATTATTGAAGTCTGAAATTAACATGTATATATTACACTCTTCCAGTGCATACATCCGGTTCTTCAACTATGGCCGAAGTCGTTCCGTCGCTACTTCCTTAAGCCGCCTCCGCTGCAGTGTTTGAAGGTGGAAGAGAATTGGGTGTCCGCCGAGAACGGGACGTTTAGGATCTCGTCGGCGGCGACCAAACGTCACGGCGCCATTATATGCGTATACACGCCGCTACTCTTTAAAACTGACTTCGCATCTCGGTGGGGAGAAACCATTGCCGATATGAAGAGCGGGACGCCACTGAAGTCTGACTTCTTCAAAGTAGAATGCACGGCGAAGGATAAGGCGAAATATAATAATCTGCACGCCGGAATAGTTCGCATCCAGGAGCCGACGCTGGCGCCAGCGCCGAGTGTCGACAGTCAAAGGGCGCTCGGTCTGAACGTCATGATGATCGGGTTCGACTCCGTGTCACGCCTCATATGGATGCGTATGTTACCGAAGACGTACGACTACATGGTAAAAGTTCTCGGCGCCGTCGTCCTGGAGGGATACAACATCGTCGGGGACGCGACCACGGCGGCCATGCTTCCCATGCTTACGGGTAAAAATGAACTGGAATTACCCGAATCGCGTCGACGTTTTAAAGGCGCTAACACAGTGGACGGTCATCCTTGGATTTGGAAATCTTTCAAGAAACTAGGATACGTGACTCAGATGGGCGAAGACTTGTCAAAATGGGCAACCTTCACGAATCGACTCATGGGCTTCAAGAACCAGCCGTCCGACCATTACATGCGGACTTATTATCTCGTGGCAGATCAACGTCATAATCTCAGTAAACCCCTGTGCGCCGGCTCGTTGTCGCGTCACGTAGTCATGCTCAACTACGTGCGCGACCTCTACCGGACATATCCGGTGAGCACGCGCAAATTCAGTTTCATGTTTTTCGTTGAGATGACGCACGACGACACTAACTTGCTACAGTTGGCTGATGATGGCCTACTTGCCTTCTTAAAGGACATGAACAGCTCTGGATTTTTGGATGACACGGTTCTCATCATGATGGCAGACCACGGCCCGAGGTTCACCAAATGGCGCCAATCCTTGCAAGGTTCGTACATATAATTTCTTAACTAGTGCCCATGATATGTCCTTGTAATGTGGACAATCAGAAAAAATTGGAATTAAACCATGTCACTTGAATAAATCTTTCCTAAAAAATCTGAAGATTGTTATTACTGGTGGTGTAGACTTTCGCCTCTTCTAAAGCAGGCTTCGTGATGAAGTTATATCGGCTCTGGTATACATTTAGCAGTTCCCGACCATCATAAACCTGTTTCCGCTTTGGACCAATGCAAATTGTGGAAACTAAGTGTCAGATATCTTCGTGTGTCTTCAGGAAAAATCGAAGAACGAAGTCCGTTCATGTCGTTTCGGTTCCCACCGTCCTTCGAGAAGACTCATCCTGAAGCGATGAGGAACGTGCGACAGAACACTGAGCGTCTGGCAACAACGTTCGACGTCCATGCCACTCTCCAGGACATTGCCAACTACAGCGGCATCTTGCAAGGAGACGTGAAACACGTAAGATACTTCATGATCTTATCAAAAGATGTATCAGATGGTTTATTTAAAGGTAAACAAAAGACAACTGTTTGTTATTGCTCACCTGACAGTTTTCGATTATTTTGGAAACATGAACAATTAAAAAAAGCTCATATATGTACACACACACACGCACGCACGCACACACACAAACACGCACACACACACACACACACACACACACACACACACACACACACACACACACACACACACACACACACACACACACAGACACACACACACACACACACACACACACACACACACACACACACACACACACACACAAACACACATGTGCATATATATATATATATATATTATGTTGGTCTCCTGCTTGTCCCCTGCTATGCAGGTCAGGTACAGTAAAGCTGAATCACTCGCTGTGCCTTTTCCTTCCATAGTTATCTGTCCATCGCTCCCTCTCTCAATCGTTCAGCCTCTCCTGATCGTCACCTGTCCCTCCTCGCATGCCTGTGTAAGGTACAATCTCAGAACTTTCCCTTAAATTTTTTTCGAGATTGTTTTGTCCATCATGGCTCCCTCTACCTTTCTCTAAGCATTCGCTCCTGCAAGAATTCGACTTCGCAACTCTACATCTGAACACCTTTAACCTTTCCCCCAAGGTACACAAAGCTGTCCAATTGCTTACTTTTATTTATATCCAACCTGATGTCCAATCCCTCTCTCTGTCCAACCCACACCACTTCTCCCTTCACCAGGTTTATTCTTAATCCGTGTTTTATGAAGACCCTGTTCCATTACTCCAACAAGTCTTGAAGCTTTTATTAATTTCTGCTACTATGGCCAGATCCTCCAAGGTACATGTTGATATGTTTCTTAGATGAAATAGTTTGTATACTAATACTATTTATTATGCATTTAGTGATCCATTTTGTTGTTCTTGCAGCATTTATTTGACCCCATAAAATTTATTTAATATTTGGTCGTATTTGTTTGCAAACATATCATAACATTCATCAGTATTCCTACAGGTCATATCACATTTTCCCAGTTTATATTCTCCAGCTCACGGGTAAAACTTAATATATTACTTTCACTAAAAATTCGCAGTTTGGGTCAGTCTCTGATGTTTTTAGCCTTATATGTACATTTCACAATGACGAAGTTAGGCAAGTGGTCTGTTATATTTACAAAACGTTTCCTGAAATGATATCATTTTTCATGTATTTTAAGGGTCGATATATATTAGTATGGTCAATTAGAATTGCAGAATGATGTGTCATTTTGATTGGAATTGTGATACAGGCTGGTTAGGTATTCCATAATAAAAAATAATAATAATAATTGTGACTTCTTATGTGCCAATATCATCTAAAATCAAGCTCAGTGGCGCAACAAAACCAAAGGATTAAGCAATCTCGTTATCGTAAAAAGCGTGAGTCGTCAACACATTGATAAAAGTGCTAGGATGCTAAAGAGGATAGGCAATATTAAAATATAGGTTTTTAGATGACAGCGAAATGAAACTATATTTCCTTCTAATTTAACGCCGACAGGAAGTGAATTCCACAGAGTTGGTGCAACAACCGAGAAGGCTCGAGTTCCAACATTCGTCATCACTCGGGGAATGAAAAGAAGATTACAACTGGTCGACCGTAGCTGTCTGGGATTTCTTGCTGGAGTGAGCACCGAATGTAGATACGCACGTTGTTTGGATGAAAGTGCTTGATAGGCAGTTGTACAAATATTGAGCATAATCCGATATTGCACACGGAGTCAATGCAGTGAGTTTAGAAGCGGCACTGAACGAAAAAAACGAGGAGAACGTATAACTACCCTCGCCAACAAATTTGGACACGTTGAAGTTCTGTTATATCCTTGCTTGCAATATTACAAAGGAGGGGATTATAGTAGTTATGTCTGCTGCTTACAAGAACTATTGCGATAGTTTTAGCGACGGAAAGCGAGATATACCGGCGAATACGGCGAAGATCACGGATATGGTAAAAAAAACAGCAGCGACACGTTTTGGATATGTGGTGTTTAAAAATTGAAGTTTTCATCAATCGTTACTCCGAGATTCAGAGCTGCGGCGGCTGGTGTGATATTTTGACTCAAGATACGTGTTGGGAAAAAGCCACCAACTTTTACCACGCTGCCTTGGAACACCAATGATGAGAAATTCTGTTTTATCTGCATTTAACTATAATTTGCAGTCATTCATCCAATGGACGATATATCGGAGAAAATAGCTGAGCTGGCTTAGGGAGCAATTTGTATTTGGTGTAGCCAAAGAAATGTAGATCTGTGTGTCATCGTCAGTTAACGTGTCCATGTACAACTTCGTTTGAAACGAGTCCTGTTGTAGTAGATCTATATTAATATCACCACAATGACTACGAATTTACCCTCCTGTTTGATAATGGACATGTTTGAGCCAATGAGATTAGAAATAACCTGTGTGTTGTAATTGTGATGTCTATACACATTCCCAATCACGAAACGTACACCATCTTTTACTATTTCAAACCAAATATTGTCCATATGTAATTTTCCTGAGACTATCCATCGTGCTGATCTTCCTGCTAATTAGTTCCATCACCGTAATAGATAGTGATGGGCTTAGGACACTTCCTTGTCTCAACCCGATGTTAACTGTAAACTCTTCGAACATCCAAGATCCAGCCACAATACTTCCTGTTGTTCTTTCATACATTGCTTCCACCATCCTGGCTTCTACTTCTGGCACTCTTATCCATCTCACATGTGCCATCACCATCTCTCTTGGGACGGTGTCGTATGCCTTCTCCAGGTCCACAAATACCCCTGCCATTCTCCTTGGATCTCTAAACTCTCACCACCAGCTGCCTCAATGCAAACATCGCATCCGTCGTCCCCTACTCTGCTTTTTCTGAATCCCTATGTTTCTTCAACTAATTCCTGCTCTACTCTCTCCCATCCAGGATACTCTTTAACAGCTTCATGATGTGACTTAGAAGTGTATTTCCCTGGGTCGTGCACATCTCCCGTTCTCTTCCATATTGGGAGAGTTAGCCATGTCAACCTCACTTCTGGTACTTTAACTTATTTCACACATGTATTCAGCAGCCTCTTTGATTCCACTCTACCCTGCTGCCATTACCATCTCAACACCCATCTCATCGATACCAGTTGCTCTCCAATTCTTCATCCCTTTTAACCCAGTTTGTATTTCTGTACCAGTAATATCGTCTAACTCCACTTTCTCGTCTACATGCGGTGGTAATTCCAAGTGGTTGTTATTTTCTTTCCTGCTTCAGTAGCTGCTTGATGTAGTTTTCCCAGACCTTCAACATTGCTTTTTGTTCTGTCACTAACTTCTCATTTCTATCCTTATTCACCGTCCCATACTTCACGTCCTTACTGTTCTCATCACTGACTCGGGCCATCCTGTATATCATCGTCTTTTCACCATTCTCACCTAGATTGCAGTACACATCAGCTTCCACGCCACTCATTACCTAATCAACAGCTCTTTTTGCCGCTTTCTTTTTATTTCCGTATGCATGCCTTGCATCCGGTTGATTTCCCCTCCCCTTGGTCTTTTATATTTCTTCCTTCTTTTCGTGCTCTGTTTCTGTAATTTCGTTTGTCCACCATCATTGGGTACTACTTTTAGATACGCAGCCTTTCCCCGATGTTCTTCCACTTAGCTCCTCTGCAGTTCCCACAAACACTTCTTTGTACTTTTTCCATTCTTCTTCCAGACTTCCAACTTCTTCACTGAACTCTTCATACTCAACTGTCAACCGATCCTTGTATTTAACAGCGACATCGTCTTTGCACCTCCACCACTTAATAGTCCTGCGGGCCACGGTCTAAGTTTGTTTCTTCTTCTGCATACCAACAACGAACACCTCTGGCTGGTGCAGTGTTGTGACCTGCTCTCTCCAGCCACAGCTTTGCATTGCTTAATCTTCCCTATCTGTTGAACCAGTTACGTCTTGTGCAGTCCACTTCTGTATGTAATAACGTCTGGCTGTCTCGCTTCTGGAAGAAAGAGTTAGACACTCCTAAACGATTTCTAACCACCAGTTCCAATAGACCTCGACCCTCTCTATTTCTCACTTCCCACACCTGTCTGCCAAAACTACACTCTTCTTCAAATGGTTCCGGTGCTCCAACAGTTGCATTGAAGTCTACCATAGTACACAAGGTCAGCTCCACCAATCCCATCATCTTCTCCCAAACAACCTGTACTCCTCTTTCTCTACCTCAATCCTTCCCGTCGGTGGCCCGTATATAGACATAACTCCCACCAGCTATTAACGAATCATCAACCATGCTATCAGTATGCATCCCTTCCATCTCTATACTCGAACTACTCTCTTGTGATCTCTTCTGATAAAATGCCAATTACTCCATTACATCTCCTCCTGCGTGCAGTAACTTGCGATTCATCAAGTAAAGCTGCGATTCTTTTTCGGACTATTTCAACAACAAGGTAGCTGAAATTCGACTCGGCTTACATGCTGTCAGACTTCCCATGACACCGCCGCGTGAAACACGTCGCTTTGTCACACCAATTGACACATTTACACCTACAACAACACGTGAAATAACGGCTATCATCGCTAGAATTTGTACGTCTTGCACACTTGATCCGTTACCATCCGATCATGTAAAACAGAACGCTGACGCACTTGCGATCATTGTTGCCGATATAACAAATGCGTGTTTGGGAGAAGGAACAATGCCGGGTGAACTAAAGCGAGCACTTGTGCATTCTCTTCTGAAGAAGCCGTCACTGTGTAAGAATACTTTAAGTAACTACCGCCCAGTCAGCAATCTGTCCCAACTTTCGAAAGTGATTGAAAAGATTGTGGGCAACAGATTGAACAGTCCCCTAGCCAATGAATCATTTACCGACACATTTCAGTCCGCATACAAGCGAAACCACTCGACCGAGACAGCCCTACTGTGGGTAGTGAACGAGATCAGGAACGCGCTAGACCGTAGACAAGGTACAATCGTCGTACACATCGATCAAAGCGCCGCATTTGACACGGTAGTTCACGCAATACTACTGGATCGCCTACACCGACGCTATGACATCACCGGAGTGGTTCTCCATTGGTTAGAATCTTACCTAAGTAATCGCAAGCAGAGTGTCCTCATTGACCGTGTGTTATCCAGCGAGACGAGTTTGTTAACAGGAGTGCCGCAAGTGTCAGTGTTGGGACCACTATTATTTTGACTATACGTGCAACCGATCGGTGATATCATTCACAAACACGACTTAAAATACCACCACTACGCCGATGATTTACAACTGTCCTGTCACTTCGACCCGGATGCATCTTCTCTGGTGACTGCCGTGCGTCGGATCGAGCGATGTATTGATGACGTGAAGGAGTGGATGACTTGGAATTATCTGCTCATGAATGACACGAAAACAGAAATTCTACCGGTTGTCTCCAAATCAGCAACTGCCATTGTAAGTGGGCTCCGTGTGCGCGTCGGGACAGATGAAATCTGTGCAACTGATCATGTTAGAAATCACGGTGTCCACCTTGATAGACACATGAATATGACTATGCAAGTGTCACGTGTTTACTGTTCGGTACCTTCACCAATAACATCGGTCGATTGCAGCGACTCCAGAATGCTGCCGCTCGCCATTTTACTCGACAGGCTCGTTGTGAAAGTGCGACGACTGCTATTCTTCGCGAACTGCACTGTGTAACTATTCGACAGCGCATTGCATTCAAGATCGCTGTTCTTACGTACAAGTCGCTGCACGGAGACCTCTCGCCTGTCTGCAGAAACTCGTGCGTGTCTACATGCCAGCCAGACGTCTTCGGTCTGCTGACTCGAACGCACTAGTTGTCCCGAGAACACGCAGCAGAGCCGGTGACTGTACATTTGCTCACGCAGCAGCAGCAGTGTGGGACGCTCTGCAGTCAATTGGTACCAGCGAAACATCACTGGAATCATTTAAATCTGTGTTGAAAACTCACACGTTCCCTGCAGCGTATATGTAACTCGGACCCTTACCAACACTGTTTTACCATAGCTGATTGACGTTTAATGCTTATTTATTTTTTATTTATCTGTTTATTTACTTTTCGTATATATTTTTGCCTTATTGATTGATGTTTACATTAATTTTAGTTTATTTATAAAAAAAGAAAAAGATCTTAACTATTTTATTTTATGATATTTTACATCACATTCCTTTTCTACTTCTACTGTATTTGTTGTTTTAATTGCTATTATTATTAATTAATTTTATCTATGATATAACAACTATTGTTTTTTATTCAAATGCATTATTTTTAACACACACTTGTATATTGTTGTAAAGCGCTGTGAACAATATTGGATGTGGCGCTTAACAAATAAATTATTATTATTATTATTATCTCCACCAACTCTTCTGCTTTCCCCTTCATTTAACCGAAATTCAAACTACCTAACCGGACATCAAATTTGGATAACTGACGGCCGGACGATTCCCTTGGAATTCGTTGTATTCGCGACGCTACCCTCTCGTTCACCATTACTTGTACCATCATATGATTTGTGTGTGTGTGTGTGTGCGTGTGTGTGTGTGCGTGTGTGTGTGTGCGTGCGTGCGTGCGTGTGAGCATGTGAGTGTGTGTGTGTTTGTGTGTGTATGTATTGTGTGTGTGTGTGTGTGTGAGTGTGTGAGTGTGTGTGTATGCGCGTGTGTGTGTACGTGTGTGTGTGTGTGCGTGTGATTGCGTGAATGTGTGTGTGTGTGTGTGTGTGTGTGTGTGTGTATGAGATATATATATATATATATATATGTATATATAAAACATGCATACACGCAAACACACACACGTACACACGCTCACACAGACACACATACACACATACACACATTAACGTATTCACACCCGCGCGCATACGCACACACACACGTACACACACACACAAAATACATATACACACAAACACACACACGCGCGCACGCACGCACGCACGCACGCACACACACACACACATACATACACAAACTCATACACACACACGCAAACACACACGCACACGCACGCACGCATGCTCGCACACACACACACACATACACCACAGACTAATACTCATACACACACCCACGCAAACACACACGCACAAGCACGCACGCATGCTCGCACGCATGCACACACACACACACATATCGTACATGGGTGCGTGTGTGCGTGAGTGCGTGTGTGCGTGTGTGCGTGTGTGCGTGTGTGCGTGTGTGCGTGTGTGCGTGTGTGCGTGTGTGCGTGTGTGCGTGTGTGCGTGTGTGCGTGTGTGCGTGTGTGCGTGTGTGCGTGTGTGCGTGTGTGCGTGTGTGCGTGTGTTACATAGAAAACTGCAGTATGTAAGTTTAATCTGTAGAGTTGCGTTGTTTGCCGACAGCGGGGCATCAGTCTGCTGTCCGAGATCCCGGCCAATCGCACGTGCTCGGAGGCGGGCATTGCCCCGCACTGGTGCACGTGTCTCACGTGGAGCAAGATGGACCTCGGCGACGAGAAGGTGAAGAATGCGGCGACGGCGATGGTTGCGAGCATCAATAACATGACAGAGTCGCTGCGCGACAAGTGCGTCACTCTCTCGTTGGCTGATATAACGCGCGCTGTCAGGTAAGTTTAACAAAATTGTCCGTCTCCAGAAGGAATGCCTTTGTACAACTGATGACAGTTGTGAGAAAAATATTTATCCAATGTTAGAAAACAAACAACATGGTTACATAATCACCATAAGGCGCTCGCGAATACTCTTCATTTGTATAGAATGATGACGGTCAAAGAGATTGCTGTGTTCAAGTTCATCTATAGGCCCTAGTCGTGATAGTGTACAATTGTCAAAATATATTAGTATTGCTATGGTATTGGAATGTGCGTGGACATGAGCTATTTTGTCAGCGTTTGTTTCATGTTGCCAAGTCTATAACGCAAGGACCGTTTTCCCGAAGTATTTGATGCGCGTGTGCGTGATTCCTGCGATTGTTTGGTTACGTTTTATGTATTCCGAGCACATTACGTTTTACGTTCCGAGCAACAACGATTTGTTTGTACACTGGCCTGTATTTGCTTTGTTGAATCATTAGGTATACTCCCAATGAAGGCGTATTGAAGTACAAAAGCAACGCCGACTACGACAAGTACAAAGCAGACCTCAGCGACAAGATGGAAAACAATTACGTCCTGTATCAAGTGACCATCATAACGAAACCCGGGAATGGTCAATACGAAGGAACGGTCACCCACCAACTAAAAGAAAACAGGTTCGACTCCCCGGTGCGGCAGATCAGCAGGATTAATAAATACGGCAATCAGCCTCATTGTGTTATGATGGAGTTACCGCATCTACGGAAATATTGCTACTGCAAATAGAAGATCAGGCAGCATTTGTCTAATACTTCACAATTCCAGTAAAAATAACACTTTCGAACAGTATATATGTATGTATTAAATATCTTGCGTACAATAATAGTGGGATTTCTAATAAATAATAATGACTTTTTTATTTGAATGAACTATTTTCTCGTGCATTCCCCGTAAAATGTGCATAATTTGCATAAGTTAATTATTCAAAGGTAATTGCGTAGTCAATTTGACCTAGACAGATAATCGTTTAGAATAAGTCGGGCATGACGCCCAGTTTTCGGGATATTGGATGTGGATGTGGATTGTGTTTTAGGTCAATATTGATTGCGTAGTATGGATAATATATTTCAATTGATTGGGTACGTACCTTGTGTCGACATTTTATTGAGTCTAGTTAAAAAAAAATTTCAAGTCCTTTCATGGAAGTCTTGATGTGGGGAATGAGTCAAAACGCCCTGAAGAATATTATAATTTGTTTACTTTGATATTGCTTTCATATTTTGCAGCCAACAGCACACTTATATCACTACTATAATAATAGTTCTATGCATTCGTTTTTTTTTAATCTTATTTTAAGTTTGTGGCTACTATGTATAGTCCCACTTTTGTAAAGATAATTTTGTGTATTTTGCAGGTGGAATGGTAACATAAGCAGCTCATCGCGTGTTTTGTTACTGATGCACTCCTGTTGTAACCAGATAAATATGTTGGTATGCAGCACCATCTGGTTATTTCGACATTCTTATTGTCAAGTCTTATAGAGTGGGAGGGCATTTCACCACAGAGGAGGCTTTTATCCCCTCCTACTCTATGCGTTGTGATTCAAGACGATTGGATTTCCTGAATTGTGGTTACCAATGAGACGTAATTACATGTACTTATCATCATCATCTTCTTCTTCGTCGTCGTCGTCATCGTCGTCGTCGTCATCATTTTCATCATCATGAACATCAATATCGTCATCATCATCATCATCGATATCGTAATCATCATCATCATCATCGTCGATATCGTAATCAATATCATCATCAGCATCATTATCGTTAAGGTAACCAATGACATTTGCTTATCACTCAACATTTGTTTCAGTTATAGAACGAAAAATTCTTAACAAATGTAAACTTCGTTTTCATCGGCACAAATCATGCAACATACAAAACGGTAAATAGTTACTACGTATTTTCATCCCTCGTAGTTCTCAATGTGTTTGTCCTATTTTTATTTTACGGTCTGTAAAATTACTAGAAATCAATTAGCAATTTCCTAAGCACAACGTAACGTTAGTTGTACGGTTCTCCTTGTCAAGTCGGGGGGAGATAACATACAAAATTATTGTAACAAATATGTTGCAAATATTGGAATTTGTTAGAGTTCGTTCCGCTGACTCGTACACACCATACCTCCGTGGAACGCTACGTCACTGATGGGTGACTCATAAGGACCGGCTGCGACAACGCATTAATACAGCTCTATATTCACAAGACACTCCGCTGACAAATTCTCCATTCGGGGCTGCAGGGTAACTGAGAGGGAGATATCCAGATATATATGGGGTGGAGGTAAGTTGGGATAATACGTGTAGAGGCCTACTGTTGCACCCGCACAATGGTCTCCATAGACCCAACGGTGTATTTTGAGTTTTCTCTTAAACTAATTTCTCGAAAGGTGTGCTTATTATAATATCCGCTGATAAGTCGTACAAAATACTCAAAACAATATGCAAACTTTATGTTTGTGTGGAGCATTTCGTAGTATTACAAATAAAATTAATAAAATTCAGGTGGGGTTGGTCAAGACTTCAATCACGAATAATGCAATTATAACCCATCATGCAAACGGCCAAATATGACAATGTCGCTGTGTGATGCCACGCCCCCTGCTTGTCACGGCCCCTCACCCGTAGGCCGAAACAACGAACCGTAGCATCGACGGGATTCTTCGACGCCGAAGAAGCAGCCCGACTTCACCAACTGGGTGACGTAGGCGTGCCGACGTCGTGTACACCGTAAACTTCAGGTGAATGGAACGCAGTATATTTATGCAAGTAACTAGGCCTACTGTAGATGTGCAGACATATGTTTTGCGGAGTGGAGATCGGGCAGGTTTCTCTCAGCAAATTGTCCAACAGTGAAATATTTCGACGAAGGAAGGGATACGAATATATTGCCGCCATGGTTCAGCACAAGTTGAAATGTCACCATGGGCAATGTCCTTAGTCTTTACGGTCACAGGTAGGGCGCTTTGTATTTGATTTTCTTCCTCTCCTTCTTCCTCGCCTTCCTCTCCTTCTTCCCCTCTTTCTTCCACTCATTCTTCCTCTCGATCTTCATCTCGTACTTCTTATTATTCTTCGTTTCCTTCTTCCTCTCATTCTTCCTTTCGATTTCTTCTCCTTCTTCTTGTCTTTCCACTCCTTCTTCCTCTCGTTTTTCTTCTCCTTCTTCCTCTCGTGCTTCTTCTCCTTCTTCCTCTCGTCCTTCTTCTTGCCTGAACAGGCTTTGATAAAACAAATATGAATGACCTTCGAGAGTATAAATTGTGCACAGAGTCCGCATTCTCTCTTCTTTACAGCGACTACTCACAGCCATACTGTCAGGACTAAATATTTTTCAATATCTTCCTCAAAAGAAGAACTAACTGTACCTTCTCAAGCCTCGCGTTCAACGACATCAACAGCATGATCGACGCCTCGTCAAATAAGCTGATACACACATACAATTTACTGTGCGCTGCGTTGTGCATGTTGTAGCCGGGGCGTAGGCATAGCATGGCCACGGGCGCCAGTTGCCGGTCCTGGATCCAACGCTTCGCTGCCATTTTCACTTACAAAATTGCTATCCTCATCACCATCACCTCCGCATTGCTTTCACTCTCACGGTCCCACTGCTCGCTCTATTAGCTGCATTAAAATACTCTTTGAACTCACCGTCGAAATCACTTTGGACATCACCATCGATAATTTTGAAATCGCTGCGATCCGCAGTATGACAAGTAAGGTCATAGGTCATGCAACATAACCTATATACATCAGTGCAAACTGCCTTGACGCACAAATTCTTTGATTACTCGGTGCTGTAGTTAGCGGAAGTGTGGGAATGAGGGGGGGGGCAGTTGTCCCCAAAACAATTCACAAAAGTGCACTTTTAGTTTTTGGTGATTCCATGCCCATTTATTGGTCAAAGTGCCTTATTTCAGAAACTGGCCCGCACTGTTTCTCCCGAAATACTGGATCCGTGCCTGAAAACGATCGTGTCCAGGTTTAAGGCGTGGATAAGGGACAGAGTAAAAGGTGCGGGTAGTTCCTCCAAGCACAACAGTAATTCCGTTGAGTGATACCCCGTATTGTAAGTGGTCTTTTCCCGATATGAAAACGGCACTTTTCTTAAAGGGCAGTTTCGTCCTGTTAGATCCACGCCTGATCAACACCGTAGATGAGTAGAGGCGAAGGAATCACGAAATGATGCAGCCTCGTACGGCCGTCTTCTAGAAGATTCAAAATTTATCGTGTCCCTCGTAGTGGCCCAGAAGGTGCTCAGTTTTCTTGGGTCCGTGTCTAAGAACCTCTAAGCCAAACAGTGCAACCCGGGCGATGCATACGAGAACATTTCGTTGGCGAGTAAATCTGAGACTGTAGGACCATCCCATCTGAGTAGGATGAAATATAGCGTCATGTAAGGCTGGTAACCAGCTCTACAGTATTGGGATTCGTAAACCCAGAATGGCACAGTTTCAGAGCCATCGCTCCAATGCTGGAGAAACGGATCAATCAATGGCTGACTACTATGGCATCAATCTAATTTATATTT
>OZ023205.1:63545843-63618343 GCA_963995525.1 Escarpia spicata | reverse complement strand
TATGTTTTATTATTCCTAAGATGTCAGCAACCTCTTATCTACTGGGGTTGTTGGGCCTTCTAAGTCTTTGCCAGGCCCGCACCTTCTTTCAGATAAACGGCCCTGGTTGGCTTTTCAACTGTTAGGCGTTATGTCGCACATTGGGCATGATTAGAATAATGATAAGAGATTTGTGTATTTTTTTCACCCAAATGCATTTTCGTACAAAGGTTTTTCACCCGTGAATATACTGTGTTTCATACCAAACCACTTGTCCACTGCTTATTCTAAACCGTTATGTACAACGGCAGGATCCGTTGGACTAAAAGGGGTGTATGCATGTCATCTTGGTATTTTGAATAATGTTATCAGTGACAAGTTGTGAAATTAATATGATTGAACACTCTTATTCATTAGTATATGTTGGTTCAGTGCTAATTCTTAACTCATATTGACTATACCAAAAACTGTGGAAATGGAGTAGACGAAATCCTGTCCGATTGGCCTTATATAATTTTTCACCAATTAGGCATGGGATATAATATGTTTGGTTCATGAATGTGTGGTGTTCAGCATTATTTTACAATGTTGTTCTACTGTGCAACATATAAATGAATACCTATCAATTTGATGGGTATTTAATGTATTCGCACACACCAATCCGTATATTTCTATAACAAAATTAGCATTCAACTCCATTTCTACTATGTACAATTGAAAATACCCAAATATGACAACACGGGCACTCATAAACCCCATAGTCCTGTTAGTCAAGATGCTTTGAAATTTTAAAAACCACATAAGAGCTATTCTACACTAGAGTGTATAACACCTTAATCCTCTCACAAAACCTCGATTTGCACTCGCCCTTGACGTTCGCCACAAAACAAATATTCACGCTCACATTTACTGGGGGAGGAGGGGCAGAACCATATGTCTACCGCCCAGCCTCTTGTTCCCGCGCTCAGATGTTTTCACACACACACACACACACACACACACACACACACACACACACACACACACACACACACACACACACACACACACACACACACACACACACACACACACACACACACGTACACACACACGCGCATACACACACTCACACAAACACTAAATACATACACACACAAACACACACACACACGCTCACATGCTCACACGCACGCACGCACGCACGCACGCACGCACGCACACACACACACACAAACACGTAGAGAAACACACACACACACACACACACACACACACACACACACACACACACACACACACACACACACACACACACACACACACACACACTCACACACACACATACACACACACACACACACACACACACACACACACACCCACCCACCCCCACACACACACACATATATATATATATATATATGTATTATAAATTTTATAATACTTTGTTAACCGTTTCAGGGAAATTGGGTTTCTGCAGTGCATACAATTACAAATGTAAACATGACCTTGCTGGTGTAAAATATCAAAAATCACAACCACAAACATTAAAAACACCCACACACGCCTACACTTTCTTTTAGCCATGATTTCATTCGTATTTCTTCATCTCTTCTGGGTAAAGACAATAATAACAATAATATTTTTATTTTGTTAAGCGCCACATGCAATGATGTTCACAGCGCTTTACAACGATGTACACATGTAGACCCTAAAAGCGTGAAGGTAGCCAGGTCTGAATGACAGCAAGGATATATATTTTCTTAGAAATAAATAAATCACAGAGCGAGGCTGTTTTATCTCGAACATATATATATATATATATCTTGGCGAACATCGATCTAAGAAATGTGTGGAACTACATGCAATTATTCAACACAATCGTCCTCGTTCAACATCTTGTCAATATATATATATTATTGTCATAGGAATGTTCAAAATTCCTATAACAACAAGAGCAAAATTATTTTATCCGTGTGACAGTCACACAAAATATAACGTACACTGTGCAAACTAATTGAAATGTGTATAATCCTTTACATAATTGGTTTGATGCTAGTAATGAAACAAAGAAACTGTAGGCATAGTTACTTATACACTACCCAAGTATGCAATCCACATACACTACATTAATTCCTATATATTTAATGCATACCATACTTTTGTTTTCAGATAATTTTAATTCAAGTAATCTTATAATGCATGTGCACTGTGGCCATGTAATATAATTGGGATATGTTTAATACACACTGTACACACGTTTACAAAAGTTGTAATGTCTGTCAGGGTTCCAATACGACATTCTGATTGCGTTTAATCATACATAATTATTCTATGCACTTTTGTGTTTCCAGTGATAGGCTACCTGTGAAAGACAACTTCTGTAGGGGATTTAATCAAAAGCTTCGGCAAAATCAAGCTGGATTGCAGCAATATGTGTATTGTTGTCCATAGTAGTCATCCAGGCAACGACTGTATCTGTACAATGTAGAGATTGACAAGATGTTGAACGAGGACGATTGTGTTGAATAATTGCATGTAGTTCCACAAATTGTTTAGATCGACGTTCGCAATGAATTTGCCTAGGAAGCATGTTGGTAGTAGGAACATGTAGTTTGCATGGTCGGATTTGTTTGGTATTGTTGATGCCGTCGCTGGTAGCCAGACATCAGGGAATTTGCATGTGATGTACGAAGATAGCAACAACTATTATTATGTGTGGTCATAGGGCATATTTCCTCTGCAGTTTCTTTAAGAACTTTGGCTGGTATTGGTTTGTCGATGTCGCACACTTTACATAGTAGAATCTGTGCAATAAAAACAACTAAAGAATACATTTGAATAATAATAATAATTAACATGGTTGTCCTGTTCCAGCGTTGAAGTTACACTGACATCAGCTATGGATGGCTCGTGTGGCCACCGCTTCAAAGGACCAGTCGTCAAACTCTTAGTTGTATCGACCATAATCGCAGTCTACCACGGCGTTAATGTACTGTTTGCTAGACATCATGACGGCCAACACACAATTCTTACGTCTGAAAACATGGACGATCGCACCATTGTGCCAATACAGAGACTAGCCAAAGCATCTGTAAGAATTTACAATTTTTTTTATTAATATTAATACAGGTTGTCGGCGTGGCCACACGTATTGAACATGTACGCCAACTATCGGTTGGTATCTGATAATTTGTCCAACGAACCAAGAGCTAATTATTACTTACAGTGGCGCCAACTGGATGACTCATCAGCACTGAATTACGTTAGGCAGGAAAAACCCACTAGTACACCAGTGCCTTTCGATGTACAATGGAAACTCACTACTAACGTCATCCTCTGGACTGGACAAAAGTAACCAGGATAACGAGGTGACCGTATTGGTGGGATACGTTTAGTATACCTGTAGTTTATTGTATAAGAACATCATATGGATCTATGCTGGGGTGACATTAATTGCAAGGTGGCTATATTGCAGAGGTGACCGTAAAGCGAGGTTTGACTGTACTTGTAAGTAAATAACTCTCAATAAATCCATTCGTTTTTTAATACATCGCCAACTGTTAGATGATAGCCATATGATCCTATGACGCCATTGACCACAGAAAGAGGCGAGTGGACCTCCGCGCCTTGGAGAAGACGCACTGACAATGATCCAATATCAACGTATTAATATATTAGTTTATAATTTATGTGGTTTTGAAGATTGTTGCCAATAGCATAGTAGGCCTCCGTCGGTCAGGAGTCGGCCATGGATGGTGCGACCTAGCTGGCGTTGTTGCGTCTGGGACAGCGTCGGCTGTCGCTGATGAGACCGATGCGAGAGTGGCAGTCCCTGCCGCAGTGGTCGCATCTGTAGGTCGTTTCTGAGTGTGTCAACGCTGTGAGGCGAAGCTGTAATGTCCTCTCCATGGCGCAAGCCTGGGCAAGATAATATGAAGAACGAGCTTTTTCCCATGCAATGGATCCCTCTCTCCACGCAGCTGATGGATCCAATGGAACGACACGAACCGATACAGTTTGGCACCAGCGGCATCGCAGGAGTTGCCAGAAGAACGTTAAAGTCAACGTTGAACTGCCTTTGGGATTCCGACTCCAAATTATTCCTCAGGGTTTACTCCCGAAGCCATTCCTATAGTTGGGTATAGCCTCAAGGCAGCGTAGGTTTTAAATCGGAGCTTTCCTTCCCCCAGTTGAGCTGCCTTCCAAGGCTGATGAACCCCAACTGCCCAGGGTTTAAATCACAGTTTTCCGTCTCCTAGACGAATTGTCCTCCCGGACTGACAAGCCCCATCTACCTGAGTTTGAAGTTAGAGTTTGCCATTCTCCTATGGTGCGTTGGCCCACGGCACGCTATTCTGTATAATTCACGTGCAACCCCCCGAAGGCTCCCCATCTGTCACCCAGGGAACGCGCCTCTACGCCATGTACCATCAGCGGTAACATATTAGTCAACACAATTAAATATATGTTGCAGTCTGTGAATTAACATGTATAATATTATATTCGTAAACATTTTCCAGTTCGAAGAATAATTGAATAACGAAATTGTCTTATTACATAACTAGGAAATTCGACTCACATCGAAGAGAAAGAACAGTTCCTGATGAAGGCCGCCTTAGGCGGTCGAAACGTCGATGTGAGTCGAACTTTTTTGCGTAATAAAATGTTTTCGTTATTTATACTTATTATAATCAAATTTATATTTCTCTCCGCCAGTGCATACATCCGGTTCTTCAACTATGGCCGACGTCGTTCCGTCGCTACTTCCTTAAGCCGCCTCCGCTTCAGTGTTCGAAGACGGAAGACAATTGGGTGTACGCCGAGAACGGCACGTTTAGGATCTCATCGGCGGCGACCAAACGTCACGGCGCCATTATATGCGCATACATGCCGCTACTCTTTAAAACTGACTTCGCATCTCGGTGGGGAGAAACCATCGCCGATATGAAGAGCGGGACGCCGCTGAAGTCTGACTTCTTCAAGGTAGAATGCATGGCGAAGGACAAGGCGAAATATGAGAACCTGCACGCCGGAATAGTTCGCATCCAGGAGCCGACGCTGGTGCCAGCGCCGAGTGGCGACAGTCAAAGGGCGCTCGGTCTGAACGTCATGATGATCGGGTTCGACTCCGTGTCACGCCTCATATGGATGCGTATGTTGCCAAAGACGTACGACTACCTGGTGAAAGTTCTCGGCGCCGTCGTCCTGGGGGGGTACAATATTGTCGGGGACGCGACCACGGCGGCCATGCTGCCCATGCTTACGGGTAAAAATGAATTAGAATTACCGGAATCGCGTCGACGTTTCAAAGGCGCGAACACAGTGGACGGTTATCCTTGGATTTGGAAATCTTTCAAGAAACTAGGATACGTGACTCAGATGGGCGAAGACTTGTCAAAATGGGCAACCTTCACGAATCGACTCATGGGCTTCAAGAACCAGCCGTCCGACCATTACATGCGGACTTACTATCTCGTGGCAGATAAACGGCACAGTCTCAGTAAGCCCCTATGCGCCGGCTCGCTGTCGCGTCACGTGGTTATGCTCAACTACGTGCGCGACCTCTACCGGACATACCCGGCGCGCACGCGTAAATTCAGTTTCATGTTTTCCGTTGAGATGACGCATGATGACACAAACTTGCTACAGTTGGCTGACGATGGCCTGCTTGCTTTCCTAAAGGAAATGGACGACTCTGGATACTTGGATGACACGGTCCTCATCATGATGGCAGACCACGGCCCGAGGTTCACCAAATGGCGCGAATCCTTGCAAGGTTCGTACGCAATGTATCACCAAAGCTAGTGCCCATGTTTTATCAAGCAAGTGCTCATGTTGGTAGATTAATCAGACAAGTGTGAAATTAAGTCATACCCTTTGAATGTATGAGTTTCCTCTAACAAATCCGAAGATTGTTAAAACCTGTCGCATAGACTTTCTCCTCTTGTGAAGTAGGCTTCGGGCCAAAGTAAGCTCGAATCTGATATTTAGCAGGCCCCGAACAACGTAGAACTGTTTCAGCTTTGGACCAATGCAAATTGTGTAATGAAAATATCATGTGTCTTCATGTCATTTCAGGGAAACTCGAAGAACGAAGTCCATTCATGTCGTTTCGCTTCCCGCCATCCTTCGAGAAGACCCATCATGAAGCGATGAAGAACCTGCGAACGAACGCAGAGCGTCTGGCGACGCCATTCGACGTCCACGCCACTCTCCAAGACATTGCCAACTACAGCGGCGTCTTGTACGGAGACGTCAAACAAGTATGATACTTCATACCCTTGTCAAATATGTATTTTTATGTTTATATAAAGGTAAAAATAAGGCAATTCTTTTGTATCATGCACCTAATTGAATAAATACAAAGTAATTGCAACTACAATCAAAATGTTATCGCCAGTGCATTACTCTAATATGTTCTTAGCGTATTAGAGAACATATCCACGAAATATTTGAAATCCTGAGGGTGACTTATTGCTCGCGACGAGGAGGCATGACTAATAAACAATTTCCTGTGAGTAGGCCAGAATTGAGAAAAAAACTGGATTCATAGTTGCGGAGGGGATGGTTGGAAAAACCTTCATTCTGTTATAGTCGACTATGTTTGTTCCAGTTTTAAAGAAATGAGCCATCTCTCTCTCTCTCTCGCTATCTTTATTCACTTTCAGGAATGTGGGCTGTTGTGTGGGATAATAAATACATGTTATCAACATGTAGCAATAAAATGTTAAATACAAAATATGTCCGCAACACGCCGACTTTATCGGGATTATTTTGGAAACATTGTGCAGTTAACAAATTCATAAAGACGAGATATCTCAAACGTTCGCTTCAGCCCACCACTCTACAGGTTTACACGTACTTCTGCATAATGCATTTGGTGTCACACATACACACGCTCAAACACACACACACGCGTACACACATACAACACACACACACAAACACATACACGCACGCACGCACGCGCGAGCACCAATAACAGATTCGCTGCAAGACAAGTGCGTCACTCTCTCATTGGCTGAAGTAACGCGCGCTGTTAGGGAAACAACGCAACTCTAGAGGTTAGAAGTACTCCTCTATGTTGATACACACACACACACACTCACACACACACACACACACACACACACACACACACACACACACACACACACACACACACACACACACACACACACACACACACACACACACACACACACACACACACACACACACACACACACACACACACACACACACACACACACACACACACACACACACAAACAAACACACACACACACACACACACACATTATATATATATATATAACCTGTAGAGGTGCGTTGTTTCCCGACAGCGAGGCATCAGTATGCTGTCAGAGATCCCGGCCAATCGCACGTGTTCGGAGGCGGGCATAGCCCCGCACTGGTGCACGTGTCTCACATGGACCAAGATAGACCTCGGCGACGAGAAGGTGAAGAAGGCGGCGACGGCGATGGTTGCGAGCATCAATAACATGACAGAGTCGCTGCGTGACAAGTGCGTCATTCTCTCGTTGGCTGACATAACGGGCGCTGTCAGGTAAGTTTAAGGTCGACGACGGTAACTTAATGGAATATTTGATATCACTTAGCCCGTGTGGTCGCATTAATAATAATGATTTGCAATCTCCGAAAATACGTTAAGTATTATAATCTTGTGACGCAATTCTGGAGTCGGTACAGATACGTCTGAGTATATGTGATATGTAGTTACTTCTAGTCCGAGTTGCTCATTGTCTTAGTCCGGGTTTTTGACCCTGCATTTTTCAGACGGGGTCTCCCTGGTGACTTCTGTTTGTCAGATTGTTGGAATATCTTCTACGTTTGCGTAACCCGATAGCCTCTCAAACTCACACTCATCCACGCACCCTCTCCCACCATCACCCACCCATCCACCCATCTTCCTATCCCCCACCCATACATCCACCCACCCCCACTTTTCCGGCATTCATACTATTGTATTTACCCACTTACCCAACTATATAACAAAACCACTTAATTTGTTTTACGACATCGCTGTGTATTACGACATCCGGCCCTTGTGAAAGAATCGTTTATGTCGTAATACGATATGTGGTGACATATTTGTATGACTCCTTGGTGTACCTGTTTACCACAATACTTGTTATAATAAATAATTATTGGTTTAGTATCAGTGATTTTTCGAAGTAAAATATCAATTTATTTTTCAAACAATTATTGTACATATAAATATTTGGTTATTATTTTAAATAATATGCATGAATGGGGTATACACGGTGCACTAATATTACTGTCATATATATATTGTCATGTGGCCTCGTAGTAACATGCACCAAAATACGGATGTCGTAATTAAATATTTTGTTTATATTGCAAATAGGCCATGAACATGCAGGCAACACAAATATTTGGCGTGATTATCACGGTAGTTTTAGCTTCTGTGCTACACAGTTTTAGCTAACTTAAAACAAAACATCGGAGCCATTATATATATATATATATATATATATATATATATATATATATATATATATACATATATCAACACACTCTTACTGATTGGTCCATAGATAAGTGAACAATTGAAAACCGGTTTGACGATACAATGGGACTTCCTGATGTTGAGGCTGTCTTAAACATGGAATTTATAATACAATATTAATTATAGTTGTGTTGTATGTAGAAACTACATTTGTTTATATCTAATGGTTATCAACGCTGTTAAATAATTAACATGCGGTAGTAACTAGCATGCTGCGATCAGCGAGTAATTAATTCTTAATTTGTGATTTTTTACACTGGCCTGTATTTCCTTTGTTGAATCATTCAGGTATACTCCCAATGAAGGCGTATTGAAGTACAAAGGCAACGCCGACTACGACAAGTACAAAGCAGACCTTAGCGACAAGATGAAAAACAATTACGTCCTGTATCAAGTGACCATCGTAACGAAACCCGGGAATGGTCAATACGAAGGAACGGTCACCCACCAAATGAAAGAAAACAGGTTCGACTCCCCGGTGCGTCAGATCAGCAGGATTAATAAATACGGCGATCAGCCTCATTGTGTTATGATGGAGTTACCGCATCTACGGAAATATTGCTACTGCAAACAGTAGATAAGGCAGCATTTGTCTAATACAATTACATCGTAAAATAACACGCTTGAACAATATAGATGAATGAAAATTAATATTTTTGTGTAATAATAAAGGAATTTATAGAAAATAATGACTACCTTTTGGTTTGGAAGAACTATTCCCGGTAATTAATGGGCGTAAATAATAAGAATATTACGATACTTATCCAAAAAGACGCAGGGAACAACCGTAGAAAACATGTTTTACATTTGGACAATACACGATATATAGATACCAATGTATTATATTGACATATCTGGTTCATTATGTTGCACACAAAACCTTTCTTTAGGAGTTCCACAAGGTGTCTTCCTGCAACTTAAATTGACAGTTTCCTGTTGAACTTATTTAGCCTTGTACATCAAGTCTCTTACTTAAGTTATCAAATACTAACGATGACTTCAATTAATAATAATGGCTGGTGAGTTGTAATATAACTAATACAGTCGATGAACAGTCATCTATGGGGTCAACCAATTGATGGACCCCTATTTTGTCGTGGATGAAAACAATCTCAATCCAGATAAAACATATCTTTCTTACTAGTGACACGAAACAACAGCGACAGACTGGGATTATCAACAATATTCTGGCAAAGTGTCAGAACGTGTCGCCCTTATGAATGAGTATGTTTTATATGGAAGAAACGCTTGACGTGTGTGTGCGTGCGCGTGCGTGTGCGTGCGTGTGCGTGCGTGTGCGTGCGCGTGCGTGTGCGTGCGTGCGCGTGCGTGCTCGTGCGTATGCGTGCGCGTGCGTGCGTGCGTGTGCATGCGTGCGTGTGCATGCGTGCGTGTGCATGCGTGCGTGTGCGTGTGCGTGCGCGTGTGCGTGCGTGCGTGTGCGTGCGTGCGTGCGTGCGCGTGTGCGTGCGTGCGTGCGTGCGCGTACGTGCGTGTGCGTGCGTGCGCGTGCGTGTGCGTGTGCGCGTGCTTGCGCGTGCTTGCGTGCGTGCGTGCGCGTGCGTGCGTGTGCGGGCGGGCGGGCGGGCGGGCGGGCGGGCGGGCAAGCAGTGAACCGGGTATTAAATCACACATGCCTATTTTGCACGTGGGGCAAACATTACTGTCTAGGTCATATTCTATAAATTGTGTGATTTTTGTAGACTTATAAAGTCATCTTTCAATATGTAATTTACTTTCCTCAACCCACAACCCAAACCTGATACAATACATGTACTTACGAAACCATATTTCAAAACACAATAGAAAAATATGAATCAAAACTACATCATTTCTGAAATTTTTTTGTTAAGACTGCTTCAATTTTAACATTAAATAAAAAACAACTGAAAATATTTCAAAAAGAGAGGTATCTTCTTTAAAGCTGATGATATGTGAGATAGGTGAACCACTTCATTTCAAAATGTTACGACTTAATACACACTTTGCTGTGGCAGTTCACATATGTGTCATTGTACTGATTTCACAGCCACGCAGCAGCGTTGAACCAATGTTTGTTACGAAAATCCTTAAGAACAGCTGATTTTCTAATTCCATGTCGTTTTAGCCAACAAGGCTACAAAGACATGGAATTAGATCGTTGTAATATTATGATATTTAACCCTTTTCGTTCAAATAATAGCATAATGCCGAAAGTGCTCGTCTTCAGAGCACCTCATCTCGGATTAGCTCCTTCTTACTGTCCAAGTAATTCCTCGCTCACGATTTCTTTAACTATATTGCCCTCCTCCGATTAGGTTTTGCCTGCCTGGTTTTGTGTTTCAGTGCTGGTCCATCATACTTTCTGACTTCGTTTGTTTCTTTCCGAAGGGTGTGTCCTACAAATGTCTACTTCCTCTGTATATGAGAATAGTGGCATTTATTATTCACATTGTGTCGCGGTGAACGTTTAATCCGTAGAGTTGCGTTGTTTCCCGACAGCGGGATATCAGTCCGGCCAATCGCACAAGCTAACATGCGGGCATCGCCCCGCACTGGTGCACGGGTCTCACGATGGTAGTCGGCATAAATCAAATGACGGAGTCGCTACACGATAAGTGCGTCACTCCCTCGCTGGCTAATACAACGCGCGCTGTTAGGTAAGATTGAGACAGTTCGACGGTGGACATTTATTAGGTCTAATGTTTCACGTAACGTGAGATGTTCAAATAATGTAATATTTCACGTAGCTCATGTTAAAGAATGTTCATACAATGTCATATGTCACATAACGTATACTATGTCTTATATATCCTCTGGTGTCTGAAGTATTTATCATGTGTCAGCTCAAATCCTTTTTCGGTTTGCGTCCATAGATTCACGCCTAACAAAAACGACCTGAAGTACAAAGGCAGTATCGACTACGTTAGCAATATATCTGATCTCAGCGACAATATTACCACCAAATATGTCCTGTATCAGGTGACGATCAGAACGGATCCAGGTCAATGTCCATACGAGGGCTCTCATCAGCTGGATGATCGCTAGTTCGTATCACCGGAGCAGCAGATTAGCAGGATTAATAAATACGGAAATCAGCCGGATGTCACTATGAAGCAGTTCCCGCATCTACGAAAACAATGCTGCTGTAAAGTGCAGATCAAGTCATCTCACGTCATCTCATCTTCGAAATATATACAGAGGAATGTGAAGATACATTTTGTGTAGTGTCAACAACAGTACATGAATTAATAGGAAACTATAAGGACTGTTTGGGGATATGTACACTTTTAGAAGATTTTCTAGTTTTGCGCAGACTAATACTCATTGAATATATCAACATACGCGGACAATATGTAGCAACATCGACCATCGTTCGTGATCTTGGCGTTCCAATCGAAGCTGATTTGTCGATGGCGACGCAGGTGGCAAATGCATGTCGAAGTGCTTACTACCATCTCTCGAGAATTGCACGTGTACGAGAGGCAATGACGATAAGCCATTAGAAAAAATAAATATAAACAAATGATGTGGAAGTCATATAGATGTACTGGAAATGATGAAGACTACAACAGTTATAAAGAAGCACTTAACCAAGCTACAGCTGAAATTAGAAATTCAAAGAGAAGCAATGAACAACAATTAGCTAGTAATATAAAACATGACAGCAAGAGTTTTTGTATGCGTATGTTCGAAGCAAACAGAAAGTTCAAGATCAGGTCAGTCCTCTAGAAGATACTGCTGGAAATATAATATCAGACGGATTCTTAATGGCAGAATACCTGAATGAGTATTTTAATTCAGTGTTTACCAGGGAAGAAAATAAGCGCTATAAAGGATAATAAATCACCTGGAGTGGATGGGATTTCGCCCAAACTACTATTAAAAATTGTAGAACAAATTAGCGTACCGCTTGCAACAGTTTTAAATTTGTCATTAGAACAGGGAGTGGTTCCATTACAATGGAAAGAGGCAAACATTATACCGTTATTTAAAAAAGGTATTGAAATTTGCGGATTATACAAGTGTTTAGAAGAATTAAAAGTGATGGAGATAAACAACATTTACAAGATGATTTGACAGGTTGATCAAATGGTCTGAAAAGTGGCAAATGCTGTTCAATTTTGGGAAATGCAGCAGTGCGGAATTGCAGCTTCAAAGGACAATCAAATTCTTGGATTAATTAGGCGAAACATAGCGTATAAGAAAAAAGAACTAATAATAATGCTGTACAAAGCAATTGTGAGGCCTCACTTAGAACATTGTATACAAGCGTGGAGGCCGTATCGCAGGAAGGACATAGATATGCTAGAAAGAGTACAGAGGAATGCGACTAAAATGACACCAAATCTGAGGGATCTTAGTTATGAAATTCGCCTAAAAGACTGTGATTTAACAACACTAGAGACCAGGAGATTGAGAGGAGATCAGATGGAAGTGTTTAAAATAATGAATGGTTATGAAAATATTTATAGAAATATTTTGTTCTCAGTTAAGAAAGATAGAAGGACTAGTGGACATGAAATTACTTTAGCAAAGGAGCAGTATAACTTAGATATAAGAAAGTTCTAATTTTCACAAAGGAATGTAAATGAATGGAACAGATCATCTGTTGATTGTGTGGGTGCTAGTAGCGTGAATATGTTTTAAAATAAAATCGACACATACCTCAGAAGGGCGGGATCCACATAGATGAAAGGGTAGGACTCTCGATAAACCAAAGGGCTTCCTTGTCTACCTGCCACCTAGAGTTAATTCTCTGGGTGGCAATATTGTTAAATACTGTTAAATCTTGTTTAAAGTGTCTGCAAATGCCTTGTCCATGCACTTGTGACATCCATAATTTATTACGGAAATGCGATGCTCTTTGGCATATCTGACCGTCTGCTGCACCGCATACAGAAAGTCCAACTGTCAGCCGCACGTGTTGTGATGCAACTTCGGCGAGGTGACCGGCGATCTATCCCTGCGGTCGTACAACAGGTGCACTAGACCCCAATGAAGAAGCCTATCTAGTACAAGTTTCTCATGGTTGTACACATGGCAATGTATGCAGACACGCCAGTGTATCTCGCGTCACTGCTACATCGTTAGTCGCCACGCAGGACCCTACGCCCTGGCGGTGGTCTGCTTCTGGACGTTCCACGCCGGGCATTTGCTTGTGCTGGGCCGATACTGTGGAACTCTCTGTCACTGGAACTGTAAGAGATTGAGAACACCAGGCAGTTTGGAAAAATTATTGAAGACATTTCTGTTCTTAAAGTAATACAATAAGACCTCATTTACTCTTTGTATTATTCAAGCATACAGTTGTAATTGATTTTTAGTGTTAGTTATCTTAGAATCACATTTTAGTATATAGTCAGTTTATTTAATGTAATTTAGAATTGTATTTATTTTTTTGCTTTTATTCAGTATGTTCTGCTGTTCAGCACTTTTGCTAATCGTTTGCTTTATTATTACATTTTCCCCATAATTATACATATATATATATATGTGTGTGTATGTGTGTGTGTATACAAGGATTTTTTTCATAACTTTATTAATTTGTTCATACTTATTTCTCTTAAATGCGTTTTTATGTTTCTTGGATGTTGGCCGATTTTGTGAACACCTGTGAACGGGGCATTAGTACCAGATTTGATGGTGTATAAATAAAGTTTATTATTACTACTATTATTAGTTTTATAATTTAGTTCATATTTTACGTGTTTTGAATTTAGTCAATAAATGTAAACGTAATAAATAAGCACAACATCCGAATATATCGTACGTGAGACGGTGTGCAAGAGCCACTATTTGGTTCATTACCGGCGAAAATGTAAGACATTTGGTTGCGCAATATTCTGTTCGTCGTGATATTTTATTTTTCGTAATACTTGGATTTGAAATGCTGTTATTATAACTATATCATTATTATATGCCTCCCTATTTCGTTCTAGATGGCCGTCGGATATGACTGTAACCAATTCAATTTTGAGACTTTTTTTTTTTTCAGTAGACTGCATACGGAGCTGGGTACGATTTTTCTCATATCTGATTGGAGGGGCCCAGCGTAAACACTCTAAAAGAACAAATTTTCTTAAATGAATCCTCATAGATGCATGCAGGTTGTTTATATGTGTGCTGTGGGCTAGATAGTTTAATCGAACCAAAATTCCATTAATTTGCTATGGCCTTTATCCCAGTATACAAAGTGTATACGCGTGACACAATTGTAAAGCGCTGCTGTTCTACATAATAGCAGCACAAATATTATTTAAAAAACTAACAAACAATTCGAAAGACAGCTGACTGAAATTTCACCAAACATGACGCAAGAAATAACAAGTAACTGAACACGTGACATGCAACGTAACAATATGACCTCATGCGGATAGCACGGTAGTTGGAGTTACAAACAGTCCACAAGAAAAAGGTGGATTTGTGTGCGAGCTTGCGTGCGTGTGAGTATGTGTTCGGTCTGTATGCTTATAAATATGTGTGAAATATATTAGGTAGGTAACGTAGATATACGCAACCACTGATGTTGTACAACGTTTATGGGATGGCGGAATTTCTAACATTTATCACTACTCGGTGACTCTGTTTGATCGTCATTTCACACATGCTCCATCAACTGACAGCTCAATAACATATCGCATTTTAACGGGGTGAAATTGTTCACAGAGTGTACTTTTACAGAGTATATGATGGATACATAGCAATGAAGCAGATACATAGTCATTGTAAATTTGAGACGTTCGGGGTACTGAAATAATAAAAATCGAATATTCATAATTTCATAGTAGCCTTGTTTGACCTTAGCTCCACACGTACCATACCAGGTAACAGCTCCAGGTCGTTGGCCTACCTCAGGTTGGCGGGACAAAATACACATTCCAAAATATATGAATCGGTCATTTTGTAATTACGTAAAGCAGATAAGCAGCTATTGTAATGTTGACCTATCGGAATTTCGAAAATTCATTATTTGGCGGTGACCTTGTTTGACCTTGGATTAACGCTATCTGAACCACTTGCCAGTCCTACGACAGAACTAGTTGGGACGGGAAGATGTAGGGCAAGCAAATAATATAACAATTGGGTGTGTGTAGGGGGGCATTTCAACTTGCCTATTAGAGATGAGAAAAATGTATGTGTGTGTGTGTGTGTGTGTGTGTGTGTGTGTGTGTGTGTGTGTGTGTGTGTGGGTGGGTGTGTGTGTTTGCATACCGACGCAGTGGCGTCCTCTTTGGAAGTCTTGTGCGCCTGTTTCGTCATAAAGCGAAATGGAATGAATGAGCGAATGAGTGGGTGAGTGAGAGAGTGAGTGTGTAAGTGAGTGATTGGGTGGGTGAATTAATAAGTCAGTCAGTTAGTCAGTCTGTCATTGGCTCATTACACAGATGTAGACGTTTTTGTTATGCCCGGTAACTGCCCATAATGTCCACCTTTTCTTTATTTTTAGAAGAAATTTTTTTTTCTTTTTGTTATGTCACATAACTTTCCATTATTGTAGCAACATTAATTCACACAAATAGTAATATCAAGTGCTTTACTTTTGTTCGATCCCTTAGACGTCCTTTATCTTCACAAACAATACTTCATGTCATACCTTTACTTTTTCAGGGCAACAACTCGTGATAATATTGACAAATAACTCATAAAACATCATGACGTACATTGCACAACCAAGTGTTCGTAATAGTCACTGATAAAGACCTAAATCGTGAATCTTCCACTTTGTCTCACGTATGATACTTTTTTTTACAATCATTGTCTAAATATCACCATCGAAAAAGGAGAACTAAATTCTAAGACCAGATATGGTAGAAACTATGTTTGTTATACCAGAATAAATGATTTGCGAGTACAAGATGATTACCTCTAAATTTCTAAAATGACATAACCATTGTTAAGTCCTTACAGTTTCCTATTAATTAATGTGCTTTGGTACACTGACTATTTCTTCACTTGCCTGTATATATTTCGAAGGTGACGTATGAAATTGCATACTATTACGCAAACGCTACTTGATCTGCACTTTACAGTAGCAATATTTCCGTAGATGCGGTATCTCCTTCATAACACAATGGGGCTGGTTCCCGTATTTATTAATCCTGCTAATCTGCTGCACCGGTGATTCGAACTTGCGTTCATCCAGCTGATGAGTGACCGTGCCCTCGTATAGACCTTGATTTGGATCCGTTCTGATCGTCACCTGATACAGAATATAGTCAGTTGCCATCTTGTCGCTGAGATCAGGCTTATAGTTGTCGTAGTCGGCACCACCTTTGTATTTCATCACTTCTTCGTTAGGCGTGTACCTAAGGACGCAAACCCGGAAAAGGATTTCAGCTTTCAGATCAATAACAGTGCAGAAATCAGAGGACATGCAATAAAATGTCAACCTTGTCAACTGGCAGTTATACTTTAAGTTAAATGTGACATTACGGATCCAGAGAGGGCAATCTGTGGGGGCCCAGAACGTCCAGTTGAACCTTCCCTCTTGAATCTCGAAAAACACTGATGGCTGAAACAACATTCACATTGAGTCGAAGTGTCAGCATGACTCCGTTGTCGCACTGTCGGATTCTTACGACGGAAGATGGGGGGATGCTGTCATGATTTCAGAAAGTCAAAGGGGCGCACAACGAGGTACATTAAAAAAGGTCTAGAGGGCACACCACTCTAGCGCATGCATAGCGAAACCAAATTCGAAAGGTCTAGGGGAGGCACGTGCCCCCCAAGCCCACTCTGGATCTGCTTATACATGATGATAAACGTGCACATTAAATGAACACCTTACGTTATGCGATATATTACACTGTTTGAACACTATGGCTATGTTACACATTAGCATTAAATGACAACCGTCGACCTTACCTGACAGCGCGCGTTATGTTAGCCAACGAGAGAGTGACGCACTTGTCACGCAACGACTTTGTCATATCATTGATGCTCGCTAGCATCGCTGTCGCCGCCTTCTTCACCTTCTCGTCACCGACGTCAATCTTGGTCCACGTGAGACAAGTGCACCAGTGCGGGGCGATGTCCGCCTGTTGGCAGGTGCGATTGGCTGGAATCTCGGACAGCAGACTGATGCCCCGCTGTCGGGAAACAACGCAACTCTACAGATTAAATGTCTTCCGCAACAAATAGTGAATAGTAAACGCCACTAGTCTCACAATCAAGAGTTCAAGAGCAGGGTAGGCCATTAGCATCGGGAAAGATATTGAACACAGGAAGTGGACATCCTTTGGACGTACCATTCGGAGAGAAACAATCAAAGTCAGGAAACATGATGGACCGGCAAGGAAAAACAAAACTAGGCAGATCAAAAGAGAATTCAAGGAGGTCAATAGATCAAGAAATCGTGAGCGTGGAACTACTTGGAATGTGAAGAAGAACAAATCCCGAACAGAGTGCGCTGAAGACGGGCATCCAATCCCACTCGGGCCACCTGTTATATCCGGACCGCTGTTTTTTTTAAACAGGACAGTATTTTAGGGTTGAATGTTTACTGAGTATCTAGGCCTACTGCTTTACACATTTGCTTGTCAACTCTCCTTGTTCGTCCGGATTTTCCGAAATTTACACATAGCCGATAAATCTCCGATCCTGAGATTTTAGGCGCCGTCATATAAATAAACACTTTACACATATATAATTTCGTCAACATACTATTTGCATTTTATAGTGTACGTATTTAAATAATAGTTAAAACCATTCGACGTCATCGTAGTTCGGGTACCAGCAACAGTCGATATAGTTTCCAAGCACGGTTCCATGGGAATGCAGGGCGTACGCCCCACGTTTTGCTTGAACAAACTTCACTTCAATGGGGCGTTGGATATATTTTGTGGATCTATGGGAAACGAGCCAACTCGTTTTTTATGTTGGGATGGGGTGCGTGTGTTGATGATGCCAACAACTCCACCTCTTTTGTTTCTAATCCCATTAAATAATTCGTGGCTCTGTTCCTGGTTAGCTGAAGAGCTAACCTATACATCATAATCATGCCAGTTGGGTATTGGAGTATTTCATTCACATAGATAGATTTACAATTAAAGAGCGCAAAGAGTTATACGTGTGTTAAACAATGCCCATCTGACGACAACCACACGAGGGCTGTTTTCAACGACTACGGCATCGAGGTTTAATGTCGGGCAGAATGTCGGGCATATGCAGAATAGACCAGTTATGCTTCACGGGCCGCCCGGCATCAATGTTAAGTCCCGGTCGGAAGGATGCGTATGGATACTAAGTCCAGTGAAAACATAATGCCACTCGAGACGTTGTGTGACAATATATAAATGAACAAAGCACATGGAAAAGAAAGTATTTGGGAACAGATTGAGAAAGCGTGGACATTACATTCAGGGAAGTAGTGAGGAAAGATGGACAAAGAGAGCGTAGACAACAAAAGAGGGTGATAGAAATAGAATATGAACATCAAAAATAAGTTGAACACACAGTTAGGATTCGGAGACAATCGCAGTATATAAGGATAGTTGGAGAATAATCGTCGACAGAGCGCACCAGATTCAGTGATGTAGCAGCACATCCTGCAAGTAACGAAGGGAAAGAAGAAGAAAAAGAAGTATCGTACTTGTTTGACGTCTCCCTGCAAGACGCCGCTGTAGTTGGCAATGTCCTGGAGAGTGGCGTGGACGTCGAACGGTGTCGCCAGACGCTCAGCGTTCGTTCGCAGGTTCCTCATCACTTCAGGATGAGTCTTCTCGAAGGACGGCGGAAAGCGTAACGACATGAACGGACTTCGTTCTTCCAGTTTGCCTAAGGAAACAGGAGGTATCAGTGGAACCAAAAAATGGGCGTATGATACATGTAATGCTACATATATCGGAGACACGAAATGTACCATACCTAAGGAACCCGCACCAAAGTACACATCGAAAAAGAGATGCATAAATCACAGATCACTAGACGGACTAGGAAGTGCACAGGGAAGAGAGAAACGTTGTAGGCAGGATGTCTGAAAGCAAACAAGAAGCATAAATAGCGATTTCGATATGATCATCGTTGAATGTTACATCAAATTGTCTAGGTAACGTTGATAATACATGCCTTGGACACTATCTCGCCAGTACGGGAACCTCGGGCCGTGGTCTGCCATCATGATGAGGACCGTGTCATTCAAGTATCCAGAACCGTGCATGTCTTTTAGAAAGGCGATGACGTCGTTGTCAGCCAACTGTAGCAAGTGTGGCGAGGAGTGCGACAACTCAACGTGAAATATGAAACTGAACTTGCGCGTACGCGCCGGATACGTCCGGTAGAGGTCGCGCGCGTAGTTCAGATGCACCACGTGACGCGGCAACGAGCCGATACAAAAATCTCGACTGCGATTGCGCAGATTGTCTGCCTCGAGGTAGTAAGTCCGCATGTAGTGGTCGACCGGTTGGTCCTTGAAGCCCATCAGCCGCAAGGTGAAAGCACCGTAATATGACACATCTTCAGCCATCTGCGTGACGTACCCAAGTTTCTTGTAATCTTTCCAAATCCAAGGGTGGTCGTCGACTTGTTTCGCACCTTTGAAGCGTCGGCGCGATTCGGGTAATTCGAGTTCGTTTTTGCCAGTGAACATGGGAAGAAGTGCCCCCGTGGTCGCGTCCCCGACGATGTTGTATCCCTCCAGGACGACGGCGCCGAGGACTTTCACCAGGTAGTCGTACGTCTTCGGTAACGTACGAATCCACATCAACCGTGACACCGAGTCAAACCCCAATATCAGAACGTTTAGACCGAGCGACTTCTGTCGATCAATAGTAGGCGCCACCGTCGGTTTCTTAACGGGACCTATGCCAGCGTGGACGTTGACGTATTTCGACTTGTCCTTCGCCGTACATTCTACCTTGAAGAAGTCAGACTTCAGTGGCGTTCCGCACGTTATGTTAGCGATGGTTTCTCCAAAGCGAGAGGCGAAGTCAGTTTTAAAGAGTAGCGGCGTGTATGCACAAATAATGGCGCCGTGGCGTTTGGTTGCCGCCGGCGAGACCCTAAAGATACCGTTCTCGGCGTACACCCAATTTTCTTCCACCTTCGAACACTCCAGGGGAGGCGGCCTCAGGAAGAAGCGATGGAACGACGGCGGCCATAGTTGAAGAACAGGATGAATGCACTGGCAGAGAGATATACATTTGATTATTTACATATATTAATTTACAGACTGCAACATATATTTAATAATGCTAACAAATATTTTCCATCGGCAACAATTTCCATAGCCATGTAAATTATATTCAGTTATATGTTATTACGTTAGTTGTGATAATTATAGGTGTATCCCCACCAAGGCGCCGAGGTCCACAAGCCTCTTTCTATGTTCATTTGCAATCGTCGTGTGCACCCAATTCTCACCCGTCGGCGGCCAACATTGCATCGCCTACTGCACTGTAATTACTACAAATTGCTATGAAACTAATATCAAGACACGTAACCAGCAGACTATGGTCTCCACACAGCTGATCACATAACGTAAACAGAAGGCAATACATATCTCCCTTTCATGTACAGCCTAAATAAATATTTTATTTGGAGACGGTTGTAACGTCAAAATATAGTTACCATGTTTGAAAATCGATAGTCTTTATGAATAAGTGAATTTAACCCATCCCTAATCGTAGCCATAATATTGACGTTAATGGCCGACATGTGATATATGACCACCCAATCATTGACAATACACAAAATACACAAATCTCCCGTGGTTGTGCCAGATTTGGCAGCAATCTAGATACATAAATGTTTGAATGGAAAAACGATGTAGGCACACCTCAACTTTACATGAGTTCACACATGATCAGTTATTCTAAGCACCGGCAGGATTCGTTCGTTGTGGGGTGATAAAATTCAGCAAGACCCCTTCGACAATGACTGATTCCTGTGTGAATTATATAATTATGTAGAATATATGTGGTTGTAACATTAATACTCTGAAACATCCTCGATGGGAATGCGTTTTTGACATTGTCAGACTGATTCCTATGTGAGTTATATAATAATGTAGAATATATGTGGTTGTAACATTAAAACTCTGAGACATCCTCGATGGGAATGCAACATTATATAAATACCTACCGTTACGTTGGATCGACCTCCGACGTGAAAATGCGTTACTGTTGCGTAATGACCGTCATTCTGAGTATGGGTGGCCAATAGCGATGCAGGCGTTGTCGTCGCCTTGGCAACCAACTTATCAATATCTTCCTGACGCGCATTCGTAGAGAACAACTTGTTGAAGCCACAGTAAACAGCAAATACTGTCAATGCAATTAGCAGTTTGGCGAGTAGATATCTGCAGTTGCTGACGCGAAACATCACTCGCGATATATTCATGGTGGAAACTCGATACTCCCCACAAGCCAATCTCTACGCTGGAATAGTAAAGATGGTAAACGTAAAGATAATATATTATTTAGTGTGGTATCTAGTCCTGAGTTGTGCTCAGAGCTCTTTAGGACACGCTCAATCGAACACCATCTCGATTTCTCAGTTACACATTCAGTCACGATGCAATTAAAGCACAAAGACTATTTTGTCACAATGTTCACGACTGTCCGTAGCCAGGTATTCATTCTTACAGTTGAATGAACTGGAGCATCGTGGAGTGAACGAAATTGGCTAAGGTTCAAGACGGCAGCAAAAGGATTGGAACATAGAATATCTCGATTGACAGGTGGATGTTGTAAGCACTAAGCTACCAGAGTAGAAACATTTCGATAAATACGGTACAGGTACTAAACAGTTGCTAGCATAACAAATTCACGTATAATTATATACAAATTGAAGAGGCATTACGAATTATGTTTAACTTTTAGAGTATTCCATATAATTCTGAATTTTTGCTAGAGATACTTTCTTTATAAATCAATATAATATTCTATAGCATTCTGTATAGTTTTTAGATAACTCTAATGAACATACAAATTGTTATAAAATTCTACAGAAATGTTGTATAATTTTATAGCAAAACAACTCTATAGTCATTGTTCCGCACACATCTGATAGAATACATCCCATAGCATATACTCTAGATATATTCTACAAAGTTTATGACTAAAGGCCGATCAGACCGAATTGGGTCAACCAGTCGTCCGGAATCGGAATAACCTGTTTATTCCCAGACGCAATAATGAATATGTAAATATATATTTATTTATGTATGTATACATAAATGTATACATACATATATATATATATATACATACATACATACATATATATATATATATATATATATATATATATATATATATATATATATGACACAATACAATAGAAACAATTATTAATACTTCAAGCAATATCATTCATAAAATGTATACACATATTTGATCTGGTTTCATCACTTATATTAAAAACTACTTAATTGTGAATTGTAAATTCCACTGCACTATTCACAATTGTTATGTATGTAACACGTAATCGTATACAATAGGTTATGCAATTATGTATTTATTTTGTATTTATATATTAACATTGACTTATATGATTATTATTAATATTTATTATTATTTGATCTATTTTTGTTATAATGGGGTTCCCATGTTAACGACACGTTATGTCTTAATTGGAGTCTCCTTGACCTTCATGTTTACGTAAATTATTTACATTTGATATATGTACGTAATTATGGTTCAAAATAAATATGTCTGTCTGTCAGAATCGGACATAAGCGGTTGGTCTGTTTGACGTGTAATGAGTTCCCTATTCCCGACATACACGTACCGCCTTCAAGTTGCCAACAGGCAACAGGTCGTCGTCTGTTAGATAGTCCATGAGACAGAAGCATTCGTCCGTCGTTATGGCACCACAGCCACAATCTTTGTGTCTGACTCGTGGACTATTCGGTCCGCCGACGAGCTATTGACGATGCACAGTCTGTATATATATATATATATATATACAGACTGTGGTAAGCAAGGTTCACGCTTATATATATATATATATATATATATATATATATATATATATATATATATATATAAGCGTGAAACTTGCTTAACTACCATATGAAATACCGTCTTCTGTAGAATTACTAAATATTTTCTTAAGATGTTGTAGCCTCAGTTACATGGGAATGAACTGGAAAAAGGAGAGCCTATTTGTAAAAGTCAGGTGGGGTTATAAGTTGAAGATACTCACCATTAAGAATGTAGTCTCGGGGGGGTTCCTAAAGGTGGTCAACGTCGCAACGAGGCGTGACATACAATCCCCAACGGCGCGACGTTGTCACGCATGACCGATCTCCATACAATGCAGGTGTGCATCGTCTGGGTGGTTATTGTACATTTGAGTGCAGGACACACAAACGGAGCGGCCAATGTTGTCACAGGCGCGGCGTTGTCACGCATGACCGATCCCATCCGTCTCACGGCTGCAGAGAGAGTGCGGCTGTCCACGTTGATATGACGTTGGCTGTCCTACAACATGTGTAGCGTGTATATGATACTTCTTGCCATGTCACTGCACGAATACTGACAACGTGTGACTTTCATCCACAACCTGGTATGACTGTCTGTCAGAGAATCACTATGTTGACAAGTTGCTCCAGCTTGCTTCGCCCTGTTCGTCGTACAGCGGTGAAAGCTGGTCGATCGGTAAGCCGCAGCGTGACTCCGATTTGAAGGGCGTGACCGGTTGTTGACATCTGATGAATATTAATACGCTGTACTGAAACATTTCGTCTTGAAATATATGATCGATGTTCAATTGTGCGCATGCGCTGTGCCCTATATGGGTCATATTGAGTCACGTGCAAATTTCCCGGCAAATTTCGGTCGTTGGATGTTGCAGCGTGCCCAGCGCCAGGTGACTGTAAGTTCCGAATGATATTGGAATTCCCATTTGCATTGGACTAATGTATTTTTTATATGTACACCTGCAGGGTTAGAGCTATGGCTGGACGTGGTCGCTGTACCCATCTGATCTGTCATTCTGTGGCCCACACACGGATAGGCTAGGCTCTAGCGTGTTCAATGACACTGTCAGTATCACTGACTGACACTTACATGACATCCATGCCCCCCCCCCCCCCGCTGCAACACTTCTTCCATTTTGTTTAGGTTTAGGCTTAGGCTGAGTTTGAGACTAGTCTTAATCTGATACTAAGACTGCCTGTTATGCCCGCAATGCCTATAACCTATGGCTATGCCAAAGTTATAGCTATGGCCTATTCCATGGCTATGTCCATATGCCTATGGCTATGACATGGGCATAGGGACATAGCCATGGGTTAGTTTCAGGGTTGTGGGTTAGGTTAAGGTTACGTTATCAACAACAATATTTTTGCTTTTCCCAAGCCTTGACCTATAATTTTATTACCTTATATCATGACCATGGCTGTGTAGGGTATATGCTGATGGCAATGATTATACCTAAATTATGCAATTAAGGTCGTACCTAATCGTACACAAATATCCACCACTGTCTATAGCCAGGTACTCATTCATATATCTGAGTGAACTGATCGACACGGCAGCCCAGGACTCTACTCCTGAGCCACTGCGCCCTACATAGACATAGTAATAGCTGCCATAGCCAAGCCCAAGGCATGGCCATGGCATGTGCATAGGCATGGACATGGTTATTCTATAGGCATACCCATAGGCAGTCTAGGCTATTTACACCTGACGATCAGCACGAACAGATAGATTTATATACGATGCAAGTGTAAATACAAACATAGTGCTACCTTAATTATTTCCAAATGACCTTTAGAAAAGCTAAACCTAACCCTACACTTTTCCCCTGGCATATGGAACAGTTATGCCTCATGTTTTTGGTGACCAATAATGGTTAGCTAGTCCGCCAATTTAACATTGACCGTGACAGTGTGAAAAGTCGGTCCAAAAACTAAAATGCGATAAGTTACTGTACTGTACACATAACTATTGAGCCGGAATATGGTAATAGTACACTATAGCTTGTAGTAGTACTATTTGCCATGTTGCCCATGACATGGCATACCCATGTGTAGGGTTGGCGATTTAAATCAAGCTGATCACGATTGAATGTTTCGTCTAAGTACTGAAACATTCGGTTATCTATTTCCGCTTGTGCGCATATGACTTCTGCGCCGACCAGATATTTCAACGACGAAATGTTTTGTTAAAACATAATTCATTGTGCTTTATTTGTTCTATACCTTCCTTTCTTTTTAATAACCTTTCGGTTTTGATGCATTGCTCATAGACAAGGATATTTATTTATTTATTTTTTGCCGACACATTTTACATGTTTTCGGTTGCGGCAGCACTGCTTATGCAGGCAAGGCAGACATGCGAGACCACATTGCAAACAGCGGTATATTCCACCGAAACGTGATATCTGGTGCCAGACAATATGAGAAAATTGTCATCTCTATAAGTTACAAGAATAAGGATAATTTATATAATTATACATGGATACATGTATGTCCAAGATATGGCAGTCGTTACTTTGTTTAACTCAGTGCAGTACGTCTTACTAACACCTGGGTTGTGAAGTTTTAAGGTGAAAGTAGGTATAATATAACGATATATGCTTACTAGATGTCATATCGCTACAATCTTTTAAAAGTGCTGTCTCTGTACAATGGCTCGTCAAATCTAAAGTTCTTTTGCGCCGAACTCTGTATTATTTTAATAGCCTATTTGAATTTCAAAGTCAGAATAATGAAGGTGCACGAGCGGATGCAAAAATCTGCATTTCATTGACACATCACTAACTTTAAGTAACACATTCATTAAGCAACACATTCGTAAGGGAGGTGTTATTCTAACACTGATTCCTTGGAGACTACTTGATCGATTTAAATAATGCAAATAGGAAATAGTGCAGTTTTTTATGTGCTAATTGTATGTATCTTCTGTATCAGGCTGTACATGATTTCTCTTTAGATATGTTATTCATTCCTTTGCAGTGCATCGTACAAGAGGCTTGTTATAGAGCCGTTTGGGCGAACCCTTGAAGCCCTCGGCCTGAATGAAGAACAAGCCAATGCAATTGTAGGTTAGGAAGGTGTGACATCGTCAAGGAATCTTCAACGTGGTGTTGACCCACAAGACACTGGGGTCCGGCCTTGCTGGAAGTCGATTACACAGAACCTCGCTTCCGATCTCCAGCAGGTTGCGCCCGCTGTTGTTGTAAAACAAGTTATAAACTTCAGTGGCAAAATAAATTGGCTCAGTGACGTTATCATGGAACGGACTGGCCCCGTGTCATTCAGTCCACGTTCGCCTCGAGGATGGGACACGTTGACCATGTGAGGAGTCGTTGTGTGATTGGTGATAGCTCGGTGCCGGAGAAGACACCATCTTCTGAACTGCCTCTTGAATTGTCTCCCAAACTGCCTCCGGAGGAACCTGTTTGTGCAGAACTGCCTGACATACCGCTTGTCGTACCACGTGACGTACCGCATGACGTAACTCAGCCAGAGATGGAATCTCCCCACACATCTGAACAGAACTGTACAACCAGTTATTTTTATTGTTTTTATAATGTTTTATAATGAGCGCATTGATTAACTATTAGTTAGAGATCGCGCGGTAAAAGAACCTTTATTATTATTATTATTATTATTATTATAACCAGTGCAAATCTTCGTAGATCAGAGAGAAACCATAGAGCACGTAAGAAACTTAACTTATGAAGTGACATTCACGATCACTCGTAGGAAAGTAATTGGAAAAGAAATTGTGAAAGTTTGTAGTGGCATGTTGAATAACTAGTTAGAACTGAACGTTTGGTATAGATGTGCTTTTAGTTAATCATTATTCTTGTTGAGTACTAGAACTCCACGAACATTGCGTTAGAGAACTACAGGGACATTGAATTATAACACTATAAGGACACTGAATCATATTTGTTTAGCAAACCAATTATAATATTATAATCAAGATGGTGTGCATGAATAAACTGTGTGACAATTGATTTGATGTTTACATCTATTCAATTAATGCACTCACACTCTAGGCTAAATATGATCAAAGCTAAACATGTATCATTGGGCATAATAATAAAATGATTATGATTACAGGTAGATTAGATTTATGAAAGCCGTTTTTATAAATTGTACACATTCATTCATGACTAATACATACACATATTCTCTCCCAATTCAATTGTCAGTACAAAACAAACAGCATCAGACGGTGAATCTATAGATTTTGTCCAGTATAGTAATTATAATATTCTAATAATAATAATACTATCCTTAATAAATTCATTATTTGTTATTATTATCAAAATTATTTGATACATGCAGCCTACAACTTTTAATTGAACTTAACTATGCACAATCGTGTGCATACTTACAGTTATAAACTTATAATGAACACGAACTATATAACAGCAAAAACAGTCGTTCCCATATTCTTAAATGTAGGCTAATTCAGTAATTGCAGTGACATTGGCCCCAATTAATTATTCATGCAATAATAACACAGTTCATGTATGATGGTATTATCAAAAGCAAGCTTTCATTCACAGCGACAACTGGCAACGTAACAGTCAAATATTTCAGCCAAACGTTTCGTGTATGTAGCCTAATGAAATATTTGGTCTATTTGTTTCCTCTCGTGCGTTTTAACACTAAGCAATACGTAAAGGTCATAGGTCAAAATCTACCAAATATTTCAGCGACCAAATGTTTCGCTTAAGTAATGAAATATTCGGTTATCTATTTCCTCTCGTGCGCATACGACTTCTGCGCCGACCAGATATTTCAACGACGAAATGTTTCGCTACAACGCTAACTCTTGAGTACGATAAGTGCATTCCCATCCTATTTCCTCATATTGATTATGTGATCGAATTATACGGGTCAGTGTGAAACATCAATACAGCTAAAATACAAGTTGTTCAATATGTCTTAATTATATTTGTACTTGTCTGTACAGTCCTTTAGACTGGTCTTAGGTCTTAGGTGATTTACTCCAAACAGCCCAAACTTGAGCTAACGCAGGAGTTGTATGGTGCTTGTTTGTGCGCATGCGTGGTGGGTAGTTTTTGTGTTTATTTTATAGGCACTTTAGATGATTGGGTGTGGTGAAAGGAAGGTTCATGATCGCTGTTTGAAACGCTATGGGGCTTTCTAGTTCAGTAATCGGTGGTGGAATCATATTCCAGATTCGAACTGCTCGAGGGTAGAAAGAGATTACTGCTGCATTGATGCGGCACCTAGGGGCTACGTAGTGGCCACGGTTATTTGACTGTGTTAGTAGACCTGGTGGGGGTGTGATGTTGATTATGTTATTTAGTATTTTGTAAAATGTCATGGCTTGTTTGATAATGCGTCGTCGTTCAAGAGTTGACCATCCAAGGGTGGCTATTAGGACTGCTGCGTTTGTTTGGTGTCTGTGGTCATTTCTGACAAATCTGGCAGAACAGTGTTGTACTCTTTCAAGGTGTTTAATGTGGGTGGCAGTGTGTGGGTTCCATATGGGAGAGGCATACTCGAGTTTTGGTCGGATTAGCACGTTATAGGCTGTTTCTTTTACTTCAGGTTTGCATGGTCCGAGGGTTCGTTTGATCATGCCTAGGACTTATGAAGATTTGGAAGCTATGTCAGTGATATGGTTGGCCCAGGTTAGTTTAGAATCTAATTTTATTTCAAGATATGTGTGACTAGAGGCAGTAGAGAGTGGGATGCCAAAGGGTGAATATGAATGTAGCCTGGGTGTGGTTGTGTTTGTTATTGGGAGATGCACACATTTAGATATGTATAATTCCATCTGCCATTTATTAGACCATGTTTGGAGTTTGATCAGGTCAGATTGGAGAGTTTCGTGGTCGGTTTCGGATGTGATTTTGCGATATATAATGCTGTCATCTGCAAAGAGACGTACGGAAGATTGGACATTTTCGGTTATGTCGTTTATGTAGAGTAAAAATAGGACAGGTCCTAGGACTGAGCCCTGTGGTACACCAGATGTAACATTTGTTCTGTCCGACAGGGCTCCATTGACTGAGACTGATTGGATAGAACAAATTTGATCCAGTTTTGTGTGTTTCCAGTTATTCCATAGAAAGCTAATTTGGATAGGAGGCGTTTATGGGGAACTTTGTCGAAGGCTTTGACGAAATCGAGTAGGATGGCATCTGTTTGTGTCTTATTGTCCATAGCAGTCATCCAGTCGTGGACTGTCTCGATGAATTGGGGTTCACAAGACAGACCTGGTTGGAATCCATGTTGGAAGTGGAGGATGACGTTGTGTTTGTGTAAGTGTTTCCACATATTGCTTACAATGATGTGCTCCATAACTTTGTAGAGGATGCATGTTAACGAAATTGGTCTATAATTAGCAGGGTCTGATTTGTGGCTTTTTGTGTGTATTGGTGTTACTAGTGCTTGGAGCCAGTCATCTGGGAGTTTGCAAGTGTTGTATGACTGCTGGAAAATGTGTGTGATGATGGGGGCAATTTCCACTGCAGTCTCTTTAAGGACTCTGGCTGGGAGTTCGTCAGGGCCTGTAGCTTTATTTTGGTTTAGGTTTATCAGTTGCTTAATTACTCCGTCTATCTCGATTTCGAGGGAGGGCACATCGGGATAGATGGATGGAGCTAGTTGGGGGATGGAGTAGATTTCTTGAGTAAACACGGAACTAAATTGGTTGTTAAGTGTATTTGCTTTGTCGTGATCATTTGTGATTGGTTGGTCGTTTGCTTGCAGTGTATGTATGCCAATGTATTCTCGTTTGTTTGCTTTAATGAATGACCAGAATTGTTTTGGGTTTGTTTTAGGCTGTCTCCAATGTGATTGTTTAGATAGTCTGAGTAGGCTTTGGTTGCAGCTTTAGTGGTTTTCGGAGTTGCCTAAACCTTTCCCAGTCAGTATTACGTCCAGTTTGTTTTGCTTTTTTATGGCTTTTGTTGCGTTTTCTTTGCATTCTTATTATTTCACGTGTTATCCAGGGGAGGTGGGTTTTTGCTTTGGTGTTGCGGCTGGGAATATTATTGTTGACTAATGAAGTAAGATTATTCCAGAAAAAATTCCAATTTGTGTTGAATTTGCGTTCGTGTCAAAGTATGTTGTTGTTAGTTGTTTTATGTCAAATTTAAGCTTATCCCAGTTTGCAGATTTATATTGGAACACTTTGTTTACTGTTACGGATTGGATTTAGGTTTACATTAAAAGTCACAGCTTCATGATCACTCATGCCGGGAGTGGTAAAGTGGGAAAGACCTTGCTGAACAGCCGTCTTCCACAGCGCCATCTGAAGATATGCCCTATGAACGTAAAGACACAGAGTAGTTTCTGTGGGAGGCAACGCCATGATGAGCAATGGCTTCCCTTCTTCCTGGAGTAGATCTGGTAGCGTAGTACACTCAACGAGGTTTCCACTGACTGACCATACGTGGCCGCAAAGAATAGCTGAACCGTTTCCATCAGGTCAACATGCATGGCATCCTTCTCACCTATCACCTCAAATTAATCCAGGAAAGTCTCTCGCCTTCAGAGCAATGGTATTCCCCTTATTGAATGGGTAGCATACATTGGCGTGGGAACAAAATTAACAGTGTGGGAGCTGAACCGGAGCTTCCGCATCACATAGATCCGCTGTCGGATCATTACATCGGAAGACCGGACAAGGGTTGGATGGTTTTGAAATTATTTCGTCACCTCGCCGCCGTAACTTCACCTTCTCCCGCTGTTTCCGCTCTCGACTGATGACATCGGAAGGCGGAGAGGTTCAATAAACCTCGATCATATCACATGTGAACCGCACACACATGCGCACATCTTACTAAACCTCGATCATATCCCATGTGAACCGCACACACATGCGCACATCTTACTAAACCTCGATCATATCACATGTGAACCGCACACACATGCGCACATCTTACTAAACCTCGATCATATCACATGTGAATCGCACACACATGCGGACAACTTACTAAACCTCGATCATATCGCATGTGAACCGCACACATATGCGCACAACTTGCTGACAAGAGATCAAAAGCGAAAACGTCAAACCTCAACAAGGGCGACGTTGTGCTCGTACGACGACACAAGAAGGGCAAACTGTCCACACCGTTTGACCCAAATCCGTTGGTTGTGACCAGTCGGAAGGGTTCAATGGTAACTGCTCGTCGCGCTAACGGATCGCGGGTGACGAGAAACACGTCGATGTTTCGCCTATTTTTGTTCGAGTCACCGTTACTTGAAGACGACGTCGAAGACGACTTTGATGACGAGAGCGAGTTGGCAGGCATTCCAGAGGTCGTCATCCGCCTGTGGCGGATGACGACATCCCGATGTCGCCTGTCGTGGTAGGCGAACCGAGAAAATCGTCGCGTCTTCGTAAGCCGCCATAACGGCTGCTCGAACTTATGTAGACACTCGCATACATCACTGACTATGCCTTATTATACATTAATACTTCTTTAGTTTATTAGTAACAGTCCGTGTTTGTGACAATTCTTATTTTAGGGAGGGATGTACTATCGCGACAGTAAAGTGTCGCCACCTATAATACTTAGCTGCTATAATATTTACGAGGACAATTATTACAGTAGGACAGCCCCCGTATAATGGCGCAGTGGAGAATGTTACTGTTTGCGTTGCCATCAATAAAGTATACAAACCACCTCTGTCTGACAAACTATTACAACCACAGTGTGTGATAAATTAATATAAGTAATAATGCCCTTTTATGACAGACAGTACAGTGTGAGTGATCCATACAGCCTAGAGTCGAACCCGCTCTGGCACCAGACTCCACTTTGGGCTACATATTCGCCCCCGAGGGGCGAACACATATGGGTTCCAAATTAGTGCATACATAAATACCCACTGTCTCCATAAATCCAAGTAGGCCCCCTACAATATGCATTCTGGGTAAACACCACCAGCACGCATTGTGTCACATCAGCCGATTCTAATTTAAGAGCGAACACAATTGTTGCCCCATTTTATGTAGGCAAATCCGGATACTGTGTGAATGAAGTGTCAAGGTCAGTACAGCTAAACCCATCAACGGTTTTAAAGGCGAGCTGTTTTGTCGTGATGTCAGAAAACATGCCTAACGTATCGAACAACTTTGATTATTTATATATGAAAGCAACTCTTTGAAGCGAATCTATTGTAGAGTAAGGGCGACGACGATACAACAATGTTGACACTATGAAATGGCCGACAGCATCGGATCGGGATTACTAGATTACTGATAATTACTCGTTTTCAAAGCAACATGTCCGTAGGACCACTTAGTCACTATATGGATAATTCCAATTTTGATTTTGTATTGTTCGTTGCAGTGAAGTTAAGGGTTTCAATGCAAACAACGGTAAACGCCATTTCTGAAATGTTACCAGAATAATGACGGAACGGTTGTTTATCCTTCTGTTGCGCTAGAACAATGTCTAATTTGTATCACAACGCGACACAGCTAAGTTGTTGATTTAAATATGAGTGATTGTTTTAAAACCGTCATAAACGCAATTTTTTCAACCAAAACGCGATATATTCAATTTAGTCAACGAACACTGCCTTGCGGCTTTTCCCGCTAAGCGTACTGATAGCGCACGATGCTAGATATATCGCGTCTTGACCAAAAATACGTTTATGTGTCGCGTTTTAACAAAACTAATTTATAATTACATTTTGTATATGAAATCATAGTGAACGTTTTCTGAACACTATCAAAACGGACATATTGTATTTTGCCTTGATACCATTCAAATAGATCATTTGAAGAACTCCGGGGCCTGACTTGTCTAAGGAGGATGCATATAGAGAACAGACAGACTCAACAAGGGACAAGAAAGATTCCTACTGAAGGACGTCGTGGAGGTGACAGAGGTTGTGAAGAAAGACGCAGTGGACAGGGCTTCGAGCGGCCACTCTCAATATCCATTGACACATGATGACTTATCGCCCGTGCCTGGGTGATATTGTGTGCAGCTTGGTCAGTGGTGATTCGTACTTCGGGTTAATGTAAGACGACCAAAATAACATAAGGCAACATCCATCAATTCCGTATTTATCACATTGATCCGCCTTTTCCTGCCAACACTTGCCATAATTGAGGGAAAACCCAGGCTTTTGTTCATTGCCCCTGCCGACATGCAATACTTACAGACAGTTCATTGTCCTTGTCGATGCCCACCACGTACAGACAATTCATTGCTACTATTGAAACCCAGCACGTACAGACAGTTCATTGCCCCTGTCGACACCCAGCACGTACAGACAGTTCATTGCCCCTGTCAACACCCAGCACGTACAGACAGTTCATTGCCCCTGTCGATACCAAACACTTACAGACAGATCATTGCCCCTGTCAACACCCAACATATACAGACATACCATTGCCCCTGTCAACACCCAGCACGTACAGCCAGATCATTGCCTCTTCCGACACCCAACACAGACAGACTTATCATTGCCCCTGTCAACACCCAACACAGACAGACATTTCATTGAACCTGTCGATACCCAGCACGTACAGACATATCTTTGGCCATGTTAACACCCAACACAGACAGACATATCATTGCCCCTGTCAACACCCAGCACGTACTGGCAGTTTACTGTACACCACAGCGTACAACTGTGGCCCCCATAGAATCTTCTTGTCTATCTTCAAACCTCTGGTTTCCCGGGTCAGTCTACGGAACTTGCTTTCGAGTGTTACCGTAAACAGCTTGCTTTTTTGTGTAAGTGGACTGTCACCAACCTGTTGGTGCAGATGTCTTTTAGTAGTTCGATGTACATGTCTTCTATACCCTGTTCTTGAAGGGAGGTCAGTATTACTTGAGTTTGCACCGAGTCGAAAGCCTTCTCGTAGTCGGTGGGGAGGGGGCGTTGGGTAACCCCTTTTTGCCTGATAAAGTTTTTTCTTTGTTGATTATTCATCTCTAGCATGTATATAATGACATCCAAGGGGTGTGGAGATCTCACCCTTGGGCATTTTGAAAAAGAAAAAAAAAATCAAAATTGACCGCCAAAATCAACCTATTATCATATCTTTGCAACCAGACAAGATATACACATCATTAAAATGTTGTTTGCAACCAGACAAGATATACACATCATTAAAATGTTGTTTTATATGTTTTCAGACATGAAGAATTCGATTACACCATAATTGATATGAAAAATGTAAAGAAAACAAAATGGCAGTCTAAAATGGTTGCCTAGTATGCCAATTGTCGCATATTTTCAACCAGGTAACGTACACACACGATCGAAACGTCTTTTTACATGTTTTCTGACATAAGAAATTCCACAGTACCGTGATTTCATTTGTTAAATGTAAATAATGCAATGAAAACGGTTGCGAAATTGCGACAAACGATATATTTCGAGTTCACACTCTACAATCTATGATCTATGGAAAGCTTACCGGATGGCGTACGTGCGCAATTCACCAACGGACAACACACGATGCACCACAACGCTTGTCTGTTCAATGGCATTTGGAGTGACATGGCTATTGAAACTGTCTTCATGAGGTATGATCATGGACAGAGTGGGATCATTGGAATAACTCTGAAACCGGAAACTCTCAAAACCAGGCCTTACAGCTTGCCTGGCCATACAGCTTACAGCTTGGGCTGATGAACACTGTCACTGGGCAAGTTGTGAATCACTCCTCGGTCAATGTCAACAAGGCGAAATTGCTGGGAATAACACAGATGGAGTCTTTTGAATGCAGTTGGCCTGGTGGATTTCATGATTCAATACCAACAATTGTGACCACCATGGATTTATCAAAGAAACACATTAAAATCGAAGATGCTAAAGTGTTTGACACGGAAACCATCTTTGCAAAAGCCATGGGCACGCGATCTTGACACAACCAAGCTAATGGGCCACGAAGTATCACCTATCTCTATATCTATGTTCGATAACAAAATGGAAATATGAGGGATGGCAAAACGAAATCCAATCTCAAGAATGCGCTCAAGTTGGAAATTCAAGACGGCTGGCTGAACAAGATGTGTAGGCAACGTCCTCGATGGGTGCGATGTCCTCGTGGGTAGTGCCTTGGCCAACATCTGGCACTATACACGACTACCTTGTCCGGTTCCGCAGTTACATACACAGTTACTTAGCGAAAGCTGACGCTATATGGTGTTCGACAGATACGTTGAGGGCAGTACTATGGAGGCAACCCGACGCGGTAGGGACAAACGCGCAAGCAGGGTCTACACAGTAGATCAACTGATTGCTCTCATCGTCGAGGATTTGGGTTCGCACAAGGCTGACTTTCAAAAGCACAAACTAGTCGTCACTGGCAGAGACCCGGTTACCGTAGAAATCTGAAATGGTTGTGTAAACAAACGTCAAGACATGGCTACAACGCAGGAGGAGGGAGACACCCTGATTGTGCAAAAAGTTCCACGTGTAGAGGATGGTACCGTCCTGGTCGTTGCAGATGACACCGACATCTTTGCAATATCCTGCAAAATTCTAATGGTTTCGCCAATTCAAGGACCAATTGTCCTAGATAGCAACGCAGCTGCAGAAGAGCACAGCTCCATCGTCCCAGATCTACTAGCTGCTCCCGGTCTGACAGGTTGTGATTCTGTGGCGTCAAACTTTGGCGTTGGCAAGGTTGCAGCTCTGAAAATTCTGAGACATGGCCAACGTTCTCTCAACTTATTGGGAAACACAGGCGGACCACATTTTTCGGAAGTAGTGGACCATGCCACACACTTCATGTTGGCCTACTGTGTTCAGCAAAGATGTTATTCGATGACGGAAGCACGCCAATAAATGTGGTTTTCTAAAGTAAGCAGAAGCAAGGTTTCCTCACCAAAGCTGTGGTCATGACCAACCACAAGCGTTCTAATAAAATGTAGCCAGAGCCCATATCCAAGTAGCAATTTGGCTTGATGCTATGGACCCAAACCCACCTGTACTAGACCCTACATCTTACGGTTGATCGCAGGAGGAAAGGACTACTGCGCTCAGTTCAACTAGTGTGCCCCCCCCCCCCCCCCCGACACCTCATTAGCCCCAACTGCTCGTGTCGAAGTGAAATACCGTGTAACATGAACATGTGCAGCTGCAACAGCTCTGACATGGCATGGACACCATTTTGCGCAAATGAGAGTGGCACGTAAGGTCTATATGATGGAGATGAAGAGGACTGGTGCTTAGAAAGGTCAGAATTTAACGAAATGATGATCTTATGTAATTCTCCTCATATGATTACACATGGAAAATAAATATTCTCATATTCTTATACTTTTTCGCATCGTCGGCAACAATTTGTAGCATACTTATGGCCGCCATTTTGTTTTCTTTCCATTTGTTTTCATATCAGTTATGGTGGAATTGAATTCCCCATGTCTGGAAACATATAAGACAACATTTTAGTCATGTGTATATCTTGTCTGGTTGCAAAGATATGATAATAAGTTGATTGTGGCGGCCATTTTGGATTTTTTCATTTTTTTTAAATGCCCAAGAATGAGAACTCCACACCCACCTGGATATCATTATATATCTGCCAGAGATAAATAATCAACAAAGAAAAAACGATATCAGGCAAAAAAAGGGGTTAGGTCAAAAAATGCCCTTTGGCTGCCGGACTATACCTCTTTCGGTTCGGTGTGAATTATGGTATTCTGTTCACTGTCAGTGTTGGTCTTGCTTTCTTCAGGCTCTTTGATGACATAATCGGTTCTTGTGTGGTCTCTTGATTGTACTTCCTGATGTCCTCCTTTGCTTTCTTTTTGATTGTCTTGCATATTTATACGTACTCTATTTGTTTTTTACGGTCGCCATTATCCACCATTTCTCGTCGTTTCTTCATTAGTGCTCGTGTCGGTGACGATATTCTCGTCATTACGTGCTTGTTGATTGCTTTGGCTACACTTGTCGCACTTAGTTAGGTCATCTCAGTGATGTTTTCGCTGATGGTGACGATGTCTTCTAGTTCTTGTAGTGTCTCGAATCGATTTCGCAGTTCGAGTTGGAATTCGATCTTTTTTCTTCCGATTTTTGTGGTATCTACTCTTGGTCATTACCATTCTGTGGTCACTTCTGATGTTGACATGGTTGGTGACAGTTACGTCAGTGACCATATATGGCCTGTTTCTCAGGATGTAGTCAATTTCGTTCTTTGTTTCTCCATTTGGGCTTTTCCATGTCCATTTCCTCCCTGCTTTCTTCTGGAACATGGTATTCATGATTTTGTACTTTCTTGATGTTGCCCATTCTACCAAGATGTGTTCTGTTTCGTTTTTCGCAAATTTGCCTGTTGCCGTTTCCAAAATGTTTGTTTCCCTACTTGCGTATTAAAGTCTCCCATCACTATCGTGTAGTGGGTTGGCTTTTCCAAGATCTCATCCACGTTGTTGTAGAAGTTGCCTGTGTTTTCTTCTGAGTATGATGTTGTTGGTGCGTATACTTCTACAATCTTCAGTTGGTAGCGGTTTTTTATGCATAGAACAAGTTCTCCTACTCTTGTTCATTAGAAAACCTACTCCTGCTTCGCCGCTGTTCGCCGTGGAATGGCATAGTAGATGGCCTCTTTGTAAGGTAGTGAAGCATTCCTCTCTTCTTCTGACTTTTCCGATCCCGACCACATCCCATACCAACCTGGTTTCCCTAAGTTCTTCCTCCAGTTCTCATATATGTTCATCGTAACCGGAAGTCGGGATAAAAAGTAGGTTTAAAAAAACTGGGGTTAATTTGGAACCTAGACCTCAAAAAGTCATCGGACAGGTGTACGGTAACTTGACCTTGACCTTTGACCTTTTAAAAAACTAATTTACTCTTGCACTGCACCGCGCCAGATTGGAATTTTTGTGCTCCCTGGTGCAAAGTGCAATTTTTTCCCTATCTTTTAACATGGGTTGAACTCCGTCATAGCCTGTCCCAAGCCAGGTTGAAAAAGGAGGAGGGTTGGGCGTAGGGCCAGTAACCATACCCCGTAAAACAAACCCTACTACAGAAACGACGAGAAGAAGCCATTCCGGTACACTTTCAAGGGGAAGAAGAGAAGGCACATCCATAAATGTGGATGCATCTGCATCTACAGATGTATCTACACCTACAGATGTATCTATCACAGGTTTGAGTGAAAGCCGTCAGGAAGCTCGACCCCCGATTAGCCATATCTTTAACGCCAAAACTAACACCAGAGTAGGCACATGGAACGTTCGAACGCTCTTTCAGAGCGGGCGGATGGAGCAGATGCTGAAGGAAATGAAGGCTTACCACCTAGATATTCTAGGCGTAAGCGAGATGAGATAGACAGGACAGGGACGCTTCAACAGCGGAGATAAAACTGTACTCTAATCCGGAAATGAAGATCACCACGTCCATGGAGTTGGCATCATCCTGAATAAGGATGCTACAAAAGTGAACGCCAGTTAGTGAAAGCATCATCACAGCGAGATTCAACACCAGACATGTCAAAGTCACCGTAGTGCAAGTATATGCCCCAACCGAAGTCGCTACAGACGAGGAAAAGGACACCTTTTACGACCAACTCCAGAACGGGCTTGACGAGATACCAAGCTTTGACATACAAGTGGTGGTAGGAGACTTTAGCGCAAAGCTGGATGGAGACAGAAGAGAAATGTATACTACAGTTGGACCTCACGGTTCAGCTGGAAATACGAATGATAACGGTGAACTCTCTCGATGAGCACCGCCAGTGGTATCAGCATTGGCAACACCTTCTTCAAACATAAACGCATTCACAAGAAAACCTGGATCTCACCAGATGGCAATACATCGAATGAGATTGATTACATCTGCATTAGTAGTAGATGGCGTACATCTCTACAGGACGTCCGAACTTATAGAGGGGCAGAGATGTTGGCTCTGACCACAACCTTGTGATTGGTGAGATCCGCTTGAACTTAAAGAGAGTCAAGACGGTGAAGACGGTCAAGCCATATACGACAAATAACTTAAAGAACACAGACATATCAAAACAATTCTACGAGGAAACTAAGAACAGATTCCAAACGCTACAACACTCAACCGACTTAGAAGAGCAATGGCAGTTATTCCTTCAAGCCGTAAAGGAGAGCGCGAATGTAATGTTAAGTAGGAGGTGAGGGTCCAATAGAGAACAGTGAATTACTGAAGACTCGTGGAAACTGATTGATAAAAGGAAGGATATGAAGATAAGAAGAGATCAAGCAGCTAGAAACCTCCAACAATGGAGATCATCAGATGAGGAATACAGGAAACTGGACAAATAAGTAAAAAAGAGCTGTAGGACAGATAAAAGGAAATGGTTAGAAGAGAAAGGTAAAGAAGCACAAACAGCAGCAGAACGGAATGACTCGAAAACGGTGTATAGGATTGTGAGAGAGCTAACTAGCGCGAAAAGCAATTCCAACATACCAATAAAAGACAAAGATGGCAGAGTGCTTCTAACAAGCGAAGAATAAGCCACGAGGCAGATTGAACACTTCCGAGAAATACTAAATCAACCAACACCTACCTCACTCTTCAACTTCGAACAGGAACCAAATAAAAAAGAGCTTGATGTCATCACCAATGACATCACCAGGGCAGAAGTTCCCAAAGCCATCGATAGCCTCAAGAACAACAAGGCAGCGGGCCTTGACGAAGTATCGGCCGAACTATTGAAACATGGCAAGGACGGTTTTGTAGAAATTATTCTTTCACAGAGTATATGATTAGTACATATAAATAAAAGAGTTATAGGGTCATTGTAACTTTATTACTTTCTCGGTATTGCAAAAAAATCGAATATTCATCATTTCACGGTGACCTTTTTGGACATAAGCTCCACTCGTACCAGATCAGATAGCACTTCCATGTCATACCTGGTTTTGATGGAGAAAAAAAGCTTTCCAAGAATATATGACTTGGCCTTCTTCTAATTAAGCAAAGTAGATATTCGACCATTTAATACAAGACGTTTGCGGAAACGCACAATTTCGAAAAATTTATCAGTTGACGGTGACCTTGTTTGACATTGGAATCATGCTTACTGCACCACTTTGCAACTATACGACAGTCCTCGTTGGGACGGGGAGATATAGATCTTTCAAAGGATATAACAAATGGGTGTGTGTAGATGGAAGGGGGGGGGGGGGCATTTAAATGGGTCCGATAAGTTGTTCTACCGCTTGCCCAATAGTTAAATTTACTATCGATACTGTTGCATCGCAATATCGACTACTGATAGCGATGCATCGATAGTTCGATGTACCCTAGATAGCACAACTACAGCGGGCCGACAGCGGGCCGACAGCGGCAAAGTCATCAGCCCGCTGTCGGCATCCGCCTGCGGGCCGAGGGATTTTTTGTCCGGCGGCTCGCCTTCGGGCCGAGGGCGACTCATAGTCGGACACCGATACTCTGCCGATGGTTAGCCGCTCATATGCTGACTGTGCCTAATTTTGCTAAATGTGTGTATTGTGTGTGTTTTTAAGTAATAAGACCAAATTATACACATACACTTATGTGTATTGGTCTTATAACTTGAACATTTCTATAGTAATCATCATGCATTGTAACTCTAATGTTAAAATGAACATTACTAGATACACATTCATATGACAACTCGAAATATTTTATAAAAAGGGTGCTTAATTATTAATGTCCATAAACTCTTTTCTGCTACATCCAGCTGCATTTGTCATCCGGTGCTGTATAATACCATTCCCGTCAGAGGCAGTCTTGGGATCCTTTCGAATTTTCTCCTGATGTTGTATACGTGAGTGGCAATGTTGCCACTTCATTCTTTTTGACAGCATCTGGAATATTAACGTACAAATATTTAATTTCTTCAATGAAGGTACCACATTGTACAATGCATAGTATCTATAAAATGTGTAAAATATTAAACATATTTTGTCTCACAATAAGGTCACATAAAATAATTTTACTTGACTTTTATAAAATAAATTCCCGGTTTCTCATCAGCACAAACATTTTAAAATAGCTTCCACAAAACTTTATTTTGACATATAATTATCCTTTGATTAAATATGCATGCAATAATTCTGCGCAAAAAGAGAAAACTATATTTCACGCTAAACGAAAGGAATGTGCCTACTTGTAAGAAATACATTCAGTAGACATCTTAAGACTTTTAAGTTGTTAATTGTTGACGATGAGTTGCTTTGATAGTTGTTAGTACCGCCATCAGGATCAACTGACACATTTACCATAAATCGCACTCCTCATTTACATGTTAATAAAGTTCTGATGAGAAACCTGGAACTGTTTTAAATAGCCCTAAGGTAAAGTGACATCAATGGCAGAAATTGTGTGGGCCATAAACTGACAGAAGGCGTCTAGTGTAAGCACTTCATCTATCACACATTTACCCTGTCACACTAACAAACAGGAACACGCAACACACTGACAGCATTTGTTGTTGTTGAGATCCGTTCATCTTCATCATATCATCGTCATCCATAGCCTATATAGGGCGGCCACAATCATGACATCAGGTTATTCTGCCCCACATTCTATTTCATGTTTTACGCATAAATAACAAGTTTCCACACAATCAAAGGTGTGTTTATAAAGTCATGCCCAAATTAATATATTTGAATAATCTAGAAATATACAAAGATTTACAACAGAATGTCTAAAAACGTACCTTTCCCCCCGGAGCTCTGCTTTTACTGTTTCCTCTAACTGTCAGTCTGGGCTTTGTTCAAAAATGGCGGTACACCGTAGTGTCAAATGTCACAACCCCAGTGCTCTAGCCGAGGCAGGCCCGACTGCTGATAAATGACTAACGGACTCTGTCACTGGGTCAACGGCGGCTAGGGAGCGGCTGGCAGGCGGCTGTCGTATGCCGACGAGTGCCGCTTTACTGGTCTGGTTGGAGGTTCCGGTCTGAGAGTAAGTTCCGGTTCCGTTTTGCGTATTGCGCATGCTCGCGCAAGCGCAGTACATCAAAATCGACCACCTGTGAGCAACGTGACCTCAGGTGACCGATCAACTTTAACCCCGTGCCAGAAGTATGCGGCGACTGAGTTACATCGCTGTGAGCAACGTGACCTCAGGTGACCGATCAACTTTGACCCTTGCTCGACGCACTCGGTGACCGAGATATACAATTAATCATTTTTCGTTTGCTGTAGCGACCGTTACTCCACCGACCTATTTGCCCCCTACGTTGCTGAACAGGATCGTACATCTGCGTGTGACCATTAGTTAGCTAGTTCACATATCTTTTGTTGAAAAATGCCTGTGATGCAGCGGGAGAAAATAGGAGATGAGTACCGACGGTACATGTCTTGCATAAGGCATTATCTAGTCACCAAAAACACTTGGTGTGTGAAAAGCGAATGCGCAATGCTGTCTTAAAAGCTACGCAGCATGGCAAATACCAAGTAGACGGTGAGTAGACAGTCCAGCCCCAGGGCCAGGGTAATAGTCTGTAGCCTAGCGTATAGTATACTATGCCATAAGCGAGTCTATTAATATGGGTCTCTTAAATTATATAGGTGTCAGAATAGGGGCCTATGTTTTTGACAGAAGTATAATTATGAAACGATAGCTGGACGCAATGACGTGGCTATTAACACAGCTGCTCTGGACTGCAGGCCCACCGTTTATTACCTAGAATGGTTATTATTCTTATCTTTCTGTGGGTTGTACCTCTTGATTTCCTGAACCATAAATAAATATTCCTTTGACAAAACAGACACCCATGACAGTCATTACAGGTTGGTGGTTATTTTTTGGCAAATATTAATAACAATTGCACTCAACCTAAGATGTCAAATGGCTTCAGTCTTATATGACCAAATGTACTGCTAGTTTGTCACTACTTTGTGTCACATAAAATTTACATTCCATGCCCGTGGTAGTCAAACCTTAATACACTGGCCCCCACGATAAGTGCTACTTGAAATTAGTTAATTGTTAATTCTATTTTGTGAATATTCTTTCAGCTGAAATTATTAACGCTATTAAACAATCGTTTTTACCTAAAAATGTATAGGCCTAGCCTAGGTGCCTACCATTAAAATGTACACCAACCTAAATACCAATGTATTTGACCATATATAGTGCAATTAATGAATGAAATAGATTAATAAATCATGGACAATCACTCGCTATTAGTATTGCATTTAGCACAGGTACTTACATTGTTATTGTCACACTGTAGTGTATTTGTGTATGAATAAAGTGATATTTCGTTTCTCAGAAGTAGACACAGTGACACTAAGCTTATTGACAGTGTGTGGGAATACTGTAACATGACAGTAAGGAATTTACTAATTAATTGTATCATACTGACTTGGTACATTTTGTAGTGCTACATTGTTTCAAGTGAATTATGGTACATTCTCTGCATAGTTTGCTCAGGCCCTTATCACTAGAATTTAGACCCCTACTGCCTTAGGCTATGGCAGTGCAGCATCAGGTAACTTGTGTTGGTAATTTCATCCATCATTTATGTAGTAAGCTTTACTGATAAATTGTAACAAGTGAACAATACTATTTTGCAGCATCTGCAAATTTTGTAAATGGCCTTTATTAAGTTGTCTGTTTTTAATTGAAACTTGAAACAGTGGTTTCCTTTTTAACATTGTTTATTTTAAATTAAGAGTACACCTGTAGATGCTAATGTCTCGGTATCTGTTTGGTGGTTCAAATCCACCAGGTAAATGCACAAACCTTTGTGCACAATTACCCCTGGCATGGGCTTATTGACCGATACATTGCATCTACGAGTATGATTATGTTGATATTTAATTAAAATGACTTTCAATGATGCAACAGTTGAAGCATCAGATATAGTCTATTGAAAAAAGATCCAAACAACTGATTTACCCCATACCTTCATTGTCCACCTAACAAGATTGCCACACAGATAATTAACTCTAGATGGCAGGTGGACAAGGAAGCCTTTTTGGCTTATTGAGAGCCCAACCATTTTCCTGCAATACAAGACACAGTAATGGCACATGGAGTCACTGACTGTATACTTTAATTTGTCATCTCACTATTTTAATCCCACCTCATTCTATTATTTGATGGCTCTTAGTGTAATTTATTATTTAAATATATTATATATTATTTATATATGTTTTAGGTATAATGCCCTTATATTTAAATTGTTTATTAATTCAATGTACGATTCTTAGTTGTATTGTTTTTATGATATATAACTTAATAAATTAATGATCTAACTATACAGGTTTGGTATTACGATTGTATTGTAAAGCACCGTAGAGCACTGTGTGATTATGGCGCTATATAAATATCTTATTTTATTATTATTACAGTCATGCTATATATGAATTAATGATTACTTGTGACAATGGTTTTATTTCGGAATAATTAAATTTTATATTACTTGGCTGATTAAATATTATGATATACTTTATTTGTAGCAATGTTGTATTGCAAGCGAGTGCAGCGTTATATAACGGGCTATGTGGTTTGGTTCTTTGCAAATGTATGCCAATCATTTTAGTGTATTCCTGTTGTTTTATGTTACTTTGTTTAACGTAATAACAATCACAGCTTTAGTTTCATAAGGATCTCCTCAGTTTAATTTACATTACATTAGATTGCCCATAATGTGACGTAAATATGTATGAGAAATGCTAATGTTATCTACGAGTTAATAATTATTTGTAACAATAGTTTTATTTTTTTATAATTGCATTTGAGCACTTGTCTGATGAAACATCACAGTATTATACAAAGGGCTAGTTATGATCTGTGTAAATAAATTTTTTTTTACATTTTATATTTCATTTAATAATACTATTTGAACTGTTATGTCACACATAATTATACACGTTGACATGATAATAAATGTTTACTTATGTAAGTCGTGAATGCATGACCCGTTTCCATAAATGTATTATTAAAGAATTGTTGAGTTACTCAGAGTTGCGTTGGGAAAAACTGTTTGGAAATGGTGACCCCAAGATCCCCATCCTCCGTACGAATTTTGAAGTGCCTCAATGGGACTTCTAGACTGCACACAAAATGTCAGCCCCATATTTCCAAAACTGATGGAGATAAGTGCTATTTTTAAATTGTGACCCCCAAACCGCCACCCCGGACAAATTTAGAAAAAACTATAAATGATCTAGCGTACCCATTGGGATGGGTACGCTAGATCGCATAAAATGTATGCCCCATACAGGCATGACTGGCCCAGATAAGTGCCATTTTAAAATTGTGACCCCCACATTTTGAATTTTTTTCTTCAATATATAGATCCCAATGGGCTTGCTAGATCAAACACAAAAGTTTAACTCCACACATGACAAAATGACAGAGATAAGTGCCATTTTAAAATTGTGACCTCCCGAGACCCCCACCATCTGGATGAATTTCGAAAAAAAAACCTATATGTACAAACTACCCCAATGGACACCCTAGATCACACACAAAATTTCAGCTTTATACATATCAAATTAACAGAGATATGTGTCATTTATAAATTGTCACCCCCCAAGATTCCCACCCCCGACGAATTTTTTAAAATCTAAATCTACGAACCACCCCAATGGGCCTGCTAGATTATACACGAAATTTCAGCTTCATACATGCCAAACTGACAGAAATAAGTATGTGTCATGTCATTTAAAATGCTGAAATTTGTGTTTACCACAAAACCCGCTGTGCGTATAAACAGCGCTGAAAACTGCAGCTCTGTGTGACGAAGTCGTAAGATACACAACGTCAACGCTCTGAGACAATGACATCAAAATAAAACACAATTTTGTTTGCAAATAACTACAAGTTATGCTAATTATGAGTTTTTTTTTGTATACTAACAATTACAAAAGTAACCGTATCATTAACGTAAACTAGCACACATTCTTTCGGCAAACACCGTGTTAAGCTGGCCAAAAATAGGCGCTAACCTTTGACATGTACTGTGTGTACGCAAAACGGAACCGGAACTTACTCTCAGACCGGAACCTCCTTCCAGACCGCACAGCTGCGGGCCGAAAGTAGGCGCTAACCTTTGACATGTACAATCGCATGCGCAATAAGCAAAACGGAACCGGAACTTACTCTCAGACCGGAACCTCCAACCAGACCAGTACACCGCTTCCCAGCCGCTCAGATCCGCCCTCGGGCCGAGGTTGGCGTGCTGACTGGGGTATTGTTACACCCGTATAAGCTAGTAGTGGGCAGTTTTGTTGTGATACAGCTTACAGTGTAATTCCCTTTCCGGCTATCCGTTTAACGTGCTGACTTTTACGTCTATTTGTAGCCGGGTTATTGTTTTGTAGTATGCTGGTGAATACATGTGTTAACTAGAAGTTGCCGTTTGTCGTTCCTGCGTATTATAACCCCACGCAACATCACATTTTGATGACCAAAACCGATATGGACATGTGCTAAAAGGTATTACCAAACATACACGTCGATGACAGTTTGAACTGACGTTCCAAGCAGCCGTAAGTAGTTACACACGGCGAGGGGAAATCATTGCCGTTGGTGAATTTGACACGCCATCGCCGCATCCGGGCATCGCCATATTGACGTTATCTTGTTACGCAGTTCTGAGTCAGCATGGCAGCTGTAATATGTGGAATGACGGGTGTTCCTGTGTTCGAATTTAATACAACTAATATTTCTGGACTGGCGAATAAGTGAAAAAACTGGAAGTCGTCCTTCGGGATATATGTCATCGCATCTGGTGTGACAGATAATACCCAGAAGAGAGCATATGGGGGACAGCAGCTGCTGAAGCTGTATCAGACCCTGCCTGACACCGGGAACGCCGATGACTATGACAGATGCCTAGATGCATTGGAGAAATACTTTGAACTGACGAAAACTGTACACAAGGAGCGACAAATCTTCCTAGCTACTGCACCGCAAGGATGTGAAACTATAAACAATTTCATTGTCAGATTGAAAATAAAGGTCAAACATTGTGAATATGGAGATGAAAAAGACAACCAGATCAGAGATCGGGTCCTGTATTTTAAGCGTGACAAGGCGTTGAAGAGTAAACTCTATCGAACAGGAAGATTTCACTCTTGCTAAACTTCAGGAAGTCGAGAATATTTTGGATGAACAGGACGCTTTGCTTTTGGCGGCCGTTAGTGCCAGGGAGGAAGCAAACGCCGTCTACACCGGACAGTCCTGTAGTATCACAACTAACAAATTCCACTGGACACATGGGAAAAGACTGCAGGAAGTCGAAAAATCACGCATGTGAGAAGTGTGGGAAAATATGACATTTTCCTGTTTGCTGTCACACAAAGCGTCAACAGGCCGGCGCCGCAAATGCCGATAAGCCCCAGCGATGGTCGTGGAAGCAGGTAGAGAGGACGAAGACGTGGGAAACAAAACATCAGAGCCATTGAGGAAAGAGATAATAAAGTAAAGGAACGTGATAAGTTCTATGCGTACTCTGTGAGTCCCAGTGCGCCTGCAATGCCAATCAACATCGAGGGGAAGTGTGGGGACATGATTGTAAATTATGGTTCTAACTGCAACATAATCCCGGAAGCCGGATTCCGCATGACGCCAGACTTGAAATTGAACAGCTGTAGTAGTAAAGTTTACGAATACGCCTGACAGAGTCCTTTGGAGGTGATGAGCAGCTGTGAAGTACGCATGTCAGTTCCAGGAGCTGGAGAATTCGATGCAGCACGATTGCTTGTGGTCAGAGGCGACCATGCCGCTCAATTGGGAAGGGAGACTGCCGAGGAGCTCGGAGTGCTCAGAGTTGGCCTGACAGTAAACACTTACTCAGCAGACAGCCTATCCAAGGAGCAGCTGAAAGACATGTATCCACAAGTGTTCAATGGTCTCGGCAAACTCTACAATTATCAACTCAAGCTGGACATAGGTGAGAGTGTGACGCCAGTGGTCCAGCCAATCAGAAGAATACCGTTCAGTAGAAGGGAGAAATTAGAGTGAAAGCTGACAGAGTTGGAAGACTTGGATGTCATTGAAAAAGTTTATGGTCCTACACAGTGGGTGAATCCCCTAGTCACTGTGGAGAAGGCGAATGGAGATGTCCGGGTGTGCCTGGATGTGCGAGAAGCGAACAGGGCCATAACAAAGGAGCGCCAACCCATCCCTACAGTAGAAGAGACAGTGCAAGAAATGGGGGAAATGAAAATGTTCACAAAGCTTGACTTGAACATGATGTTCCACCAGGTGGAGTTACATCAAGACTCCCGGGATATCACCATATTCGAGGCACCGAATGGTCTCTACAGATACAAACGCCTAGTACTCAGAGTGAACATGGCCTCTGAGAAATTTAACTACATAATCAGACAGGTGGTGCAGGACTGTCCTGGAGCGTTCAACATCCACGGTGACCTGATCGTTGGAGGTGCCGATGATGATCAGCATAATGAGCGATTGCTGGGGGTTGTGAAGAAGTTTCCAGAAAACGGTCTGACGTTCAACTTTGCCTTAAAAAACTGGACTTCAGAGTTGATACGGTCAACTTCATGGGTCATACCAGGTCAGCAAAGATCTGCAGGTAACGGATGATAAGATAAAGGCAATGACAGCAGCTGAAGTAAGAAGCATTCTCGGTTCAGCACTGTTCAGCTCCAAGTTTATTCCAGACTTTGCTACGATCACACAGCCGCTGTGGGAGCTGACATATGACAAAGTGAAGTGGAAATGGACCAAGGAAGAAGAAAAGGCGTTCGATGAGGTGAAGAGACGACTCACAGAAGCACAGACTATGGCCTACTACAGGCTATGCGCTTCGCGACTCATGCTTAGCCAGTTGGTCTGGGAAATGTCCTTCAAAAAAGGCAAGAAATTGGGCTGAGTAGGCTGCCAATAGAAGGAAGCGAGACCGATCTGGTGTCAGTATAGAATATTACGCCTACTCTGTTGTGGTAGACTCTGTCCTAGCAACTATGACGGCAGCGCAAATCGAACGCGAGTCGCCCGAAGATCCGTTGTCATCATAAATACGACGTGGAGTCCAATAAGACAACTGGACTGACCTTCAGCATACAGTGTTCGAGGCTTTGCGAGATGAGTTGTGGGTTGTGGGTTGTGGGTTGTGGGTTGTGGGTTGTGGGTTGTGGGTTGTGGGTTGTGAGACAGATTGTGATGAGAGGACGTCGCATCGTGATCCTAAAGACGTTGCAAAGACGAGTCTTGGTCTTGGTTCATGAGGGACACAAAGGCATTGTGATCACTAAGGCCAGGTTGAGGGAGAAAGTGTGGTGGCCGAGAATGGACAGGGACGTTGAAGCTCTTGTCAAGGGCTGCTATCCATGCCAATTGGTGGGTGGCCGACAACGTCCCGGACCAATAAGGCCGACACCACCAAGGGTCCATAGGATGACATCGCAATTGATCTCTGTGGACCACTGCCAAACGGAGAAAGTCTTCTGGTGGTCGTCGACTATTTCGTCAGGTGGCAAGAAGTAGTATGGATGCGCAACACGAATGCGCAGAACATTGTGCTTGGAGACCTTGTTCGGCACACATCGTCTGCCATTCAACGTGAGGAGTGACAACGGACCACAGTTTGTTGCTGCAAAATTTGAAAGATTTCTCGAGTATCTAGAGATACTGCACTCGAAAGGCGTCCCGAACTGGACATAAACCAATGGGGAAGAAGAACGCTTTAACTCTACTCTGATGAAGGCCTTCAATATTGTAAAGGCAGAGAAGAAGGACTGGAAGAGAGAACTGCATAATTTCCTGTTCCAGTACCGGACCACACCACACACAGTCACAGGTGTGAGTCCAGCGAAGATGTTGATAGAAGGAAAGTGATGAACAAGTTGCCGAAAATGCAGATGAGAGCAGAACCTGTCACATAATCGAGTGTAAGTATTAATAAATAAAAAAATTGGCGGTACCCGATTTGACATAGCAAGTTAAAGGTTCAGGTGCAGTAGGATTCGGAGTGAACGAGAGACATAACGTGATATCAGATATGTATGTACGAGAAGCCAACTGGCGTTCCCTTTAATACAACAACATAGATATATTCGGTTCAGTGATAGTTGGCCAACCGTTACTCTGCTATGACATTATATTTATAAGACCATACATTATACTCGACGAGTATGCGTCCAAATACGAATTTACATGGGAGACAATTTAAACAGCTGGTCACTTACATGAAGACAGGTATACACCGTTGTAAAGTCTATGAACTGTAACCAAAGTCTCGTGATGTGCGAATGTCAACTTTCGCCTCGGTCGCGTTCGGCGAGATGTCAGGACGAAAGTCGCTCGGCGTTCGGCGAACGAATTCACGTAGACGAAAGCAGGCGACTCGGGCGATAAAGTAGACGGTAGATTTGGCTTGTCGATCCCATGCGAAACACCCGGCAACAACACGGAAACGATGTCACGACGTCGACGATGTCGAGTAGGTCTGTCACGGAGTCCGTGTTACGACAGATGAGCTATAGCCCGGTGGAATGGCTATGCCTAATTGACAGTCGCTAGCAGACGAAACGGCGGTGGCCTCGCATTCGAAGATCACGTCAAAACGGAATTGCAGACGGTTATCGCTCAGTCTTCTTCAACGCGTGAGAAGTGCAGCGTCTCACAACTAATCAGTACTGTTGAAATCGTAGAAGTATTTACTACAGGCGTTGGGCGGACACACATTTCGGCCCAATTCCTGGAGAGGAGAGTGTAACACTTTCTTCTGCTCAAATGTTCGTCTGGCCTCGAATGGCCGTCCTGCCCTTATATAGCTTGATGGCCGGAAGTTAGTCTGACCAATTACGACACTTAAAACAAATTAAAGTCGCTTCAGAAACCGTCTTCCGAAACCGTTTAACTTGCTGAGTTTAAAATAGATTTTGCCAGCTAACCGTTTGGCTATATAAATGCTCATTCAATCTGTAACTAACGTGAATTACTTACATAATTAATATAACTGGATTCCCTGTATCGAGCCGGATACCACAATGTTCATCGTACATTCCAACTCTCACGAATTAATCCATAATTTTTAAAAAACACGTACTCTATTCATATTCGGGGATTTAAACCACGGGCATATACAATGGAAATCTCTACAGAGTATGGGGAGTGAGGACCACAAGTTTTTAGTTTTAGTTCAAGATACATTCCTTTCTCAACATGTGATAGAACCAACCAGGAGTGAGAATGTGTTAGACATAGTTTTGTCCTCACAGAATGAATTAGTTGACAATGTCAAGATATGTGAGCCACTGGGGAGTAGCGATCACTACCAGATACATTTTACCATCAAAGTAAAATCAGAAAGGAATAGTAAAAAGCAGTATAGGAGAAATTTCCACAAAGGAAGGTATAAGGACATGATGAAATATTTAGCAAAGATAGACTGGAATAACACACTGAAAAATAAGACGGCAACAGAATGCTGGAATATATTAAAGAGTGAAATTAAGTGCATAGTCGATAAATTTGTACCCTTCAAAAAACAAGGAAAACGGTCCAAAAAGAAACACTTATCGAAAGAAGCCATTAGAAAAATTAAGTACAAACAAAAGATGTGGAAGTCATATAGATGTACTGGAAATGATGAAGACTACAACAGTTATAAAGAAGCACTTAACCAAGCTTCAGCTGAAATTAGAAATTCAAAGAGAAGCTATGAACAACAATTAGCTAGTAATATAAAACATGACAGCAAGAGTTGTTATGCGTATGTTCGAAGCAAACAGAAAGTTCAAGATAAAGTTGGTCCTCTAGAAGATAGTGCTGGAAATATAATATCAGAGGGATTCTTAATGGCAGAAGACCTGAATGAGTACTTTAGTTCAGTGTTTACCAGGGAAGATATTAGTTCACTGCCAGTACCAGAGGCTAAGTTCAAGGGGGCAGATTCAGACTATTTAGGACAATTAATTGTAACCCCGGAAATGGTAGCTCAGAAAATAAGGGCTATGAAGGATAATAAATCACCTGGAGTGGATGGTATTCCACCCAAACTACTATTGGAAATTGTAGAAAAATTAGCATACCGCTTGCAACAGTTTTCAACTTGTCATTAGAAGAGGGAGTGGTTCCTTTAGAATGGAAAGAAGCAAACATTATACCGTTATTCAAAAAAGGTTCGAGAAACAAGTCAGAGAACTATAGACCAGTGAGTTTAACATCAGTGATTTGTAAATTGTTAGAAAGACTAATTAAAGATCACATGGTGGATTTTCTTGTTAAACGAAACTTGATAAACCCATCTCAACATGTTTTTTTTAAAGCGAGGTCATGCTTAACAAATATGTTATGTTTTTTGGAAGACATCACTAAGTGGGTAGATGAGGGATCACCTGTAGATATCGTATACTTCGATTTTCAAAAAGCTTTCGACAAAGTACCACATCAAAGATTACTGCTTAAACTAAAGGCCCATGGCATAGGAAATGGTATAATAAACTGGATAGAACAATGGCTGATTGACAGAAGACAACGTGTAGTAGTTGATGGGGAGGCTTCAAACTGGAAATCGGTATTGAGTGGGGTACCACAGGGATCAGTATTAGGTCCTATATTATTCTTAATATATATCAACGATTTGGATGATGAAATAACAAGCAAGGTGTTGAAATTTGCGAATGATACAAAAGTGTTTAGAAGGATTAAAAGTGATGGAGATAGACAGCATTTACAAGATGATCTTGACAGGTTGATCAAATCGTCTGAAAAGTGGCAAATGCTGTTCAATTTTTGGAAATGTAAATGCCTCCACACAGGACATGGGGACGAAGAAGTAGAATATACAATGGGGGGTACTGTACTAAGTACTACTGTAAAAGAAAAGGACTTAGGGTTAACCATTAGTGCTGATACGAAGGTTTCAGAGCAGTGCGGAATTGCAGCTTCAAAGGGAAATCAAATCCTTGGATTAATTAAGCGAAACATAACGTATAAGGAAAAAGAGCTAATAATACCGCTGTACAAAACAATAGTTAGGCCTCATTTAGAATATTGTATTCAAGCGTGGAGGCCATATCGCAGGAAGGACATAGATATGCTAGAAAGAGTGCAGAGGAGAGCAACTAAAATGATACCAAAACTGAGGGATCTTAGTTACGAAATACGCCTAAAAAAATGCGGTTTAACAACACTAGAGACCAGGAGATTGAGAGGAGATCAGATAGAAGTGTTTAAAATATTGAAGGGTTATGAAAATATTGATAGAAATATTTTTTTCTCAGCTAAGAAAGATAGAAGGACCAGAGGACATGAACTTGCATTAGCAAAGAAGCAGAGTAGATTGGATATAAGAAAGTTTTCATTTTCACAAAGGACTGTAAATGAATGGAACAGATTACCTGCTGATAGTGTGGGTGCTAGTAGCATGAATATGTTTAAAAATAAAATCCACACATACCTCAGACGGGCGGGATACACATAGATAAAAGGGTCGGACTCTCGATAAGCCAAATGGCTTCCTTGTCCACCTGCCACCTAGAGTTAATTCTCTGGGTGGCAATCTTGTTAAATCTTGTTAAATAACCTAGGTATGACCCTAGTGTTTTTCACACCTACAATTCTGTAAACAACTATTATAAGTTCATAATATAATCTTCTTATAACCACAACAAGTAGTTTGCAAGGTCACCAGATTACCAGTCATGTCAAATAATTTCTAGTGGTACCAAATTTGGTATACATAACTATAACATTAGTGGTGAACGCTACAAATGAAATTAATTAAATCTGACTCGTCGGCAGTTAAAACGTTACACGCCTTAATCGCCAGAGGGCACCAGCGTATACCTCAGCGACAATACACACCGGAGATGGCAGCACAATACTTTGTAAACAAAACCGCTGTTCTAAAGCCTAATTAAATTCTACACAAACCACTTTGTGACAGAACTCTTGGATGAGTTGTAGTGGCAAATGCAAATTCGATAAAGAGATTCGAGGAGAAAAAACATTGCACATATGAAGAAGCTGAATAGCAGCACGGAGATGGACGAAGGACGTGTGGTGATGCCCGTTGTCGTCGACACAGATGTCGGAGATGAGGAAGAAATGCTGACGGAGGGAGAGGCATGACAATCTTGCTCTGCCGTCTGCGCGCCCAGTGCGTGCCAGGGTAGAACCAGCATGGATGAAAGACTACGTGAAGAAATAGTCTGTGTGTTGTGTTCGCACCTGCCAGATCAATGGGCATAATAAACCCAATTGGCCAGGAGAGTGCAAACGCGCTCAGGAAAATTTTGCAGAAAACAATCTTTAAACAGACACAATGTGAGAACAATTACTTTTTGAAGTAAAACAAAAGGGAGCTGAAGTGTATTCCCGTTTCCGGCTACCCGTTTGTCGTGCTGATTTGTCCGTGTATTTGGAGGTGGGTTATAGTTTTGTAATATGCTGGTGAATACATGTGTTAACTAGAAGTTGTCGTTTGCCATTCCTACTTATACTAACCCCACGCAACACCTCACAGGTGTTTGTTGTTGCACGCATTGTCGGAAAGTCTCACAAAGTAAAGCTGCGTTCCAATCACCTCGTGCTTATCGGGTATACCACGTGGTGAACTCAAACGTTGAAAATCACCCCCACTTAATCACTAGTAAATTGAGTCACGCACGCCCTGCGGCGGTTCACGTAGTCGTATTGACGCAAAACAAGAGCACCATTACCTCTCCGGTTCTTACGTAACTCACATGTAAACATCATTGTTATGTTTGGTTATAATAATTTATGTTGGCAAGGCAGTGAAGCTTTTTCCCACTAGCCGCACCAATCCGTTTTCTCAAGCCGAGAATCGTGACCCATTTACCGCGTTAAATTCGCTTGCGTGGAACGAAGAAACCGATCAAACGCAGCCAGTTCACGAGGCCCAGATTCTATAGCAGGCTGACGGATGTAATGTTTGTGCACAGTAAAACTATTTTTCTCATAGCTCACTAAACTATTTTGAATCGCTAACTAGATTACTAACATTATTATTAAATAAATGTTGATATGGCAAGTGTTCTGAAGCTGGATATAAATGCAGTTGTTTAAATGCAAGAGCATAGTAAACAAAAGAGGCGAACTAAATATTATGGTAGAAGATACTGACACTCACATGATAGGTGTAACCGAATCATGGGCCACCAGCGTTATAACAGAAGCCGAATTGGGACTGACAGGATATGTAATGTTTAGGAATGATAGAATAGGAAGAAAGAGAGGTGGATATATTTTATATATTAAAGAATCTATCCAGGCTCACGAAATAAAATTAGAAAGGAAGCAGATTGCGAAGAAGCTGGTCAGTGTAACATAGTTACAGGAAACTCAACTTTAACGGTTGGGTTAGTTTATCGAAGTCCAAACATAAGCATAGAAGAGATTGAAAAAGTACAACACGCTACAATGGGTGTGAATAACCGGAACTACATTATTTTAACCGTGATCGTATATTATGGAAGTCTCTACAGAGTTCGGGAGTGAGAACAACACGTTTTTAGTTTTAGTACAAGATAGTTTCCTTTCTCAACATATGCTAATACCAACCATGGGTGAGAAAGTGGTAGACATAGTTTTGTCCTCACAGAATGAATTAGTTGACAATGTCAAGATATGTGAGCCACTTAGGAGTTGCGATCACAACCAGATAAACTTTACCATCAAAGTAAAATGAGAAAGGAATTGTAACAAGTAGTACAGGAGAAATTTTCAAAAAGGAATAACACAGCAACAGAATGCTGGAATATCTTTAAGAGTGAAATTAAGTGAATCGTCGATAAATGTGTTCCCTTAAAAAAAACAAGGCAAACGGTCCACAAAGAAACACTGATCGAAAGAAGCCATTAGAGAAATTAAGTACAAACACATTGTGTGGAAGTCATATAGACGTACTGAAAATTATGAAGGCTACAACATTGATAAAGAAGCATTTAACCAAGGTACAACTGAAATTAGACTGTTTAGGACAGTTAATTATAACCCCGGAAATTGTAGCTAAGAAAATAAGGGCTATGAAGGATAATAAACCACCTGGAATGGATGGGATTCCACTCAAACTACCATTGGAAATTGTAGAATTAATTAGCATGCCGCTTGGAACAGGCTTCAACTTGAAATTATATGAAGGTGTGTTTTGTTTTAATGGAAAGAAGCTAACATTATATCGTTATTTTAAAATGGTTGCAGAAACAAGTCAGATAACTATAGACCAGTGAGTTTAGCATCGGTGATTTGTAAATTATTAGAAAGACTAATTAAAGATCACATGGTGGATTTCCTTGTTAAACTAAACTTTATGAACCCATCTCAACATGGGTTTCTAAAAGCGAGGTCATGCTTAGCAAATTTGCTATGTATTTGGATGATATCACTAAATGGGTAGATATCATCTACTTAGATTTTCAGAACGTTTTCAATAAAGTGCCACATCAAAGATTAATTTGGTGTACAAGTTTATTTTTCTGTACCGCCTGATAGGTTGGAGCATAAATAACATTTCTGGTCCGAAGTTACAAAGGTCCTCCTCCTGGGGGGGGGGGCCGTGGAGAGCACATTTAAGCATCAATTCTGAACCGGCCCTAACGTCTGAATCGTTCATCCTACATCAATATATTATGTCTCAATGGATTCGAAATTTGGAGTAGCAATTTTTATGTTTATTCAATGTTTCCGTGCAGGCAGCCATATTGACGTTATTTGCAAAATAAAATAATTTTCACGATAATTTTCCTAACTATTTCTACCCTTAGCCAATGCCAATCAATTTAGCTATATAGATCGCCTAACCTATATTAAGATGCAAAGGAACCCCGAACTCCTGCGAAGCAAAAAAATTATTGATACTATATGGGAGAAAGTAACTAATGTTGCATGCTTTTTGCTATCATGTCAGAGCAATATTAGTAGTGACTATTAGGTTATGTATTCTGTGCGTATATGCAACTATATTGATATTATTTGCGAAAAATCGTAACATCTTGTAATGTTAATGGTTGTTTCTCATTACAAAATAATAAAACATGTAATTTTGGACGGTGTACTGCTTGAGTTTGTCCTGCTTGTTGCTGTGTCATAGCATGCTTCGCATATTAAACATGTAATCCACATAACAGTTAGAACAGTTTGTCTCAGAAACAAAGCGATTCGTCTAGTTGGCGAATGAGTGGATCAGTTCTCCACCTTTGATAACAAAACGTTGTAAGAATCCGGTCACACACAAGTGAGACTTTACTGGTTCCGAGAATGCATTCCAAAAGTCAGCTTTCGTTGCGGTTCCCTTGACTGGACAAAGCAGGAGGTGGGGGGGGATTCATGCCCGAATAGAACAAGTTCCCCCAACTCTTCTTCTCTGCTCTCACTTATAATGAAAGCTTGACCGTACTAGTTAACGTGATCTGCGATGTGCTGGATTCTCCTCTTGGTCGTTATAGTTTTCTGCTAGCTTTGTTATTGGATACGTTGTTTCGCTTGAGTGGTGTGGTCAAATACTAGGCTTTCGAATTGTACATGAATCAGTCGTGTTACTCCTATCCCTTCGAATCAAGCTCACACACATGCGAAACGCACACCTTGTTTTCCAACGTAAGTTCCTCAAGCTCTTTTTCAAAATGACATTCACTATTAATCAAAGTTTCAAATAAATTCGTAAGGTGGTCTTCGTTATTATCACTGGTAAACTCTCCAACTACTCTGCTGATCTCCGGGCCAGCCCCTGTCTAGCATTCTGACAGGTGCTGAGTAATGCCTATCACATCGCACAGTCCCTTTGCCAGTCGTTTGGCCAGTCGTTATGGTCGAGAACCGTCAAATACTTCTCGTTATCGTCTACTGACCCGCGTCTCACCCATCGTGCATGCTCGGAAGAAATACATCGAGTTCTCGAATGAAAAGTGGAATCCACCGGACATAATTCTGGTTATCGAGAGAAAAGAATAAAGGTGCGAAAAGGCTTCAGTGTGTCAACTATAGCTTGAATTTCAAGTCTCGGTGTGGTCGGATGGACATGAAGCTGATCTGTTTGGAACTTGTAGACCAGTAGCCAGCATGATATTACTATAAAACTCGCTCGTGCAACAATGGCGATTCTATATTCAAGAGGCAAGCCAGTTCTACTATCCATGTGTACCCAGGTTATAAAATTATTCTAGTACAACAATTATCTAATTTTCTTGATTTAATAAACTTGGCTGTGTCAACGCACAAACTACATACAACATACAAGTTGCTACTCTTTATTTTGAATCCACAGACACATCACACTTTGATGTACTGAAAAGTAAACTTCTACAACAACTTGAAATGACTGAGGGTCTGGTGACCTCACTATAATTGTGGTGCATTTCTGATTGGAGCCATCTTGACAAAGAACACATTTTACATTGTGCATTTGTGGGCTAGCGGGAGGTACACAGTTCTATTTGTTACAATATTGACGGCAATATCATGATTAATATGTGATTAGTAGGCTTAAATCTTGCTGTGTTGAACCATCAACAATACATCGGTTACTATACATTGTGAATAAGTTGACGTGTTCGGCACGGGGCACGTCACGGGAGTGTATAGGGGATTATAATCATTATATATGTTGGAATGTGTAGCTCACGCACAGGGCGCCGGAACCAGAGATGAGGGGCTTGGGGGGCCGAGTCTCCCAACATTTCGATGGGGGGCTGGATATAGGATTAGTTCCCAGTATTTAGGGATCGGGTACATTTTTGGGTGGAATTGGAGGATTCTGGAGAGTGGGACATATTTGTGAGCGGTGATGTTGATTATCACCACAAAACATATTCAACGGCACCTCCCACACCCCTCATCCCGTCTTCCGTTGTAATATTCCGACAACGGAGTGGTGCTGGCGCTCCTGTTCAGCCCAATATTAAAACCCTGTATTAAAACCGTTCCAGCGCCAGCGTCAAGCTTGTGGTTTTGTTTGTTTTTACGTCAGCTATTTGTGCCGCAGCATTGACTGATAAAAGCCATTGAATCTGCTTACTGGAGCGTACCGAAGAGACGTGGCAGCATAGTCAGGTGTTTACTGCGCAGCGATACGTGGACACTGGTCGTGAATTGGATATTAATTTCATGACGGACCGTCAAACGTTTGTGAGTAAGAGTCACATACACCCACCAATGGATTAGTTGCAAGGTAGGAATTCTCCTAATTCAAAGGAATCTAATTTATAACAACTGACAAATTAGATCATGCAGTCATCTTCAAGATTTGTAATACAGGTATGGGCTTGCAAACAAATATGGAGCAAAATTTTCTAAGCACGTAATGAACGGGATGGGCATAAGACTTTTGCCTGTGTAGGTTGGGTAACTTCATATATCGTAAAATTGTATTCTGGGTTAAAGTACCATTTTAAGCAGTTTTTAAGAACGTATATATATATATATACATACTGCATGAATAATAAACACCGACACATTTTGCATCTCTGTGTGGTATTTTGTCAAGTTGTTTACTTTGTGCGGCGGTAGCATGGGGATTCAGTATTGACGATACGTACACGACGTTTGGTTAGATTGGCATGCTTGTTTGATTTAATGTTTGCATTCAGTATCTGTATCAGTATTCTGACGGAAAACATGTGGTATGGACACATCTCGCCGGTGGGTTACGTTTGACTCTTTCCAGTAAGAGGTACCTCTGATAGAAGACATTTGGTGGGACTTCATCAAAGGCTTCGGCAAAATGAAGCAGACTTGTATATGTGCAGGAAGTTCAAAGATGATGAGAATTGTGTGTTCCACGAATTTGCAGAGAGTGAATGTTAGTCATATGAACACAGCTTACACAGTCAGATTTCTATGTATCGTTGATGCCAACGCTCTAAGACAGCCACCATGGAGTATGCATGTGATACACCACTATTTTAAAATACGTGAGATCTTGGGAGCTGTTTTCTCAGCAGCTTAGTTTTCGCGAACCGATTGCACTGTAGCTGAATGCTTTCTAGGGAAGTCGAGTTGTTGTAAGTGTTGTAATCGCAAAGTTTACAGTATAGGGCCTGTTCGATTAAAGAATCAGTTATGGAAATCAAATTGAATAATACTACTAATAATACTAATAAGAGTTGTACTGTTGCAGTGTCGAAGTCATACTGAAGTCAGCCATGGATTGCTCGTGTGGCCACGGCTTCAAAAGAACATTCGTCAAAGTGCTAATTGTATCGACCATACTTGCAATCTATTGCGGCGTCAATATACTGTTCGCTAGACATCGTGCTGACCAATACACAATTGTTATGTCTGCCAACATGGGCGATCGCACCATTGTGCCAACTGGAAGCCTAGCAAAGCCATCTGTAAGTATACAGTGCAACACGCTTGTAACGAACACGGATACAACAAATTGACGGATATAACACAACAATGACCTACGTACGGATTTTTCCCTATCTTTTCTATTATTAGCGTTCACGCATATTACGAACATGTGTATAACGAATTCACGGTTATTACGAACACCTTATCCCGAACAAATTTCGCCGTGTAACGAATTTGTGTCTAACTGAAAAACGCCCGGTTGTTCGCAAATATTTCCCGCCGGTGACCTGGAAGCCATGCCTTGGCTGCATAGAGCGCCAGAACCAAAGTAATTAGGTCAATGAGGGAAATCATCCGTAACAGAGCTACGCTGTCAGACGATCCTGCGGCGCACTGCGACTGACTTGAGAAATTCCCTTTGTCTGGTGCCTTAGCACACAGCAAACAAACGTCAATGGAGGACTTTTTTCAAAGCAGTTTAACTTGTGTCATTATGTATGTGTTATATAAGAAGTAGTAGGTAGTAACCGTAGCTGAAACCTGTTTCAGTTCGTTCATGTTTTAGTGTGCTTGGACGCGGCGTGCTCTCCAAGTGTTTACGTCAAATTTCGTTACTTTTTTACAGATGGTGGACTGCGATGCTGTGCTATAACTACACTTAATACTAACATTTGTAGCTGTTTTCTGTGTCTTCAAAATAAATATTACACAACAATATATCTTTGCGTTTGATAGACAACTGACGAATAGTTAAAAAAACGGTCACACACAACACTGCCACCTAGCGAGAAATGCGTACACGCATATAACGAATTCACGGATATAACGAACTCGTTAGCTACCCACAATGTAGTTCGTTATAAGCGTGTTGCACAATACAATACAGAGACGAGTATAATCAAACATGTAGATATACACACCAAAACTCTTCAAATTTTCTAACAAATAAAAAAAATTATATATTATAATGGATTCCTAAAAAGAAGTACCAGGAATGTAAAAAGAATGTATTTTACAAAGCTCTTTACGAAAAAAAAATTACATAACGAACACTTGGAATACGATAAACATGATACTGAGTAAGTCCACCTACAAAACATTAACACGAAAGGCTTTAAAGACGGTCAAAATATGATAACTTATAGTGTGGAATTACCAAATAAATTTAATAATTTCTTCACACAAATCGGCACAGATCAAGCAAATAGTATTTTAACTGATAGTGACAAAAATCATACACATTATCTACATAAACGTTGCCACGTACAACACATTCAAAATTCAATCACTCAACGAAGACATAATGGGTAAGTTATTTGATTTGTTTTCTACTAAGACAAGCTGTAATAATGGTGGCCTATCCCTTAGGCGCATAAAATACATTACAATTAATTAATAAAACCCATTACCATAACAATCATCCAAACACCAAATACAGGAATATTTCCTGATGAACTAAAATATCCAAAGTTATACGAATATTTAAAAAAACGTGGTGACTTTTTTTTTGCAATTATATACCAATATCCATACTACCATTTTTCTCAAAAAAGAAAAAGAATATATATATGTATATATAATCAAATATATAGCTACTTTGAGCAATATGAACATTTGTCAACATCAATAAGTTTTCATATCTCAACACTCAATCGTGCTCGCAGTTGTAGAAATAGTGGACACGATAACAACGGCATTAGATAATCATGAAACACCAATCAATATAGTTATAAATTTGGTAAAGGCTTTTGATACTATAGATCATACAATTCTCGTAAGCAAACTAAGTCACTATGGAATTAGATACAAAGCGTTACATTAACTAACAAGTTATCTAACTTATTGAAATGTTCTGCATTTGGCCAGAGGTAATGGCGTTTTGTTAAACGTGTGGCGCCCTCTGGCGAATATCTGTATTCTTCGTGGCTAATCGTTTAGGCTACTGGTGTCGCCACAGACGAGCGGAAGTGTGTTGCATGTAAACGGGACAGTTGCACTAATCGATTGTGTTTCGTGTTAGTCAGTTAAAAGCAACGCTTTTTACTCTTCGTTAGAATCAAGCTTGCCGTCTTTGACTGCATGTCAATAAAGACAGTATAACAATTATACGTAGACATTAATGATGCAAAATCAGACATATTCAATATAACTACAGGCGTGCCACAAAGCTCAATCCTTAGTCCGCTACATCTGATTATGTATACTAATGATTTACCAAAAGCTAGTAAAATATTCAATTGCGTAATGTATGCAGATGACACAACCCTGTCAACACACTTCGGGTTGTTGAATTGTCCAATCCTAACAAAAATGAGGAAGACATCATTAACAAAGAACTAAGTAATATAAATTAATGGCTCAGTGTCAACAAACTACCTCTTAATGTAAATCCAAATACGTACTGCATATAAATGTCAACAAGAAACTGAAACCGTTAATAATCAAAATTAATGACACACTGATTCAAAAAGTAGAACACTTAGCACACTAATTTTCTAGGCGTAATTCAACATGAAAGTCTAAAATGCAAATGTCATACCAGCAACATTACCAACACTTGTTCCAATACAATTGGCATACTAAAGCAGTTAAAACATGTCATGTCATGCATCAAATTAACTCTATACAACTCAATTATTCTTCCACGCTTACAACGTTGTATGTTGCTACCAATGTGACCGATTAAACAAAATCCAAAAACAGAGTTATCCGAGTAATAAATTTAAGTAAATACAATGTACATACCGAATCAATAAAACATTAAAATCAAAGTAAATGACATTCTATATACACATGAGTTAAATGTTATGACAAATACAAGTAGGCCTACCTACAATTATCCTCATACTTACAGCATTTTCCGCTGCAAACCAATGTAAGCATTCACTATCACCCGAGGTAACAGCAACATACCACACACACACACACACACATAATAAAAAAATTATTTTCAAAAAAAGTTTCATGTATAAAATACCGCTTCCCCTAAACAACACTCCCGTATCAATAAAACATAAAATACAAACAAACTGTTTAAAGGAATTCACAAACTATGTTAAGTCGTTTTACCTAAATAAGTATCCAGACGAATATACGATATTGAACTGATACATATGCCAACATACACAGTGAACGTAACTCCCTGCACACCCCCGTGACGTGCCTCTCATCGCAAAGGTAACCAAACAAAATGTCTAATGTCCGATGTATTGATGAAGGATCAAAATATTTACTATCATAAATGAAACATTATACCACCGTTAAAATTGAAACAAAATTATCCGTTTCCCGCTACCATATCAAACGCACGAGGTAAAATGTTAATATCATCCGGGTGGCTGCTATGACAGTGATCAAAGTTGATCATAATAGGAGTCTCACTGGCCCGTATTAGAAACGCACTTTGGCACGAACCAGACACTATTATGTCAACATGTTATAAACCTGATTAATGCAACATCCATAAAACTTCTCATTTTGTATTTTCTAATAAATAAATGGTTGCTCGATATGTATATTACTTGATGGTGCTACTGACTTAGTTACATTTGCTTGTAAAGTGCATTTTATGGATCTGAATGAACGAATATTGTATTGTATTATATATTAATATCCACGATGTTGCCCTTGTATTACCGATTTAAAGTTGACGTAACCACAAGTATACACAATACCTCGAAGACAAGCTACTGTTTATGCAATGATCTACTATTTTATATTAATATCCTATACGTTGCTCTGATATTACCATAATAAAGTTGACGTGACACTGACATGTACTTGACATGTACGACAACTACGGTTTTGTCTTAATGAACATCCAACAAAGTATTACTACTTTAAAAAAGAACGTGCAACAAACCAAATTCACGAGTAACCCCATTACGGTGGCCCCACGTGGATGACTGGTCACCACTGAATTGTATAACTATAGGAGAACGACCCATTAGTAGAGCCTATTGAAATACAATGGAACCGCACGATTAACTTTCACCACCTGTCAAAAGTGACCGGGATGGCGAGGTGACCGTTGGGATAGTTTCCCATACTTTACTACTGTATAATGACGTCGGTTGTATTACATAAATTCTCGTAAGGTGAGGCTTGACCATACATGTCAGTCGATAAATCTAGCTATTTCCATTCGTATGTCTTAAATACATCGCCAATTGGTTGAATAGATGGCAATTATCCTAGGACGCGTATGAATTGATAAATAGCGGGCGTCGACGCCTTGGAGAAGATATACTTACAATGGTTCAAATTTAAACCAGTCATAATTACATTATATTAATTAACATAATTTACTTTGTTTTATAAATTTTGGGCGATGGCATAATGTTGACCATTATTGAAGTCTGAAATTAACATGTATATATTACACTCTTCCAGTGCATACATCCGGTTCTTCAACTATGGCCGAAGTCGTTCCGTCGCTACTTCCTTAAGCCGCCTCCGCTGCAGTGTTTGAAGGTGGAAGAGAATTGGGTGTCCGCCGAGAACGGGACGTTTAGGATCTCGTCGGCGGCGACCAAACGTCACGGCGCCATTATATGCGTATACACGCCGCTACTCTTTAAAACTGACTTCGCATCTCGGTGGTGAGAAACCATTGCCGATATGAAGAGCGGGACGCCACTGAAGTCTGACTTCTTCAAAGTAGAATGCACGGCGAAGGATAAGGCGAAATATAATAATCTGCACGCCGGAATAGTTCGCATCCAGGAGCCGACGCTGGCGCCAGCGCCGAGTGTCGACAGTCAAAGGGCGCTCGGTCTGAACGTCATGATGATCGGGTTCGACTCCGTGTCACGCCTCATATGGATGCGTATGTTGCCAAAGACGTACGACCACCTGGTGAAAGTTCTCGGCGCCGTCGTCCTGGAGGGATACAACATCGTCGGGGACGCGACCACGGCGGCCATGCTTCCCATGCTTACGGGTAAAAATGAACTGGAATTACCCGAATCGCGTCGACGTTTTAAAGGCGCTAACACAGTGGACGGTCATCCTTGGATTTGGAAATCTTTCAAGAAACTAGGATACGTGACTCAGATGGGCGAAGACTTGTCAAAATGGGCAACCTTCACGAATCGACTCATGGGCTTCAAGAACCAGCCGTCCGACCATTACATGCGGACTTACTATCTCGTGGCAGATCAACGCCATAATCTCAGTAAACCCCTGTGCGCCGGCTCGTTGTCGCGTCACGTAGTCATGCTCAACTACGTGCGCGACCTCTACCGGACATATCCGGTGAGCACGCGCAAATTCAGTTTCATGTTTTCCGTTGAGATGACGCACGACGACACTAACTTGCTACAGTTGGCTGATGATGGTCTACTTGCCTTCTTAAAGGACATGAACAGCTCTGGATTTTTGGATGACACGGTTCTCATCATGATGGCAGACCACGGCCCGAGGTTCACCAAATGGCGCGAATCCTTGCAAGGTTCGTACATATAATTTCTTAACTAGTGCCCATGATATTTCCTTGTAATGTGGCCAATCAGAAAAAATTTGAATTAAACCATGTCACTTGAATAAATCTTTCCTAAAAAATCTGAAGATTGTTATTACTGGTGGTGTAGACTTTCGCCTCTTCGCCTCGTGATGAAGTTATATCGGCTCTGGTATACATTTAGCAGTTCCCGACCATCACAAACCTGTTTCCGCTTTGGACCAATGCAAATTGTGGAAACTAAGTGTCAGATATCTTCGTGTGTCTTCAGGAAAAATCGAAGAACGAAGTCCGTTCATGTCGTTTCGGTTCCCACCGTCCTTCGAGAAGACTCATCCTGAAGCGATGAGGAACCTGCGACAGAACACTGAGCGTCTGGCAACACCGTTCGACGTCCATGCCACTCTCCAGGACATTGCCAACTACAGCGGCATCTTGCAAGGAGACGTGAAACACGTAAGATACTTCATGATCTTATCAAAAGATGTATCAGATGGTTTATTTAAAGGTAAACAAAAGACAACTGTTTGTTATTGCTCACCTGACAGTTTTCGATTATTTTGGAAACATGTGCAATTAAAAAAGCTCATATATGTACACTCACACACGCACGCACGCACACACACAAACACACACACACACACACACACACACACACACACACACACACACACACACACACACACACACACAAACACACATGTGCATATATATATATATATATATATATATATATATATATATATTATGTTGGTCTCCTGCTTGTCCCCTGCTATGCAGGTCAGGTACAGTAAAGCTGAACCACTCGCTGTGCCTTTTCCTTCCATAGTTATCTGTCCATCGCTCCCTCTCTCAATCGTTCAGCCTCTCCTGATCGTCACCTGTCCCTCCTCGGCCAGTCCTCCCATGACAGCTGTGGCCTTCCAATTTTCCCGTGCCATTTATGTTGTTCTGACTCTGCTTTCTTAGCTATTATCCGGCAAACACCATTGCCAAGTGGTCTTCCAATCTCACCCAGCTTCCCAGTAATCCTCCTGTTACGCTGCACTGCATTCCAACCTATTTTCTTAGGCCATTCGTCCTTCTTCTGTATACCCTCTTTGTTCTTGTTATTCTTCACAAATTTTCAGCTTCTGTTGTTGTTGTTCTGTCAGCACCATTGTCTCCAGACCACATAGGCATGCCTGTGTAAGGTACAATCTCAGAACTTTCCCTTTAATTTGTTTCGAGATTGTTTTGTCCATCATGGCTCCCTCTACCTTTCTCTAAGCATTCGCTCCTGCAAGAATTCGACTTCGCAACTCTACATCTGAACACCTTTAACCTTTCCCCCAAGGTACACAAAGCTGTCCAATTGCTTACTTTTATTTATATCCAACCTGATGTCCAATGCCTCTCTCTGTCCAACCCACACCACTTCTCCCTTCACCAGGTTTATTCTTAATCCGTGTTTTATGAAGACCCTGTTCCATTACTCCAACAAGTCTTAAAGCTTTTATTAATTTCTGCTACTATGGCCAGATCCTCCAAGGTACATGTTGATATGTTTCTTAGATGAAATAGTTTGTATCCTAATACTATTTATTATGCATTTAGTGATCCATTTTGTTGTTCTTGCAGCATTTATTTGACCCCATAAAATTTATTGAATATTTGGTCGTATTTGTTTGCAAACATATCATAACATTCATCAGTATTCCTACAGGTCATATCACATTTTCCCAGTTTGCATTCTCCAGCTCACGGGTAAAACTTAATATATTACTTTCACTAAAAATTCTCAGTTTGGGTCAGTCTCTGATGTTTTTAGCCTTATATGTACATTTCACAATGACGAAGTTAGGCAAGTGGTCTGTTATATTTACAAAACGTTTCCTGAAATGATATCATTTTTCATGTACTTTAAGGGTCGATATATATTAATATGGTCAATTAGAATTGCAGAATGATGTGTCATTTTGATTGGAATTGTGATACAGGCTGGTTAGGTATTCCATAATTAAAAATAATAATAATAATTGTGACTTCTTATGTGCCAATATCATCTAAAATCAAGCTCAGTGGCGCTACAAAACCAAAGGATTAAGCAATCTCGTTATCGTAAAAAGCGTGAGTCGTCAACACATTGATAAAAGTGCTAGGAAGCTAAAGAGGATAGGCAATATTGAAATATAGGTTTTTAGGTGACAGCGAAATGAAACTATATTTCCTTCTAATTTAACGCCGACAGGAAGTGAATTCCACAGAGTTGGTGCAACAACCGAGAAGGCTCGAGTTCCAACATTCGTCATCACTCGGGGAATGAAAAGAAGATTACAACTGGTCGACCGTAGCTGTCTGGGATTTCTTGCTGGAGTGAGCACCGAATGTAGATACGCACGTTGTTTGGATGAAAGTGCAGTTGTACAAATATTGAGCATAATCCGATATTGCACATGGCGTCAATGCAGTGAGTTTAGAAGCGGCACTGAACGAAAAAAACGAGGAGAACGTATAACTACCCTCGCCAACAAATTTGGACACGTTGAAGTTCTGTTATATCCTTGCTTGCATATTACAAAGGAGGGGATTATAGTAGTTATGTCTGCTGCTTACAAGAACTATTGCGATAGTTTTAGCGACGGAAAGCGAGATATACCGGCGAATACGGCGAAGATCACGGATATGGTAAAAAAAACAGCAGCGACACGTTTTGGATATGTGGTGTTTAAAAATTGAAGTTTTCATCAATCGTTACTCCGAGATTCAGAGCTGCGGCGGCTGGTGTGATATTTTGACTCAAGATACGTGTTGGGAAAAAGCCACCAACTTTTACCACGCTGCCTTGGAACACCAATGATGAGAAATTCTGTTTTATCTGCATTTAACTATAATTTGCAGTCATTCATCCAATGGACGATATATCGGAGAAAATAGCTGAGCTGGCTTAGGGAGCAATTTGTATTTGGTGTAGCCAAAGAAATGTAGATCTGTGTGTCATCGTCAGTTAACGTGTCCATGTACAACTTCGTTTGAAACGAGTCCTGTTGTAGTAGATCTATATTAATATCACCACAATGACTACGAATTTACCCTCCTGTTTGATAATGGACATGTTTGAGCCAATGAGATTAGAAATAACCTGTGTGTTGTAATTGTGATGTCTATACACATTCCCAATCACGAAACGTACACCATCTTTTACTATTTCAAACCAAATATTGTCCATATGTAATTTTCCTGAGACTATCCATCGTGCTGATCTTCCTGCTAATTAGTTCCATCACCGTAATAGATAGTGATGGGCTTAGGACACTTCCTTGTCTCAACCCGATGTTAACTGTAAACTCTTCGAACATCCAAGATCCAGCCACAATACTTCCTGTTGTTCTTTCATACATTGCTTCCACCATCCTGGCTTCTACTTCTGGCACTCTTATCCATCTCACATGTGCCATCACCATCTCTCTTGGGACGATGTCGTATGTCTTCTCCAGGTCCACAAATACCCCTGCCATTCTCCTTGGATCTCTAACCTCTATCCACCAGCTGCCTCAATGCAAACATCGCATCCGTCGTCCCCCTTCTGCTTTTTCTGAATCCCTATGTTTCTTCAACTAATTCCTGCTCTACTCTCTCCCATCCAGGATACTCTTTAACAGCTTCATGATGTGACTTAGAAGTGTATTTCCCTGGGTCGTGCACATCTCGCGTTCTCTTCCATATTGGGAGAGTTAGCCATGTCAACCTCACTTCTGGTACTTTAACTTATTTCACACATGTATTCAGCAGCCTCTTTGATTCCACTCTACCCTGCTGCCATTACCATCTCAACACCCATCTCATCGATACCAGTTGCTCTCCAATTCTTCATCCCTTTTAACCCAGTTTGTATTTCTGTACCAGTAATATCGTCTAACTCCACTTTCTCGTCTACATGCGATGGTAATTCCAAGTGGTTGTTATTTTCTTTCCTGCTTCAGTAGCTGCTTGATGTAGTTTTCCCAGACCTTCAACATTGCTTTTTGTTCTGTCACTAACTCCTCATTTCTATCCTTATTCACCGTCCCATACTTCACGCCCTTACTTTTCTCATCACTGACTCGGGCCATCCTGTATATCATCGTCTTTTCACCATTCTCACCTAGATTGCAGTACACATCAGCTTCCACGCCACTCATTACCTAATCAACAGCTCTTTTTGCCGCTTTCTTTTTCTTTCCGTATGCATGCCTTGCATCCGGTTGATTTCCCCTCCCCTTGGTCTTTTATATTTCTTCCTTCTTTTCGTGCTCTGTTTCTGTAATTTCGTTTGTCCACCATCATTGGGTACTACTTTTAGATACGCAGCCTTTCCCCGATGTTCTTCCACTTAGCTCCTCTGCAGTTCCCACAAACACTTCTTTGTACTTTTTCCATTCTTCTTCCAGACTTCCAACTTCTTCACTGAACTCTTCATACTCAACTGTCAACCGATCCTTGTATTTAACAGCGACATCGTCTTTGCACCTCCACCACTTAATAGTCCTGCGGGCCACGGTCTAAGTTTGTTTCTTCTTCTGCATACCAACAACGAACACCTCTGGCTGGTGCAGTGTTGTGACCTGCTCTCTCCAGCCACAGCTTTGCATTGCTTAATCTTCCCTATCTGTTGAACCAGTTACGTCTTGTGCAGTCCACTTCTGTATGTAATAACGTCTGGCTGTCTCGCTTCTGGAAGAAAGAGTTAGACACTCCTAAGCGATTTCTAACCACCAGTTCCAATAGACCTCGACCCTCTCTATTTCTCACTTCCCACACCTGTCTGTCAAAACTACAATCTTCTTCAAATGGTTCCGGTGCTCCAACAGTTGCATTGAAGTCTACCATAGTACACAAGGTCAGCTCCACCAATTCCATCATCTTCTCCCAAACAACCTGTACTCCTCTTTCTCTACCTCAATCCTTCCCGTCGGTGGCCCGTATATAGACATAACTCCCACCAGCTATTTACGAATCATCAACCATGCTATCAGTATGCATCCCTTCCATCTCTATACTCAAACTACTCTCTTGTGATCTCTTCTGATAAAATGCCAATTACTCCATTACATCTCCTCCTGCGTGCAGTAACTTGCGATTCATCAAGTAAAGATGCGATTCTTTTTCGGACTATTTCAACAACAAGGTAGCTGAAATTCGACTCGGCTTACATGCTGTCAGACTTCCCATGACACCGCCGCGTGAAACACGTCGCTTTGTCACACCAATTGACACATTTACACCTACAACAACACGTGAAATAACGGCTATCATCGCTAGAATTTGTACGTCTTGCACACTTGATCCGTTACCATCCGATCATGTAAAACAGAACGCTGACGCACTTGCGATCATTGTTGCCGATATAACAAATGCGTGTTTGGGAGAAGGAACAATGCCGGGTGAACTAAAGCGAGCACTTGTGCATTCTCTTCTGAAGAAGCCGTCACTGTGTAAGAATACTTTAAGTAACTACCGCCCAGTCAGCAATCTGTCCCAACTTTCGAAAGTGATTGAAAAGATTGTGGGCAACAGATTGAACAGTCACCTAGCCAATGAATCATTTACCGACACATTTCAGTCCGCATACAAGCGAAACCACTCGACCGAGACAGCCCTACTGTGGGTAGTGAACGAGATCAGGAACGCGCTAGACCGTAGACAAGGTACAATCGTCGTACACATCGATCAAAGCGCCGCATTTGACACGGTAGTTCACGCAATACTACTGGATCGCCTACACCGACGCTATGACATCACCGGAGTGGTTCTCCATTGGTTAGAATCTTACCTAAGTAATCGCAAGCAGAGTGTCCTCATTGACCGTGTGTTATCCAGCGAGACGATTTTGTTAACAGGAGTGCCGCAAGGGTCAGTGTTGGGACCACTATTATTTTGACTATACGTGCAACCGATCGGTGATATCATTCACAAACACGACTTAAAATACCACCACTACGCCGATGATTTACAACTGTCCTGTCACTTCGACCCGGATGCATCTTCTCTGGTGACTGCCGTGCGTCGGATCGAGCGATGTATTGATGACGTGAAGGAGTGGATGACTTGGAATTATCTGCTCATGAATGACACGAAAACAGAAATTCTACCGGTTGTCTCCAAATCAGCAACTGCCATTGTAAGTGGGCTCCGTGTGCGCGTCGGGACAGATGAAATCTGTGCAACTGATCATGTTAGAAATCACGGTGTCCACCTTGATAGACACATGAATATGACTATGCAAGTGTCACGTGTTTACTGTTCGGTACCTTAACCAATAACATCGGTCGATTGCAGCGACTCCAGAATGCTGCCGCTCGCCATTTTACTCGACAGGCTCGTTGTGAAAGTGCGACGACTGCTATTCTTCGCGAACTGCACTGTGTAACTATTCGACAGCGCATTGCATTCAAGATCGCTGTTCTTACGTACAAGTCGCTGCACGGAGACCT
>OZ023205.1:63540843-63543343 GCA_963995525.1 Escarpia spicata | reverse complement strand
GGCAGATCAGCAGGATTAATAAATACGGCAATCAGCCTCATTGTGTTATGATGGAGTTACCGCATCTACGGAAATATTGCTACTGCAAATAGAAGATCAGGCAGCATTTGTCTAATACTTCACAATTCCAGTAAAAATAACACTTTCGAACAGTATATATGTATGTATTAAATATCTTGCGTACAATAATAGTGGGATTTCTAATAAATAATAATGACTTTTGTATTTGAATGAACTATTTTCTCGTGCATTCCCCGTAAAATGTGCATAATTTGCATAAGTTAATTATTCAAAGGTAATTGCGTAGTCAATTTGACCTAGACAGATAATCGTTTAGAATAAGTCGGGGCATGACGCCCAGTTTTCGGGATATTGGATGTGGATGTGGATTGTGTTTTAGGTCAATATTGATTGCGTAGTATGGATAATATATTTCAATTGATTGGGTACGTACCTTGTGTCGACATTTTATTGAGTCTAGTTAAAAAAATTGTTTAAGTCCTTTCATGGAAGTCTTGATGTGGGGAATGAGTCAAAACGCCCTGAAGAATATTATAATTTGTTCACTTTGATATTGCTTTCATATTTTGCAGCCAACAGCACAATTATATCACTACTATAGTAATAGTTCTATGCATTCGCTTTTTTTAAATCTTATTTTAAGTTTGTGGCTACTATGTATAGTCCCACTTTTGTAAAGATAATTTTGTGTATTTTGCAGGTGGAATGGTAACATAAGCAGCTCATCGCGTGTTTTGTTACTGATGCACTCCTGTTGTAACCAGATAAATATGTTGGTATGCAGCACCATCTGGTTATTTCGACATTCTTATTGTCAAGTCTTATAGAGTGGGAGGGCATTTCACCACAGAGGAGGCTTTTATCCCCTCCTACTCTATGCGTTGTGATTCAAGACGATTGGATTTCCTGAATTGTGGTAACCAATGAGACGTAATTACATGTACTTATCATCATCATCTTCTTCTTCGTCGTCGTCGTCATCGTCGTCGTCGTCATCATTGTCATCATCATGAACATCAATATCGTCATCATCATCATCATCGATATCGTAATCATCATCATCATCATCGTCGATATCGTAATCAATATCATCATCAGCATCATTATCGTTAAGGTAACCAATGACATTTGCTCATCACTAAAAAAAAATTTCAGTTATAGAACGAAAAATTCTTAACAAATGTAAACTTCGTTTTCATCGGCACAAATCATGCAACATACAAAACGGTAAATAGTTACTACGTATTTTCATCCCTCGTAGTTCTCAATGTGTTTGTCCTATTTTTATTTTACCGTCTGTAAAATTACTAGAAATCAATTAGCAATTTCCTAAGCACAACGTTACGTTAGTTGTACGGTTCTCCTTGTCAAGTCGGGGGGAGATAACATACAAAATTATTGTAACAAATATGTTGCAAATATTGGAATTTGTTAGAGTTCGTTCCGCTGACTCGTACACACCATACCTCCGTGGAACGCTACGTCACTGATGGGTGACTCATAAGGACCGGCTGCGACAACGCATTAATACAGCTCTATATTCACAAGACACTCCGCTGACAAATTCTCCATTCGGGGCTGCAGGGTAACTGAGAGGGAGATATCCAGATATATATGGGGTGGAGGTAAGTTGGGATAATACGTGTAGAGGCCTACTGTTGCACCCGCACAATGGTCTCCATAGACCCAACGGTGTATTTTGAGTTTTCTCTTAAACTAATTTCTCGAAAGGTGTGCTTATTATAATATCCGCTGATAAGTCGTACAAAATACTCAAAACAATATGCAAACTTTATGTTTGTGTGGAGCATTTCGTAGTATTACAAATAAAATTAATAAAATTCAGGTGGGGTTGGTCAAGACTTCAATCACGAATAATGCAATTATAACCCATCATGCAAACGGCCAAATATGACAATGTCGCTGTATGATGCCACGCCCCCTGCTTGTCACGGCCCCTCACCCGTAGGCCGAAACAACGAACCGTAGCATCGACGGGATTCTTCGACGCCGAAGAAGCAGCCCGACTTCACCAACTGGGTGACGTGGGCGTGCCGACGTCGTGTACACCGTAAACTTCAGGTGAATGGAACGCAGTATATTTATGCAAGTAACTAGGCCTACTGTAGATGTGCAGACATATGTTTTGCGGAGTGGAGATCGGGCAGGTTTCTCTCAGCAAATTGTCCAACAGTGAAATATTTCGACGAAGGAAGGGATACGAATATATTGCCGCCATGGTTCAGCACAAGTTGAAATGTCACCATGGGCAATGTCCTTAGTCTTTACGGTCACAGGTAGGGCGCTTTGTATTTGATTTTCTTCCTCTCCTTCTTCCTCGTCTTCCTCTCCTTCTTCCCCTCTTTCTTCCACTCATTCTTCCTCTCGATCTTCATCTCGTACTTCTTATTATTCTTCGTTTCCTTCTTCCTCTCATTCTTCCTTTCGATTTCTTCTCCTTCTTCTTGTCTTTCCACTC
>OZ023205.1:63385843-63535843 GCA_963995525.1 Escarpia spicata | reverse complement strand
GGAGAACCTGCGAACGAACGCAGAGCGTCTGGCGACACCATTGGACGTCCACGCCACTCTCCAAGACATTGCCAACTACAGCGGCGTCTTGTACGGAGACGTCAAACAAATATGATACTTCATACCCTTGTCAAATATGTATGTTTAGGTTTATATAAAGGTAAAGATAAGGCAATTCTTTTGTATCATGCACCTAATAGAATAAATACAAAGTAATTGCAACTACAAGCAAAATTATATCGCCAGTGCATTACTCAGAATATGTTCTTAGAGTGGAAGAATATCCACGAAATATCTGATATCCTGAGGGTGACTTATAGCTCGCGACGAGGAGGCATGACTAATAAACAATTTCCTGTGAGTAGGCCAGAATTGAAGAAAAAACTGGATTCATACTTGCGGAGGGGATGGTTGGAAAAACCTTCGTTCTATTATAGTCGACTATGTTTGTTCCATTTTTAAAGAAATGAGCCGTCTCTCTCTCTCTCGCGCTAACTTTATCCACTTTCAGGAATGTGGGCTGTTGTGTAAAACAGGAAAAAATAATTGTTTACCAACATGTAGCAATAAAATGCTAAATACAAAATGTGTCCGCCAGTTTCGGGATTGTTTTGGAAACATTGTGCAGTTAAAAATCTCATAAAGAGGAGATATCTCAAACGTTCGCTTGAGCCCACCACTCTACAGGTTTACACCTACTCCTGTATAATGCATTTGGTGTCACACATACACACGCTCATACACACGCGCGCGCGCGAACACACACACACACAAACACATACATGCACGTACGCACGCACGCACGCGCGAGCACCAATAACAGATTCGCTGCATGACAAGTGCGTCACTCTCTCATTGGCTGAAGTAACGCGCGCTTTTAGGGAAACAACGCAACTCTAGAGGTTAGAAGTACTCCTCTATGTTGATACACACACACACACACACACACACACACACACACACACACACACACACACACACACACACACACACACACACACACACACACACACACACACACACACACACACACACACACACACACACACACACACACACACACACACACACACACACACACACACACACATACACACACACATATAATATATATATATATATATATATATAGGTTATACATATATATATAAGCCTAAGGGCAGCATAGGTCGACCGCTCCATTATGAGAGATAGGATATACAACCTCCGAGAAAACGTCTCCCAAAATCCAAAAAATTAATTTTTTGGTGCAAATAATTATTGATATCATTATATGTCTGGGTATACTACATACACTAACAGTTCAAATTATAAAATAAACGATACTGTCTACGCAATCAGGGGTCAACACTTTATGCAGACCGGCTCTGGTCTGCCTAAAAACGATGGTCTGCCTAAGGTGGTCCCTTATGCATATCTGGTCGACGTATGCTGCTGTTAGGAGTATATACGTATATATATATATATATCTATATATATATACATATATATATATATATATAACCTGTAGAGGTGCGTTGTTTCCCGACAGCGAGGCATCAGTATGCTGTCAGAGATTCCGGCCAATCGCACGTGTTCGGAGGCGGGCATCACCCCACACTGGTGCACGTGTCTCACATGGACCAAGATGGACCTCGGCGACGAGAAGATGAAGAAGGCGGCGACGGCGATGGTTGCGAGCATCAATAACATGACAGAGTCGCTGCGTGACAAGTGCGTCATTCTCTCGTTGGCTGACATAACGCGCGCTGTCAGGTAAGTTTAAGGTCGACGACGGTAACTTAATGGAATATTTGATATCACTTAGCCCGTGTGGTCGCATTAATAATAATGATTTGCAAACTCCGAAAATACGTTAAGAATTATAATCTTGTGACGTAACTCTGGAGTCGGTACAGATACGTCTGGGTATATGTGATATGTAGTTACTTCTAGTCTGAGTTGCTCATTGTCTTAGTCCGGGTTTTTATCATCTACTGACACTGCGTTTTTTAGAGGTATATCCCAATGGGGTCTCCTTGGTGACTTCCTTTTGTCAGATAATTGGATTATCTTCTACGTCTGTGTAGCCCCATACCCTCCCAAACTCACACTCACCCACGCCCATTCTCCCACCATCACCCACCCATCTACCCATCTTCCTTTCCCCCACCCATACATCCACCCACCCCCACTTTTCCCGCATTCATACTGTTGTATTTGACCACTGACCAAACTATATAACAAAACCACTGAATTTGTTTTACGACATCGCTGTTTATTACGATATCCGGCCCTTGTGAAAGAATCGTTTATGTCGTAATACGATATGTGGTGACATATTTGTATGACTCCTTTGTGTACCTGTTTACCACAATACTTGTTATAATAAATAATTATTGGTTTAGTATCAGTGATTTTTCGAAATAAAATATAAATTTATTTTTTCAAACAATTATTTTACATATACATATTTGGTTATTATTTTTAATAATATGCATGGATGAGTTATATACGGTGCACTAATATTACTGTCATATACATTCGGAATATTGTCATGTGGTCCCGTAGTAACATGCACCAAAATACAGATGTCGTAATAAACATTGTTGTTTATATTGCAAATATGCCATGAACATGCAGTTAACAAAAATGTTTGGAGTGATTATCACGGTAGTTTTAGCTTCTGTGCTACACAGTATTAGCTAACTTAAAACAAAACATCGGAGCCATAATATATATATATATATATATATATATATCAACACACTTTTAGTGATTGGTCCATAGATAAGTGAACAATTGAAAACCGTTTTGACGATACAATGGGACTTCCTGAGGCTGTCTTGAACATGGAATTTATAATACAATATTAAGTATTGTTGTGTTGTATGGTTCTGGGTAGCGGTCAGAAAAAATTCGCTGCAGAAAACTGATTCGCAATATATTTACAGTATAAACTACATGTGTTTAAATGTAATGGTTATCAAAGCTGTTAAATAATGAACCTAGTAACTGGCTGGATTCTGCGGCAATGGATGTATAACTTGTTAACATTCTGCGATCTGGGAGTAATTAATTCTTAATTTGTGATTGTTACACTGGCCTGTATTTCCTTTGTTGAATCATTCAGGTATACCCCCAATGAAGGCGTATTGAAGTACAAAGGCAACGCCGACTACGATAAGTACAAAGCAGACCTCAGCGACAAGATGAAAAACAATTACGTCCTGTATCAAGTGACCATCGTAACGAAACCCGGGAATAGTCAATATAAAGGAACGGTCATCCATCAACTGAAAGAAAACAGGTTCGACTCCCCGGTGCGTCAGATCAGCAGGATTAATAAATACGGCGATCAGCCTCATTGTGTTATGATGGAGTTACCGCATCTACGGAAATATTGCTACTGCAAATAGTAGATAAGGCAGCATTTGTCTAATACAATTACATCGTAAAATAACACGCTTGAACAATATAGATGAATGAAAATTAATATTTTTGTGTAATAATAAAGGAATTTATAGAAAATAATGACTACCTTTTGGTTTGGAAGAACTATTCCCGGTAATTAATGGGCGTAAATAATAAGAATATTACGATACTTATCCAAAAAGACGCAGGGAACAACCGTAGAAAACATGTTTTACATTTGGACAATACACGATATATAGATACCAATGTATTATATTGACATATCTGGTTCATTATGTTGCACACAAAACCTTTCTTTAGGAGTTCCACAAGGTGTCTTCCTGCAACTTAAATTGACAGTTTCCTGTTGAACTTATTTAGCCTTGTACATCAAGTCTCTTACTTAAGTTATCAAATACGGGCGGGCGGGCGGGCGGGCGGGCGGGCGGACGGACGGGCGGGCGGGCGGACGGGCGGGCGGGCGGGCGGGCGGGCGGGCGGGCGGACGGGCGGGCGGGCGGGCGGGCGGGCGGGCGGGCAGGCAGGCAGTGAACCGGGTATTAAATCACACAGGCCTATTTTGCACGTGGGACAAACATTACTGTCTAGGTCATATTCTATAAATTGTGTGATTTTTGTAGAAATGCATCACTTATAAAGTCATCTTTCAATGTGTAGTTTACTTTCCTCAACCCACAACCCAAACCTGATACAATACATGTACTTACGAAACCATATTTCAAAACATAATAGAAAAATATGAGTCAAAATTACATCATTTCTGAAAAAATGTTTGTTAAGTCTGATTCAATTTTAACAATAACTCAAAAACAACTGAAAATATTTTAAAAAGAGAGGTATCTTTTTAAAGGTCATGATATGTGGGGTAGGTGAACCACTCAATTTCAAAATGCTACGACTTAATACACACTTTGCTGTGGCAGTTCACAGATGTGTCATTGTACTGAATTCACAGCCACACAGCAGCGTTGAACCAACGTTTGTTTCGAAAATCCTTAAGAACAGCTGATTTTCTAATTCAATGTCGTTATAGCCAACAAGGCTACAACGACATGGAATTAGATCGTTGTAATATTATGATATTTAACCCTTTTCGTTCAAATAATAGCATAATGCCGAAAGTACACGTCTTCAGAGCACCTCATCTCGGATTAGTTCCTTCTTACTGTCCAAGTAATTCCTCGCTCACGATTTCTTTAACTATATTGCCATCCTCCGATTAGGTTTTGCCTGCCTGATTTTGGGTTTCCTTGCTGGTCCATCATACTTCCTGACTTCGTTTGTTTCTTTCTGAAGGGTGTGTCCTACAAATGTCTACTTCCTCTGTGTATGAGAATAGTGGCGTTTACTATTCACATTTTGTCGCGGTGAACGTTTAATCCGTAGAGTTGCGTTGTTTCCCGACAGCGGGACATCAGTCTGCTGTCCGAGATTCCGGCCAATCGCACAAGCTAACATGCGGGCATCGCCCCACACTGGTGCACGTGTCTCACGATGGTAGTAGGCATAAATAAAATGACGGAGTCGCTACGCGATAAGTGCGTCACTCCCTCGGTGGCTAATATAACGCGCGCTGTTAGGTAAGATTGAGACAGTTCGACGGTGGACATTTATTAGGTCTAATGTTTCACGTAACGTGAGATGTTCAAATAATGTAATATTTCACGTAGCTCATGTTAAAGAATGTTCATACAATGTCATATGTCACATAACGTATAATATGTCTTATACATCCTCTGGTGTCTGTAGTATTTATTATGTGTCAGCTCAAATCCTTTTTCGGTTTGCGTCCATAGATTCACGCTTAACAAAAACGACCTGACGTACAAAGGCAGTATCGACTACTTTAGCAATATATCTGATCTCAGCGACAATATTACCACCAAATATGTCCTGTATCAGGTGACGATCAGAACGGATCCAGGTCAATGTCCATACGAGGGCTCTCATCAGCTGGACGAACGCTAGTTCGTATCACCGGAGCAGCAGATTAGCAGGATTAATAAATACGGAAATCAGCCGCATGTCACTATGAAGGAGTTCCCGCATCTACGAAAACAATGCTGCTGTAAAGTGCAGATCAAGTCATCTCACGTCATCTCATCTTCGAAATATATACAGAGGAACGTGAAGATATATTTTGTGCAGTGTCAACAACAGTACATGAATTAATAGGAAACTATAAGGACTGTTTGGGGATATGTACACTTTTAGAAGATTTTCTAGTTTTGCGCAGACTAATACTCATTGAATATATAAACATACGCGGACAATATGTAGCAACACCGACCATCGTTCGTGATCTTGGCGTTCCAATCGAAGCTGATTTGTCGATGGCAACGCAGGTGGCAAATGCATGTCGAAGTGCTTACTACCATCTCTCGAGAATTGCACGTGTACGAGAGGCAATGACGATAAGCCATTAGAAAAAATAAGTATAAACAAATGATGTGAAAGTCATATAGATGTACTGGAAATTATGAAGACTACAACAGTTATAAAGAAGCACTTAACCAAGCTACTGCTGAAATTAGAAATTCAAGCAGAAGCTATGAACAACAATTAGCTAGTAATATAAAACATGACAGCAAGAGTTTGTATGCGTATGTTCGAAGCAAACAGAAAGTTCAAGACAAAGTCAGTCCTCTAGAAGATACTGCTGGAAATATAATATCAGAGGGATTCTTAATGTTAGAAGACCTGAATGAGTATTTTAGTTCAGTGTTTACCAGGGAAGATATTAGTTCACTGCCAGTACCAGAGGCTAAGTTCAAGGGGGCAGATTCAGACTATTTAGGACAATGAATTGTAACCCCGGAAATGGTAGCTAAGAAAATAAGATCTATGAAAGATAATAAATCACCTGGAGTGGACGGTATTCCGCCCAAACTACTAATAAAAATTGTAGAACAAACTAGCGTACCGCTTGCAACAGTTTTCAATTTGTCTTTTAGAAGAGGGAGTGGTTCCATTACAATGGAAAGAGGCAAACATTATACCGTTATTTAAAAAAGGTTCGAGAAACAAGTCAGAGAACTATAGAACAGTGAGTTTAACATCAGCGATTTGCAAGTTATTAGAAAGACTAATTAAAGATCACATGGTGGATTTTCGTGTTAACATAACTTGATGAACCCATCTCAACATGGGTTTTTTAAAGCGAGGTCATGCTTAACAAATATGTTATGTTTTTTGGAAGACATCACTAATTGGGTAGATGAGGAATCACCAGTAGATATCGTCTACTTATATTTTCAAAAAGCTTTCGACAAAGTACCATATCAAAGATTAATGCTTAAACAAAAGGCCCATAGCATAGCAAATAGTATAATAAACTGGATAGAAAAATGACGGATTGACAGAAGACAACATGTAGTAGTTGATGGGGATGAAATAACAAGCAAGGTATTGAAATTTGCGGATGATACAAGTGTTTAGAAGGATTAAAAGTGATGGAGATAAACAACATTTACAAGATGATCTTGACAAGTTGATCAAATGGTCTGAAATGTGGCAAATGCTGTTCAATTTTGGGAAATATAAATGCCTCCACGCAGGACATGGGAACGAAGAGGTAGAATATACAATGGGGGTACTGTACTAAGTACTACTGTAAAAGAAAAGGACTTAGGGTTAACCATTAGTGCTGATATGAAGGTTTCAGAGCAGTGCGGAATTGCAGCTTCAAAGGGAAATCAAATCCTTGGATTAATTAGACGAAACATAACGTATAAGGAAAAAAGAACAAATAATAATGCTGTACAAAGCAATTGTGAGGCCTCATTTAGAACATTGTGTACAAGCGTGGAGGCCGTATCGCAGGAAGGGCATAGATATGCTAGAAAGAGTACAGAGGAGAGCGACTAAAATGATACGAAAACTGAGGGATCTCAGTTATGAAATTCGCCTAAAAGACTGTGGTTTAACAACATTAGAGACCAGGAGATTGAGAGGAGATCAGGTAGAAGTGTTTAAAATAATGAATGGTTATGAAAATATTGATAGAAATATTTTTTTCTCAGTTAAGAAAGATAGACGGACTAGTGGACATGAAATTACATGAGCAAAGAAACAGTGTAGATTATATAATTATAAGAAAGTTCTCATTTTCACAAAGGACTGTAAATGAATGGAATATATCATCTACTGATTGTGTGGTTGCTAGTAGCGTGAATATGTTTAAAAATAAAATCGACACATACCTCAGAAGGGCGGGATACACATAGATAAAAGGGTCGGACTCTCGATAAGCCAAAGGGCTTCCTTGTCCACCTGCCACCTAGAGAGATATATACATTGATTATTTACATATTAATTTACAGAATGCAACATATATTTAATAATCCTTACTAATATGTTCCATCGGCAACAATTTTCATAGCCATGTAAATTATATTCAGTAATATGTTATTACATTAGTTTTGATCATTATAGGTGTATCCCCACCTAGGCACCGAGGTCCACTAGCCTCTTTCTATGCTCATTTGCAATCGTCTTGTACACCCAATTCTCACCCGTCGGCGGCCAACATTGCATCGCCTGCTGCACTGTAATTACTACAAATTGCTATGAAACTAATATCAAGACACGTAACCAGAAGACTATGGTCACCACACAGCTGATCACATAGCGTAAACAGAACACAATACATTTATCCCTTTCATGTACAGCCTAACAAATATTTTTTTTACACGATTGTAACGTTGAAATATAGTTATGTTTGAAAAAATCGATAGTCTTTATGAATAAGTGAATCTAACCTATCCCTAATCGTAGCCATAATATTGACTTTAATGGCCGACTTATGATATATGACCACCCAATCATTGACAGTACACGAAATACACAACTCACGCGTGGTTGTGCCAGATTTGGCAGCAATCTAGATACATACATGTTGCCTGAATGGAAAAACGATGTAGGCACACCTCAACATTACATGAGTTCCCACAATTCTAAGCACCGGCAGGATTCGTTCGTTGTGGGGTGATAAAATTCATCAAGACCGCTTCGACAATGATGTCCAAATACATAGCAATCATATATTATTTTATGAAACGTGATTGCGTTTTTGACATGGTCAGACTGATTCCTATGTGAGTTATATAATAATGTAGAATATATGTGGTTGTAACATTAAAACTCTGAGACATCCTCGATGGGAATGCAACATTATATAAATACCTACCGTTACGTTGGATCGACCTCTGACGTGAAAATGCGTTACTGTTGTGTAATGACTTTCATTCTGAGTATGGGTGGCCAATAGCGATGCACGCGTTGTCTTCGCCTTGGCAACCAACTTATCAATATCTTCCTGACGCGCATTCGTAGAGAACAACTTGTTAAAGCCATAGTAAACAGCAAATATTGTCAATGCAATTAGCAGTTTCGCGAGTAGATATCGAAACATCACTCGCGATATATTCATGGTGGAAACTGGATACTCCCCACAAGACAATCTCTACGCTGGAATAGTAAAGATGGTAAACGTATAGATAATATATTATTTAGTGTGGTATCTAGTCCTGAGTTGTGCTCAGAGCTCTTTTGGACACGCTCAATCGAACACCATCTCGATTTCTCAGTTACACATTCAGTCACGATGCAAATAAATCACAAAGACTATTTTGTCACAGTGTTCACGACTGTCCGTAGCCAGGTATTCATTCTTACAATTGTATGAACTGGAGCATCGTGGAGTGAACGAAATTGGCCAAGGTTCAAGGCGGCAGCAAAAGGATTGGAACATAGAATATCTCGATTGACAGGTGGATGTTGTAAGCACTAAGCTACCAGAGTAGAAACATTTCGATAAATACGGTACAGGTACTAAACAGTTGCTAGCATAACAGATTCACGTATAATTATATACAAATTGAAGAAGCATTAAGAATTACCAGCGACAGTGCCGATATACTTGAGAAAGACCTTGCTGAACAGCCGTCTTCCACAGCGTCATCTGAAGATATGCCCGTTGAACGTAAAGACGCAGAGTAGTTTATGTGGCAGGGAACGCCATGATGCGCATTGGCTTCCCTTCTTCCTGGAGTAGATCTGGTAGCGCGGTACACTCAACGAGGTTTCAACTGGCTGACCATACGTGGCCGCAAAGAATCGCTGAACCGTTTCCATCAGGTCAACATGCATGGCATCCTCCTCACCTAGCACATCAAATTAATCCATGAAAGTCTCTCACCTTCAGAGCAATGATATTCCCCTTATTGAATGGGTAGCATACATTGGCGTGGGAACAAAATTAACAGTGTGGGAGCTGAACCGAAGCTTCGATCCGCTGTCGGATCATTACATCGGAAGACAGGACAGGGGTTGGATGGTTTTGAAATTATTTCGCCACCTCGCCGCCGTAACTTCACCTTCTCCCGCTGTTTCCGCTCTCGACTGATGACATCGGAAGGCGGTGATGTTTGTTGAATATTGTTCACGGCGCCGTGCAGAATGTTTTCAAGCTCACATCCAAACTCCGGTTGCACTACCCGCTTGACGATTGCCACACACACCTCTTAAAAGGCTCTCAGAATACATAATTTTGCACCCGCCCTTCAGGTTTGCCAAAAACTCACATTCACGCTCAGATTTGTTGGGGGTAAAATCACATGTCTGTCCACAGCGAAATTCAAGGGGCAGCTGCTACCGTTGCTTGGAGAGGTCGCATTGGCTGCAAGGGATTAATATCGGAGCGGTCGTACATTATGCTGTATGCTGTCTATTCAGAAAAAAAAAATATTCACAAAACTGAATAGGATACAGTCAAGTCCAACAGCCATCTTGGAAGTGTTCCGGGCGGTGCAGATCCCAAATGTTCCATTTCACCTAATAATGCTGTATACGATAAAAAAAACTTTAAAACACAAGCCTTGTGCCAGATACAGTATGTGTTAACAACATCGAATGAACAAACGCATTGCTCAATAACTCCACAATTCACTCTATCTATTCAGATATCGACGTCGTTATGTATGGATCTTACAATGTTACAAACTAAAGACAACCGCTGCTTGCGATGTAACAAAACGTACACGATTTAGGCCTAGCATCTACAGTAGCATGCTGCTAGAGCAGAACTAACCAAAAACTACAATGAGTGACCGAACAGTGCGACACGAGTTCGATCATATCACATGTGAACCGCACACACATGCGCACAACTTACTAAACCTCGAATATATCACATGTGAACCGCACACACATGCGCACAACTTACTAAACCTCGATCATATCACATGTGAACCGCACACACATGCGCACAACTTACTAAACCTCGATCATATCACATGTGAACCGCACACACATGCGCACAATTTACTAAACTTCGATCATATCACATGTGAACCGCACACATATGCGCACAACTTACTAAACCTCGATCATATCACATGTGAACCGCACACACATGCGCACAACTTACTAAACCTCGATCATATCACATGTGAACCGCACACACATGCGCACAATTTACTAAACTTCGATCATATCACATGTGAACCGCACACATATGCGCACAACTTACTAAACCTCGATCATATCACATGTGAACCGCACACACATGCGCACAACTTACTAAACCTCGATCATATCACATGTGAACCGCACACACATGCGCACAATTTACTAAACCTCGATCATATCACATGTGAACCGCACACACATGCACACAACTTACTAAACCTCGATCATATCACATGTGAACCGCACACACATGCGCACAATTGACTAAACCTCGATCATATCACATGTGAACCGCACACACATGCGCACAACTTACTAAACCTCGATCATATCACATGTGAACCGCACACACATGCGGACAACTTACTAAACCTCGATCATATCCCATGTGAACCGCACACACATCCACACAACTTACTAAACCTCGATCATATCACATGTGAACCGCACACACATGCGGACAACTTACTAAACCTCGATCATATCCCATGTGAACCGCACACACATCCACACAACTTACTAAACCTCGATCATATCACATGTGAACCGCACACACATGCGCACAATTTACTAAACCTCGATCATATCGCATGTGAACCGCACACACATGCGCACAACTTACTAAACCTCGATCATATCACATGTGAATCGCACACATATGCGCACAACTTACTAAATCACCGCACTGTCAAACTACGAACAGTCCTGACGTGAAACAAACCCAGCCGTAATAACGATGTGATGCCGTATATTAGTGGCGACATCAGGCGGATAGTATTAAAACACATATCCGATCGTACTGACTACACATGTCAATGTCATCTATGGTCAAATAACAGGGAACATGGATGTGAAGACGTCGCATGTCTAACGGGACGATCGGAATGTCACACAGTTTTATTTACTGCTCTTTCAGTGCTAATATGCTATCGGTCTGCATGTCATGTTTCTTCTGCGTGATGAACGTGCTAGTAATAGTGAAAAGCGAATGCGGCAACAACACTGGCATAGGCGGCCAACACAGACTTATAACAGGCTTCGACATAGACGTGGTGGATGAAGCAGCACCGTCTGTGGGAAAAAAGAAACATCGACGTGGCAACAATACTATATTAATCAAGTATTCCGCAGTGTGCTTTCTAATACAAAATATGGTTATGTAAAGCAATGTTAAACATTTATTTTAAGATAAATTAAACTTTACAGAATGTGAGTGTGAAAACAATCACTGTGACCTAAGAAATAACGAGCAGTAATATATATATATACTTATTCTTTGTGGGTTTATTGAAATCGGTCGAGTATTGGTAGCGCTTTCGAAAACGAATACAAATCCATTTTTAACAGTTTCACAAAGCTTTCTTATGTTGACGTTATCTTTATCGATCAATTATGGATTTTAATGATTGTGGTTTAATATTGAAATTACTTTTATGGCATTCGGCAACCAATCAGCAATGGCGACGGGACGGGAAATGTTGTGAATGAGAGACAAAAGGAAGCAAGGGATCAAAGTCAAACTGGAATGGGCAAATCGAAGACGCTATTACTAACCAACCCCACTATCAACATTAACTGTTCTAGTTACAAAACGTTAGAAAACACAGAGCAACGTTACACAAACAACATAATGCGTTCGCAGATACTCGTTGTTTGTTGAAAGTGACGAAGATCGGAGATATTGTGAAGTTCACGTTGTCGCGCTTACATTTATCCGGGCGTTAAAAAATATCCGGGTGACGTTTCTGCGCGTGCGCGTATCTAGGGGAATGTATTTAGAACCAGCTACGACTGTCGCGTTTTCATATATCCGGGCGTTATGTATGTTTATATATATATATATATATATATATATATATATATATATATATATATATATAATTACATATATGTATATATATATATATATATATAATTACATATATGTATATTAATATACATCGATTAAAAAAATTTTTGCTTTCCACAGACATAAACAATTTCTGTTGTAAAACAGTTACCTCTCCAGGCACACGTCACGTGACTTACCCTCATACTTGGTCACAAATCTGAAACAGCAAATTATAATTATGTACTCTAACAATAACGCTCATATTACGATAACAAACGAAACATATTTAACTACTGGATATTATTAATCACTGCGTGATCTACTGGTGAAAAATATTACGCCTTACATATATGCACATAAACCTCACATCACCCGGATAAAATTTAACGCCCGGATAAATGTAAGCGCGACAACATCAATCGATTGGCCCTAGTCGGGATAGTTAGAATTGTCATATACTATTCGTATCATTATGCTATTGGCAGACATAATAATTATTTTATAAGCGTATAGTCCATGACGTCATTTCTAGGACACAGAAATCGTTGTCCCGAAGTTTTGCCGAGCGCGCGCGTGGTTCCTGCAATTGACGTATCCGGTACGTGGCGGTTTGCTTACGTCTGTGCATGACCTCCGTGAAGCTTTGCCACGCCAACAATGTTGATTACGATTATATTTGTGAATTATATTATAATTGCTGCATGCCATCTCATCAATCAAGAATTCCCGCATACATTTGTAACTTTAAAAGTTTGCATTATATTTGTGTTATAAAGAAACACTTTTGGACCAGAATTTCAATAAAATATACGATGGAATGTTTCATTCCACTACTTGTTTTCTGATGGCTTGACGGAAGTTTTGCCAGGCAACAGGTCAAGTGATGGATGGGTTAATTGTTGTGTTACGTTTTACGTATTACACGCACTATACATTCTATGTATCGCGTGCACATTAAGTTTTAAGTTCAAAACCGTTAAGGAACGAATTGATTTACCCCATAAGGATGTACTGATATATTTGTGATATTTTGAAAAGATGTAGGTATTACATGCTACTCTAGGGATGTTGGTTAAGCCCTGAAAGTTTGGCACTCGAGGTTGAAGCCGTCTTACAGGGAATCGTTAAGATACATATGCTAGGTTCATTATAAATATATTCAAGTAACAATTTCAGCTTCTGTGACGAACTTGTGCTTCCCAAGGATATGTTAGCACACTACTAAAAGAACGTCATGTGCTCTACTGTCCATAAACAAAGCCACACCTTGTTCGCTCTTCATAATCAACATCGTCTAACCTGCTGTAATAGCAACTTATTGCTGTTGGCAATTTGCAACCTCTCGTGAAAATTGTAAATTTTTTATCATGTGTAACTTTTTAATAATGAACTCTATTTTAAATGTTCTTCTGTAAAACTGTATTCATTGTATCTACGGTGGGTGAAGCTATCCTCCCTAGCAAATGAAACGTGAAGTGATAAGTTAACGTTTTAACCAATCAAAATTCAAACAATCAGATTTAGACTTCTAGAGGTGATGGTAATCATAAAGACTTTGCTGACTTTGTAGGATGGTCGGACGAATAATAATTGCTCTATGGTGTTTTTGTTTTGTTTTACGTGACCACATTGCTTCTTTCACGTGTCGTGTCATACTGTTTGCCTCCTTTCGCTCACAACCAGTCTATTGTGTGTGTTCTGTTGTTGTATGGTACGTTAATGCGGATATGTTTTCCATAAAGGTAGAGGTTTTTCTCATTTTCTCATATATTTATCTTTTTGCTTGTTTTCTACATCCATTTCTGTTCTTTAAGTAATATTTCGAATAGTCCTCCGTGTCCATAATATATTCAGTACAACCGTTTTGTATGGTATTTGGTACACAATTCTGCCCTCTGCATTGTCTTCCTTGTCCGTTTGATGTACAGACATGTGCCTGATGGTAGTGTGAGGACGTACAACTTGGCTTCTTTAATGTTTGTAATTTTTTATAGTTACAGTTTTATACCTGGTCATCCGGACTACTCCTAAACTCTGTTGATTTGGGAGATGGGATGTACAGTTCATATATTGCTGTGTGTGTGCGTGCGTGTATATTTATGTGCGTCTTCTTCTTGTACACTGTGATCTTCACGCTGCCGTCTTTCTTTCTGGTGAACGTAGCATACTTTAAGGTTATTCTCCTCGTAATCTCCCGTAAAGCTGATGTTACCCGTAGGTTCAACAATATTCCTGTGTTGTTGTCATTTGCCAACTTTTCCTGTATTTAGTGCTTCCTGTTTCATGGCTAACATTCGTCTGACCTTGTAGCAATGATTTTCTTTTTCAATAATGTTTCCATGTACAAGATCACATCAAACGGGGATGCAAAATTATCCGTGGCTACACTAGACGTCTGATGGTATCTTTCACCTCCAAATGTGAAATATATATCCCTAAAGCAAGGTATGTCTACCGGGGGCTAGGATAGAACATGTGACCGAAAGGGTAGAGAAGGTATTGGGGCATGGCAAGGGAGGGTCTATACTAGCACACGTAGGGACAAACAATGCAGACAAGGAGGGAACAACTGGGATAGTTCAGAAGTACAGACATTTAGTGAGGAAGGTAAAGAAGACAAGAGTGGAACAGGTTGTTCTCTCAGCAATTTTGCCAGTAATGGGAGGAAGGGGGGCAACATACAGAAACTGTAAGAGAATGGCGATCAACGCACTAGTTGAGCAGATGTGTGAAGAAGAGGGCGTGGGATTCATAGATTTATGGGGGTACTTTGTTGGGAGAGAAGATATGTACATGAGAGATGGCCTACATCTAAGTGGAAAGGGGGCAGCAGTATTCTCAGAGAATCTGCTGCGATCTGTTGACAGTGGGACAGGTTGCATCTATTTAAACTAAATTCGCAGGGGGGACTCGCAGAGAAGCCTGAAACTGGAGGCATAGATAAAGACAGCAAAAATAATTAAGCAAAGAACAGTCTGGAAAACTGTTCTGAAGCTGGATATAAATGTGTTTGTTTAAATGCAACGAGTATAGTAAACAAAAGAAATGAACTAAACATTATGGTAGAAGATATTGACCTTCACATAATAGGTATAACAGAATCATGGGCCACCACCGATATATCAGATGCCGAATTGGGACTGACAGGATATGTAATGTTTAGGAAAGATAGAATAGGAAGAAGGGGAGGTGGAGTTATTTAATATATTAAAGAATCTATCCAGGCTTATGAAATAAAATTAGACAGAGAAGCAGATTGCGAAGAAGCTGTTTGGTGTAACATAGTTACAGGAAACTCAACGTTAACGGTTGGATTAGTTTATCGAAGTCCAAACATAAGCATAGAAGAGATTGAAAAAGTACAAAACGCTACAATGGATGTGAACAAGTGGAACTGCATAATTTTAACCGTGATCGTATACTATGGAAGTCTCTACAGAGTACGGGAGTGAGAACAACACGTTTTTAGTTTTAGTACAAGATAGTTTCCTTTCAAAGTCCAAACATAAGCATACAAGAGAATGAAAAAATAAAAAACGCTGTAAGGGAAGTGAGCAAACGGGACTGTGTTATTATGGGGGATTTTAACCATGGGCGTATAAAATGGAAATCTCTACAGAGTATGGGTAGTGAGGACCACAAGTTTTTAGTTTTAGTACAAGATAGTTTCCTTTCTCAACATGTGCTAGAACCAACCAGGGGAGAGAATGTGTTACATATAGTTTTGTCCACACAGAATGAATTAGTTGACAATGCCGGGATATGTGAGCCACTGGGAAATAGTGATCACAACCAGAAACATGTTACCATCAAAATAAAATCAGAAAGGAATAGTAAAAAGCAGTACAGGAGAAATTTCCACAAAAGAAAATATAAGGACATAAGGAAATATTTAGCAAAGATAGACTGGAATAACACACTGAAGAATAAGACAGCAACAGAATGTTGGAATATCTGAAATAGTGAAATTGAATGCATCATCGTCAAATTTGTTCCCTTAAAAAACACGGGAAACGGGCCAAAAAGAAACACTTATCGAAAGAAGCCATTAGAAAAATTTAGAATAAACAAATGATGTGGAAGTCATTTAGACGTATTGGAAATGACGAAGACTACAACATTTATAAAGAAGCACTAAACCAAGCTACAGCTGAAATTATAAATTCAAAGAGAACCTATGAACATCAATTAGACTGTAATATAAAACATGACAGCAAGAGTTTTTATGCATATGTTCGAAGCAAATAGAAAGTTCAGGATAAGGTCGGTCCTCTAGAAGATAGTGCTGGAAATATAATATCAGAAGGATTCTTAATGGCAGAAGACCTGAATGAGTATTTTAGTTCAGTGTTTACCAGAGAAGACATTAGTTCACTGCCAGTACCATAGGCTAAGTTCAAGGGGCAGAATCAGACTATTTAATTGTAACCCCAGAAATGGTAGCTAAGAAAATTAGGGCTATGAAGGATAGTAAATCACCTGGAATTGATGGTATTCCACCCAAACTACTTGTAGAACAAATTAGCATACCGCTTGCAACAGTTTTCAACTTGTCATTAGAAGAGGAAGTGGTTCCTTTAGAATGGAAAGGAGCAAACAGTATACCGTTATTTAAAAAGGTTCGAGAAACAATTCAAATAATTATAGACCAGTTGGTTTAACATCGGTGATTTGTAAATTATTAGAAAGACTAGTTAAAGATCACATGGTGGATTTTCTTGTTTAACATAACTTGATAAACCCATCTCAACATGGGTTTCTAAAAGCGAGGTCATGCTTAACAAATATGTTATGTTTATTGGAAGATATCACTAAGTGGGAAGATGATGGATCACCAGTAGATATCATCTACTTATATTTTCAAAAAGCTTTCGACAAAGTGCCACGTCAAAGATTACTACTTAAACTAAAGGCCCATGGCATAGGAAATGGTATAATTAACTGGATAAAAAATAGCTGATTGACAGAAGACAACGGGTAGTTGTTGATGGGGAGGCTTCAAACTGGAAATCAGTTTTGAGTGGGGTTCCACAGGGATCAGTACTGGGACCTGTATTATTCTTAATATATATATATAAACGATTTGGACGATGATATAGCTAGCAAGGTGTTGAAATTTGCAGATGATACAATGTTGAGAAGGATTAAAAGTGATGGAGATAGACAATATTTACAAGATGATCTTGACAGGTTGATCAAATGGTCTGAAAAGTGGCAAATGTTGTTCAATTTTGGGAAATATAAATTCCTTCACACAGGACATGGGAACGAATATGTAGTATATACAATGGGGGAACTGTACTAAGTACTACTGTAAAAGAAAAAGACTTAGGGCTGACAATTAGTGCTGACATGAAGGTTTCAGAGCAGAGTGGAATTGCAGCTTCAAAAGGAAATCAAATGGATTGATTAGGCGAAATATAGCATATAAAGAAAAAGAACTAATAATACCGCTGTACAAAACAATAGTTAGGCCTCATTTAGAATATTGTATTCAATCGTGGAGGCTATACCGCAAGAAGGACATAGATATGCTAGAAAGAGTACAGAGGAGAGCGACTAAAATGATACCAAAACTGAGGGATCTTAGTTATGAAAAACGCCTAAAAGAATGTGGTTTTACAACACTAGAGACCAGGAGATTGAGAGGAGATCAGATAGAAGTGTTTAAAATATTGAATGGTTATGAAAATATTGATAGAAATATGTTTTTTTCAGTTAAGAATGATGGAAAGACTACAGGAAATGAAGTTACATTAGTAAAGGAAGAGAGTAGTTTAGACGTAAGAACGTTCTCATTTTCACAAAGGACTGTGAATGAATGGAACAGATTATCTGATGATTGTGTGGGTGCTAGTAGTGTGAATATGTTTTAAAATAAAATCGACACATAACTCAGAAGGGCTGGATATATGTAGATAAAAGGGTTGGACTCTCGATAAGCCAAAGGGCTTCCTTGTCCACCTGCCATCTAGAGTTAATTCTCTGGATGGCAATCTTGTTAAATCTTGTTAAATCTTGATAAATCTTGTTAAAGATGTCTTCGTGAACAGAGGCACAGCGTCGTATGACACAACGATTCTCCTTTTACCACTTTCATCTCTGTCATTTCTATCACCAACTCTTCTTAGTAATCAGTGTGGTGTTCTGTTTTCCAACTAATTTTTGGAGTATGTTGTTTACATCTCTGGACACTATTGCCTGGGCGTATTCTACAATGGGTATGCGTGTCACACCCTCCTTGTGGATATTAGGCGATCCCTACATCTGTGGTACAAGTACCACTACTGATAGATGCTAGTCTTCCAATCCTTCTCCAGGGCATTTATCATTATATTCAGATCTGCTCCTGCGTTAGCTTCTCATATATTGTTTCGTCACATTGTTTTTCTGAATTCGCTCCAGTTAATCTCTCCTGCATAACTCTGACCTTCCTGTCACATGTCTACGACGACGTAATTCCACCATGACGTAACAATTACTGACAAAACGTGCTTGATATGCAAACGAAAGAGTCAACATATGAAACGTGAGCCCATTGCATGACATGTCTTTAGAAAAAAGGTTAATATATTCGGCATTCGCTATTTAATTTTCAGACGGAAGATTAAGTCGAATCCGTGCACGCTGGATTTATGAAAAGTATCGTCAATTGCGGAATAACGAATGAATCTTAAATACAAAGACATCCTAGTTTGTCTTAGCTACAAACAGTCGGTTTTCGCAACGGAATCACATTCGTTTTATGCTGTGGAGACGTTTGTGTTCATTTGCAGTTATTCAGTTAGTTGAATGCCAATAAACTTGTTTGTATCAATGTTTTAAGAAATTTGTTCGACATGGAAAAATATCGTGCATACATGCATGTACACATACATGCATACGTACACACGTACACACGTACACACGCACACACGCACACACGCACACACGCACACACGCACACACGCACACACGCACACACGCACACACGCACACACGCACACACGCACACACTCCCATACGCATACACACAAACACACACACACACAGACATACACACACGCCGGGACCTGAGCATAGACTAGTCGTTTCCATATCGGTTGATTTGTTCACTAGGGATGGAAGGTCAGCCACGTCAACATAAACATTGTCTTCCCGGCGACCCTTTAAGACGATCGACATGACGATCTGTCCTTTTGTCCGCGTCTAGGGAATTCGTATACGACATTGGCAGCATTACAAGCCGCGCTCCCTTTGGAAAAGGGACCAGTTGTCACACCGACTGTAGTACCAAGCGTTGCACATGTTATAAATCTAACCTGGTATTCTCTGCTGCATGTCACTAATGCAGTGTCTCGGCATGCACCAACTCAGCAATAACCAGTTACGAGGATGAGAATGGGCTTCCGTAAGATTCCTAGATATTTAATACACACGACCTGTATATTTGACTTACCAATATATGTACCCTACGATAGTAATTATATTGAGCATGTTTATGCTGCATGGAGAGGCGAACTAGACGAGTACTGGAATGGCACCATCTGGCAGAGGATAGCCCAAGACTGGCAGATCTAAAATTAACATCCTGAGGCCTTAGCCCAACCATGGGACACTACGGCTGCACTATGATGATGCATGCTATGTAGCATGTCCGTTATTCTGGCCACAAGTTATTTAGTAAGGGCGCTCCCGTCCTAATTTTTGGGAGATTTGAACACCTCGTGCTATTTTGGTGGCCCTGTGTTTTTGAAAATATTAAACCTTCCTGAGCAATATTCCACCGGACAACCCTCTCAGGGCTGTTGATGTGACTCTGAAATTCGTCTGACAATCAGACCTATAGGATCGCGGAACAGCAGCATTTCTTAATTGTTTTGTATTTCCAAACCTGCATAGTACAAATACAAAAACAAATTGTGAATCGAAATATGCGGAATGATCGGAACAAATAACTACAAGTAATATCCTATCGATGGTTTTATTTTTGAGGAGGTTCGAAACAAACCTTTAACATTATGTCGAAAAAAGCCACTTTGGTGTCTTCGTCGACATCACATAAAATGTAACATAGTTATCTTCATACATAATTAATATCAAATGTGTCCTACACCGGATAATGTGCCTCTGGGAACCTCGCACCGATTTGCCCGTCCTTTCCCATACCGTGCATGACTCACACAAACAGACCAAACAATATAAACAACAACCAGTTACTCACTTTATGGACAAGTCCTTTTTTTTTCTCTTGTCCGTTGCAGTGAGTGAAGCGTTTCAGAATAAAACACGGTAAACGCCATTTTAAAATTTTTACCAGAAGAGGGACGGAACGGTTCTTTATCCTTATGCTGCGCTAGAACAACATCTAATTTGTATCACAAAGCGACAAATCTATGTTGTTAACTTGCACACATGAGTGTTTATTTTCAAACCGTGATAAACGCCATCTTTTTAAACCAAAACGCGATATATTCATTTTATTCAATCAACACAGACTTGCCGCTTTTCCCGCTACCCGTAGTCATAGCGCGCACTGCTTGGATAAATTGCGTTAAAAAAAAAATACATGGATGAGTCGCGTTAAAAAAAAAGTATAATTACATTTTGTATATGAAATCTTAAACCAAAAGATTCAGCCTTTACTACCAATCTCTTTGATTTTGGATTCGTAATATACTCCACCATCATGTAAACAGGTGTTTATATCAAGTGAGTTTTTGTGTGAACACTATCAAAACGGAAATATCGCTTTTTTCCTTGAAATCATTCAAGTAGATAATTTGAAGAACTCCGAGGTCTGACTTGTTGTCTAAGGAGGCTGTGCATAGGGGGGGGGGGGGGGGGGGGGGCAGACTCAACAGAGGACAAGAAAGAATACGTCTGAAGGACGTCGTGAGGAGCGTCGTGGAGGTGACAGAAGTTGTGGAGAAAGTCGCAGTGGACAGGGCGTCGATCGGCCACTCCCAATACCTGATGACACATGATGACTTATTGCCCGTGTCTGGCTGATATGTGTCCAGCTTGGTCAGTGGTGACTCGCACTTCGGGTCAATGCAAGACGGCCAATAAAACAACAACCATAAATTCCGTAATGATCACATTGACCCGCATTTTACTGCCCATATTTCTGTCTCACCCTGCCCCGTCAGTGTATTGAGCTATTAAATGTACCTGATTTACCACACTCACCTGTCCCTGCTCATCCTTGAAATATCTACTATAAAAGTCGTAAGACATCAACAGGGCCATAACTTGCGGGTGATGTACATGATAAGTTTTTATTATTTGTCATAATCGTACTACGCATTCAATTTGTATGTTGAAATATGTGCCGCGTCGTTATTGCTAACCGTATTAATGTTATCGTTAGCGTAATTAAACGAAAACCATATAACTGAATCATGCAATGACAGAAACAAGCAACAACGGAACCTACAGCAATCATCATTGGTACGTCGGTCGCAGGAATTACAAATTCCAGTGCACAAGATTGCTAAAATGCTGCCGAAGATTGAATTAATAGACACATAACAAATCGGTTAGTCGTGGCTTTATCTGTAATATGTCTTTCCTTGCAAAGCCGGACACCTCAGCTAGTTATCAAATAAAAACAAACTATACGATAAACTCTCATTTACGAAACAAACTGCATGCAAAAACCTATGTAAAACATTGGTTACATTTTGCAATGTCACATTACTGGGCAAAAAATTAAAAAAATTGTTGGAAATTACTTAGTTATAATATGAGAAGCGTAACGTGGTTCGTCGATTTATTTACATTGGTATCAAATCATATTCATCGGTGCAATGATTTTGGGGAGCCATTCAATATCAAATCAGTAAATTATTATTACCCAATTCCTCAAAAAATGTGTAAGAATGTGAAAATGTGTAAGAATGTGAAAAAGTACTTATATGGAAGCAAAAACACCACCACACGTGATGTCGTTATGAATGTTTTGCCACCGGTATAATGCTACATTAAGGTTACCAGTATTAAGCTTTTGTTTACTCAACAGTTCTCATAATGAATCGAACTAATATTACAATAACTGGCAAAACTGCCCGTCACTGACGGGATGCCTTGGTAGAAGACAGTCATAAAAGTAGTATTTACCAAATGTTATGTAGAAACAAAACATCGCTACGTATACACCATTAGGCGTTCGCAGATACTCGTTGTTTGTTCAAAACGACTAGGTCGGAGACAATGTTACGTTCAAGACAATCTATCGACCGTAGTCGTGATAGTGTAGAATTCTCAAATAATATTCGTATTGCTATGTTATTGGCATGAGGGTAGATATAAGCATTATTGTGTCTACGCTTACGCCATGTACTCAATGCACCACTTAACCAACAAGCACCTATAAAACCTAAATGTGTGTCAGAAAAGCCACCGGCTCCATGGATGACATCCGAAATTATACTATCTAAAAGCGGTCGTCGTTATTTAGAGCGTGTATGGCGCAAATCGCGTTCGCCGTTAGATAGTTCGAGATATTCTAAGCAATGTCACATCTGTAACAGACAAATGGCCAAAGCAAAATCAGATTATTATACAAATATGGTCATAAATAAGTCTGACAACCCGCGTCAGTTATAGAACGGCACCAATGACATTCTACACAGACGGTCTACTCCGTCGCTACCTGATCATGTGTCAATTAAGTCTCTATGTGATTCGTTCTCTAGTCAATTTAACAATAAAATCACTATTATTCGGTCTGCTTTTTCACGTCACAATTTAAGGAATGTCAGTGTGGACATACCACAAGTAAGTTATATACTTGTATCATTTGAACCTGCAACAGTTGATGAAGTTAGGAAAATAATTATGTCCTCCCCAAATAAATCTTGTGCACTTGATCCATTTCCAACAATACTACTAAAAGCATGTCTCGATACACTAATTGGACCTATAATAAATATTCTAAATGCACCACATTGCTCTGGTTGTTTTCCTGATGATTTAAAATACCCCCTTTTCACACCACTTCATAAGAAGTCATTTCTGTACAAACAAGACCAAAACAGTTATAGACATATTTCTAACCTTAGCTTTATTTCCAAAATACTAGAAAAGGTTGTAGCAAGTCGTATAAGGTCTCACATTAGCACAAATGTCTTAACTAATGTGTCACAATCACATATAGACAGTTAGTTTCATTCAACTATGTCTGTCCTCTTAGAGGATCATAACTTGAACATTAATATTGGTCAAGTGGCTGCACTTACATTTCTTGATCTCTCTGCTGCTTTTGATACGATTGATCACAGCATTTTAATTGAACGCCTGTTAAAGTGGTACGGCATATCTTGTACAGCTAAAAGCTGGGTTTCTTCGTATCTAACTGATAGATACCAAACTATAACAATTGGGAGCTGCTTTTCAGCTGCGCTACGGTCTTTATTTGTTGATCCCCAGGGTTATGTTCTTGGGCCTTTGCTTTTTACTCTTTACACCACGCCACTAAGCTCTGTTATAAAAAAGACGTAACTTGCATCACCATCTCTATGCTAATGATACGCAGATCTACATTGCGTTGGCTACACCGGATACAAATTGCTCCCATAACAAATTTAGTGATTGCCTTCAAGATAGCTTCCATAGGATGATAGCCAGCAAGTTGAAATTAAATGCAAATAAAACTGAATTGATCATTATTGGTACTCGAATGCAGCGTAGTAAACTGGATGGTTTTTCCTACGCGTATTTTAAATCAATATATTACGCCAGCAACGTCGTTGCGGAATCTAGGAGTGATCTTTAATAGTAACTTAAATTTCCGACAACACACATCTCAAGCATGTCCCAGCTGTTTTTTTAAATTTTATTCGTGATCTTCGCCGTATTAGCCGGTGTATGTCAGTTTCTGTTGCTAATTCTATTGCAAGAGCGCATGTAGCAGCAACCTTGACTATTGCAATTCCCTTGTTTATAACATTGCTAGCAAGGATATGTCAAAACTTCAGCATTTCCAAAATTGTCTAGCAAGAGTAGTTACAAGATCTCCTCGTTTTTTCACTCTGTACCACTTTTGAAGTCTTGTCATTGGCTTCCTGCACGATATCGTATAACATTTAAGATCTGTACCATTACACACCAGTCACTCTCCAGTAAGCAACCATTTTATTTGCATTCATTGCTTATTCCTGTAAAAAAAACTATCCAGCTTCGATCATCTAATTCTGACATACGTTTTGTTCCTAGTTTCAACACTAACAATGGAACTAGGACTTCTTCTGTTGCTGCATCATCTCTTTGGAAAATGCTCCTTCTTAGTGTTAGATCAGTTGGAAATATTACAAAATTCCGTCGTCATTTAAAAGCTTATCTTTACAACCTTGCTTATCAACCGTAGCTCGCTAGAATGGCTCTTCTATACCTCCCCGGTCCTTCCTCAACTCGTCGTAGACGTGGATAGCTTCGTCCATGGCGTAATTCAAAACCGATAAATTTCGACTAAATTGACCGCATATTGTTTGGCTCTGACATCACTGTTTCTGAATTTCGTACTTGTGTTTTCTATATTTTATTGACCTCAGTTGAAACGAGGCAGATATCGCACACAGTTGTACATACTAACTCGAGCAACATTCAAACTACAAAGAAAGAAGCTGTTAATTTCTAGAAGTGACGCCGTCCGGCGACTAGACTGAAACTAAACTTTATTCGGCGATTACAAATTACGTAGGCAATAGAAACATTAAGCATACATGGAGAAATAGTAGTCCTAAATACATTAATCTAAACAATCTAAACGGTAGACGCTAAATAGACACCATACAATAGTTGACATACAATTTACGTTGTAACAAACGTAAATGCTGACACTGTTAAATTACTAGACACACTTTCACATCAACAATGTCTAAGCTGTGATATGAAGCTATCATAGCGCAATTTTATAGCTTAACTACAACATAGACTATTTATACATATTCATATAAAGTTACATTTAGTGTGAAGGAAGCAGTGTTATAAACTATAAATAACTGACAGAATTGTGGCGAGTTTCGAACGAACAACGAAGCAAAATGGCGTGGTCTCGAAGTACAGCTTGTACGACTGTAACAGCTAATCTGTAAACGGCACAAACCAGAACGTCCAGGCTGTATATGTGAAGAAGAAAAAAAACATTTACGTAATACAAATTAACGTAGGCAAAGTGCCGATTTACTAATTTAAGTGTATCCGAAAGCATATAAATTTACGATGACATAAAATTACATGTCCTTCAACATACTACGCAGGCTTCACAAACGGGACAGATTTTGAGGGCTCAAAAAAGCAGTATATTTTTAGTTGCAAATATGTAGCTCCCAAATGTTGTTCGCGAGCGAGTGCATTTCGATGTCTTAATGCGCATTTAGCAATGTTGCCTTGTTCTTCCTGGTCGGATCCATCTTCTGCTTCCCATATGCTGTTTGTTCACGTAGCTTGTTTCTTTTTTTCTCTTGTGAATGTTTTTTGTGAGTTTGGCTGCATCTATTTTTATAACTTTCTTTATATTTAAGCATATTGATCTAGTGGACATTTAGGTGTGCAGTGGCTCTATGTGTCAGATCCACCATTTGGGGAAGTTGCACAGAATAATAAAGCACGATGAAAATAACTGTTTTTATGTTAACATATAATCCCACGTATTATGATAATCATAACTGGTGAAACATTATTTTGTGAAAACGTAACATATTAACACAAACCATCTTTAAAGGTAGCAATCCGATCGTATTTTTATCGTAAACCAAGTTATGCAGTATAAACTATATATACATTGTTATATATTATATATGTATATATTACAATAATATGGTTAGTGGTTTGCTAAAACACGTTGAGACAGTCAGTACCTTATAATAATTATAATGTTCTCAACATGTTGTAGCAAACCATTAACCATTTCGTGTTCTTGAAAAGGACGCGATTCTGGTAGGATCAGTTTGTTTATATAGAAGTGTTTCGCTTTCGAAGGTGTGGCCACAGGTTCAACGGAAAGGAAATTAAAACCAATCAATTCCAATCAATTGATTTTAGGCCGTACGAAGTTTAAAAAACATAGTAGACACATATTATAATATTACATACAAAGGGGGGTGAATCTATTGACCATATGCACGAAACAAATCATAGTGATGTTAGATTGGCATATGATGTACAGGTCATGACAGAGACAAATGAAAATGGCGACAACCAAAACGGCAACAGATCCAGTTAGGCGACAATCAAAACTGTAGCAAACCAAAACGGTGACGAACCAAAATGGTGTATAATTAAAACATAATCGTGTATATAAAACGATGTGCGTAAGTATATTTTAAAGCCGCTAAGAAAAATGATTGTCGCATTTCTGACCAGTGGTTTTCGCTGTTTCGAGTTATGTCTTGTCATAGTTTTTGATGAAGTCGTTTGTTTTTATGGAATTATCCAAACTTTTTACTCGCGAATTTGAGGGAGAAAGCGGCGATTGTTGTAATCAATGAATTCTAATGTTGTTCTGTTTCGATAAAACATGTTTGGACAAAAAGTATATTGCAATAGAAATAGTTTGTTCTGTTTCGATAAAACATATTTGGACGAACAGTATATTACAGTACACATAGTTTAATATGTATAACATGATTTTATAATAACAACGAACGGGCTAACTTTTTTCATATCATTGGTCAGGGGGACTATTATAAGACTTATACAACTTTCTGTGAACACAGTTCGGGATCGTCATATATAACCGGTAGTACACAGCCAGGTCAAGAAGCCCTCACAAATATTGAATGCAAAGGAATGAAGACCACGCATCACCTGTATTTTAGACAACCTATTGTCATTTTATGCCGACGTGCACGCATTAATCTACCAAATATCCAGTTCAATAGTGGGTTGGGATGAAGAAGACCGTAACGGAACTGTAGGGAAGCTTGACTCTCTGCAGCTTCCTAATTCGATAAATCCCCAAAATAACTGTTACGCATATGCACACGCACAGGTATACGCACATTCGCACATTCGCATGCATGCACGCACGCACGCAGGCAAGCTCACCCGCTTCCACCACCACTGCCACACACACACACACACACACACACACACACACACACACACACACACACACACACACACACACACACACACACACACACACACACACACACACACACACACACACACACACACGCACACACATGCACACACGCGCGCGCGCAAAACGTTTTTGTCATGTTAGTAATAAACATAATTAAATTGTACAGATAATTCAGGATAATCACTGGCCATACCATATTGAAGAAAGCAAAACAATTACGCGAGTGTTATCAGTAATCTCCGAAATATCTCACTTGCTCCGTATACCATTTCACAGACAGTTACCGAAAAAACAAAACGTGTCGAAGTCAAATGCGCGGTCGCAGTTCTTATGGGCATCGAGACTGGAGGGCATAGGGGCATGCCACCTAAATAATTGTAGAGGGGGATTACCCACCCAATATTTAGAGAAGTGGTGGCATTTTTAATGTAATTGTTTCTGATGGTAGTGTAGAGAGGCTTAGCCCCCGGATATTTAGGGATGGTGGTGCATGTTTTGTTTGAAATGGGTTTCTGATGATGTGATGAGCCGAGAGGAGAAGCTGAAGTCATGGCGGCGAGGCGGTGAAAAATGGGGCGAGCAAATATGGGTTTCAAATTAGTGCATATATAAATATCCACTGTGTCCCCATAAATCTAAGTAGGCCCCCTGCAATACGCATGCTGGGTAAAAACAATCTGAAAGCATTCTGACACATCAGGCGATTCTAATTTAAGAGCTAACTCAATTGTTGAACCATATGATGTAGGCAAATCCGGATACTGCGTGTATGAAGTGTCAAAGTGAGTACAGCCAAGCCCATCAAAGGTTTTAAAGAGGAACTGTTTGTCATGATGTCAGAAAACATGCCTAACTTCTGGAACAGCTTTGATTATATATATATATATTTTTGTTATATAGTTGATTTCATATACATATATATATATATATATATATATATATATATATATATATATATATATGTATATGAAATCAACTTTTAGAAGCGAATATATTGTATGGTAACGACGACGATGAAACCAAAACGTCCACAGTCTCAAATGGCCGATTGCATAGGACCGGACCAAGACTATTCTCCACAAAACACTTGATTACCGACAAGTACTCGTTTTCAAAGCAAAATGTCCGTAAAACCAATTAGTCACTTTATGAACAATTCCATTTTTTATTTTCTCTTGTCCGTGGCTAGATGTCAAGGGTTTCAGGGTAAAAAACGGCAAACGCCCTTTTTGAAATTTTACCAGAAGAGGGACAGAGCGGTTCTTTATTCTTATGTTGCGCTAGATCAATATTTAATTTGTATCACAAAGCGACAAATCTATGTTGTTGACTTGGACACATGAGTGTTTATTTTCAAACCGTCATCAACATCATCTTTTTCAACCAAAACGCGATATTATCATTTTATCCAATCAACACAGACTTGCCGCTTTTCATGCTACCCGTAGTCATAGCGCGCACTGCTTGGATATATCGCGTTTCGACAAAAAATACATGGATGCGTCGCGTTTTAAGAAAAATAATGTAATACTACATTTTGTATATCGAATCTTACCAAAAGAGTCAGCCTTTATTACCGATCTCTTTGGTTTTGGATTCTTAATACTTACTCCAACTTCATGTAAACAGGTGTTTATATAAAGTGAGTTTTTTTCTGAACACTATCAAACCGGAAATATCGCATTTTGCGTTGATACCATTCAAGTACAACTTTTGAAGAACTCTGAGGTCCGAGAAAGACGCGGTGGACAGGGCGTCGAGCGGCCACTCCCAATACCTGATGACACATGACTTATTGCCCGTGCCTGGGTGATATTGTGTCCAGATTGGTCAGTGGTGACTCGCACTTCGGGTCAATGCAAGACGGCCAATATAACAACAACCATAAATTATATTGCCCATATTTCTGTCTCACCCTGCCCCGTCAGTGGATTGAGCTATTCAATGTACCTGATTTACCACACTCACCTGTCCCTGCCCATCATTGAAACCTCTACTATAAAAGTCGTAAGACATCAACAGGGCAATAACTTGCGGGTGATCGCTAAGTAGACACCTCTTCCGAATATTCTACCTCAGCGTACACGACTTCACCGAATTCGCGAAGTAAGTACACTGATAACTGTGCTAGTAATACTGATGTATACGATAAGTTTTTTTTATTAGTCATAGTCGTACTATTTTGTTTGATGAATAATGTGCCTCGTCGTTGTTGCTCATTATCTAAATTATCCTTAGCCTAACTAAAACGAAAGGCATATTACAGATTCCTGAAACGACCGAAACAAGCAACACATACGGAATGTACAGCAATAATCATTGGGTACGTCGGTCGCAGGAACAGCGAAATCCACTGCACACGATTGTGGAAACACTCCCTAAGATTAAATTGATAGACACATATGACCATCGGGTAGACGTGGTTTTATCTGGAATATGTTTTCTTTTCAAAGTCGAACACCTCAGCCAGTTGTCAAGTAAAAACAAAACAAAATATACATTAAACCTGTCAGTTACCAACCAAACGTCAGGCAATAACCGACGTAAACTTTGGTTTAAGTGTGCACTGTTACATTACTGGGCACAACATATAAAAATAATTGGGAATTATTAGTCAGGAATACGGTGACGGTTTTGCCTACGCACATTACGTGTAGGCAGAAACGTCACCACATACGTGATGTTTGTTATGTATGGTTTTGCCCTGAAATTATGCTACAAGAAGGTTACAATTACGAAACTGTTGTCTACAACCAAATTCCCATAATACATCGAACTCAAATCACATTAGTTATATTGCAATTATAATGTTAACTTGCATTGATGGAGTACATCTACAGTTAGAAGTGACACTGACGGGAAACTGAACGCACTTACCGAAGGATATCTGGTCTATTTCTTTATGACTGCATGTGGCTTCTTTGTGAATTTATTTTCTTTATGAATTTATTTTAACCAAACATTGTGACATTGATATTATCTTTTATATTTCATAGACTTATTGCTTTGACCTGTCCTACCTGAAATATAAGGTGTTTTGTGTGCCGCGACATATGCACCATCTTCCGACGTCTACGTACTCTTAAAACTGCTGTATTTTTTATATTTTCGCATGTTACTACACGCAACATGCATGACTGCCTATTAACGCATCGTTTTTGATTTAATATGCCTACATCACAAAATGCAAACAAAAAAGTTGACCGTATGTTTCTTATGCTCTACTGTCTTCGTAGGATGGGTTACCTGACGTATTCCCTGCTTCTCAGTCTGATTGTCTTCACGGTCTTCTTTGATGGCAGTGAGCCTTTGATTTGGAGACGGCGTACTACTACAGGTAATACACACGGTGAACATTCAAATACTTGAAACTGACAATGCTATCTTTAGACAATCCAACGCCAGACAAAACAATATTGTCTCCGTCCTCCACGCCTCTAGTAAAGAACATATGCCTTTCCAGTGGAACATTCGAGTTGGGCACTAACGGTGGAGCATACACACACACACACACACACACACACACACACACACACAAACACGCACACACAAACATATAAATACATATATATATATATATATATATATATATATATATATATATATATGGTCGATTTTCACGCAACCTGGACACATTGTCGATTTTGCGAGTTTCATATATCGTTTTCATTTTTTAATATGATAAAATGGACTTATTGAAGATTTGAAGACAAAACATGCGACACCTTAATATTTATGTTTCTGCCAGAGAGAAGAGTTTTAAGTTACATGTCTGATTCGTGTGATACCACAAGAAACACACAGACCATCCCTCTTGCAACATCTCGTCATCAATATGTTTGTGCAGCCATAGTTTCCCGTGTTTGAGCAAAAGCAACAGCATGTCGTTTCCAAATCTGTCTGTCTTGCGCTATCCTCTGCCAGATGGTGCGCGCGCAGTGCTTCGGCTAAACGTCTCCGAATTTTGGAACCTTTGAAATTTGGAACATTAGGAACAGATTTGGAACATTTGGAACATCTCCTCACGGCGGAGGTAGAAATGCCATTCAAACGTAGCCGCTAAGCGGAGGCACTGCATCGCGGCAGTTTTAAAACATTCGGTAAGTCGGCCATTTTTTCTCGCAAATTTTCTTTTCTCGTACGCCACTTTCTCATAATTGTCATGCAAATCCTTCTGTGCTTACTTCTTCCTTACAATCTATAGCGTCTAGTCATCGAAAACCCCGTTGAAAAATATTCCGTAAAACTACTTTTATACGCCTTGCAAAATTCGAAGTGGCAAAACATTACCGCGTTAGGCTAGCCGTTACCGGCGTTGCGCGAGAAACGTCATTCAAAACACTGTCAAATTCCGTCACCCGCTTAGTTCGCCCTGTTTATTCGTATCGAAAGCACGCCATGCATACATCTTTACACAGAACACCTTAACTTACGCAATAATTAGAACGCATACCTTGCAAAATTGTGTCAAAATCGTCATTTCAGCATAGATATATTCTTAAGATCAGCTCCACTGTAACCACAATATATACAGACTAGTCAGTTAATAGAACGTTGCCGAGTGCTGGAAACAACTAGAACTAGAACTTTTATTTGTAAGTTCAACCATGCCAAAAGAAGGATTGCTGGTCTCCTGTCAATCGCGACCCGTTCGGTAATCGATTGATTTCAGTGTTTTTACAGATTTAGACTTGCTTTTTTGAAACATTTTTCAACTCACGCTCGGTTTAACGGGTATCAAGATTGGATACCCTCAAGATTCAAGCTGAACAGTTTTGTGTCACATTCTTTTTGCTTGTTTTGTAAATGTCAAATTTATTAAAATAAACTTTTTGAAAAAAGACAACATCGGTTTACAGCATGAATATATTATTTTATTTGTAAGTTCAACCATGCCGAAAGAAGGTTTGTCGACCGCCGAGTGGAGACGTCGTCTCCAGCGCTACGCAGACGGCGTGGCAAACTTTGGTCGAGGGCAGAGACCGAAGAGAGGTTCGCGATGGTGCCAGGTGCTGTCAGCCATCGACAAGTGCCCCAAGCACAGGGCTTCCGTCAACCGCGACCCGTTCGGCAAAGTGCTGGTGTGTCTGTGTGGATACCACGGAACCAGGCCCACGGTGAGCTTATATGCCTTATAGCCTTGTGTTGTTCATGAAAGTGTATTGACTGATTGTTTGATTGACTGACTGAATGATTGATTTATTGGTTTGATTGATTGATTGATCGATCGATCAATTGACTGATTGATTTCAGGTTTTTTACACTGTCTACCTTAGAGTCTGCATGAAGCGTTGTTATTGCAGGTGCCTGTCGTACACCGGCCGGTTGCACCACCCATGCCCCATCGCACTGCACTCGTCTTTCCTGTGGTAACATTTAGTAGTTAAGCCTGTTGGATCTTTGCGATACATTTTGACAAATTACTAAATACTTTCCTTGCTTAGCTCTTCACCTGTTAACTATCACTTGTGACATGTTGTTACAGTCACGCAGTGCGAGTCCTGTGCTACAAAGGGAGCAGCCAAGCCAGGAGGTAAATATGACATTCAATACACTTTCTATGTCTTGCAGGTAACATGTGTTGCAGGTGCAGGTAAGTTACTACAACTGACTACGGCACATTGCCAATGCTGCATATAAATGCTGTCAATGGGGTGTGCTTTCAGTCACTGAGTACGAGTACGGCTGCTGCCGAAGATGTGCTGGAGCCGATGATGCTGTCAAGCCGAGAGGTGAGTGCACAAATATTTTATGTTATATATGCTATCGATGCAGGTGAGTTGGTCTGACCGAATCAAAAAACTTACAAAAGCTGCCAATAAATGTTGTCATTGGTGTGTCGTTTCAGGTACTGAGTGCAAGCCCAGCTACCTCGGCGGCTCTGACACCTCCTGTTGCTGCTGCTCCAGCCCCTACATCACCAGCACAGTCGAGTCAGGGGGTAAGTTAACAAACTCATGTGGCGAATTATGTTTCTTTGTAGGTTGGGTTACATGAGTTGCTGATACGTTACCATGACTGATTTCAGCAAATTACCAAGGGTCACTACACACTGCTTATACCGCTGTTTACACCTGCAGCCATTGTTGTTTCAGACACCCACTGCGAGTCTCACCACCTCGCCGACTTTGACTGTAGCTGCTGCTCCAGCCTGTACTATGTCGGCACGGTCAAGCCAGGGGGTAAGTCATGCGTGATGAGATATGTTCATTTGTAGGTTATGTTACATGTGTTGGTGATGCAGGTATAAGTTACTGTGAACAGACCTGCCTACCATTCCGGATTGTCCGGAATCATTCCGGAAAGTCACCTCAAATTACAGTATTATGGTGAGGGATGAAATGATGGCTGACAGCGAAACGACGCCACCGCCAACCCAAAAGAAATGTGTAATGCAAAAATGTAGTGAGTGTTGTAATTGTAGTGTTAGGCCAACTGACTGTACTAAGACTAAGTTAGTGTATTTATTGAGGAGTTTAGTGTATCATTAACAGCCTATCATACAGTTACTACAGTCTAGGCGATGTCGATGACAATGTAATGGTTTTGGTCCATTGCTGCCGTTGTTGTTTCAGCCACCTACTGCGAGCCTCACCACCTCGCCAGCTTCGACTGTGCCGAGACGACCGGTAGACTTCCGTCTACGTCTGCCGAAGGGTTGGATGACCACCCTTCACCCGTGCGACCAGTCCTGGGTTGGTCAGTCCCTCTTTGCTTCAAAGGGGAATTTGACGGCCAACCTGGTGAACTGGCGACACGGCGAGACACCGACTCCAAAGGCGTACTTCGCTCGACGCCTCTTCTTGTGGATGCCGAGGAAGATGTGGGGTATGCTCCTTGTTTGTCCTCGCTGTGGACCGAGCCACCACCTGCGGTCCAAGGGCATCTTCCACAAGGTGCGCCGTGTCATTGACGTGAGCGACATCTACTACCTGGCAGCGGAGTACATGAACTGCCGCACGTTCATCGCGTGGGACCACCGGATCCTCGACCAGCTGCCAGAGGGAGTTCGCGCGCGCTTTCCGGTGGTACTTACGTACAAGTATGCGTGCGACAGGGCCGTGATCGCCTTCCTCCGAGCCCGCACTCTCGGCAACAGCCCCAGCGCCATGCGGAATAACCTGCAGGAGCTGCACAGCGAGACGCATCTTCGCAAGGTGGCGCAGTACCTGCAGGACTGCATACGCCTGAAGAAGAGCCGTGAAGCCCTCCGCATGCCTGTGCCCGTATTCGAGCCACCACCGCAGCCTGAAGTCTTCCGCTCCCCCAAGTGGTTTCTGGCGACGTACGTGCGAGACGTCTGGTCACGTCTTCCCTCGCTCAAGGCTGCAGTGACCTCCACCTTCGGTCAGATCCTGAAGATCGACTCGACCAAGAAGGTGTGCAGGAAGCTGCAGGGGGCCAGCGTCAACATGGCCGCATGGGTGACAAACGTCGGCAACGAGCGAGGCGAGGTGCTCATCTCGGTGCTCACCGAGTCCGAGAGCGCGCTCGGACTGGAGCATCTCGCGAACGGCCTCGTCGACCGTTACCGGAGGGCAGGGCAGCAACGTCCGCTGGTGCTGTACACCGATCGCGACTGCTGCACGATGGAGGGGCCTTCGAAGCTGAACATTCTGTTCACAGGATGGGAGGGTTTGCCAGTGCGGCTCGACGTGTGGCACTTCATGCGTCGCATTGCCCTCGGTGTCACGAGCGAGTCGCACCCCCTCTACGGCACCTTCATGCAGCGTCTGAGCGGCTGCATCTTCGAGTGGGACGCCGAAGATCACAAGCTGCTGCTGTCGGCAAAGAGGTGCATGCTGCAGGCTGCTGGCATCGCATCACCCTCCGATGTGGCCATCCGGAAGGCGGTCACCAAGAACGAGCTGGCCCTTCACTGCCGAAGGAGGACGCGCGGCACAGAGGTGACAGGGACCGCCATCGAGACCCTGCTGCTGTCGCTCACTGGAGCCACCGACACCCTTGGAGTGCCCCTGCTCAAGGATGACATGGTCGACATCTGGGCGGAGCAGCGTCGACACGTCGTGTGCCTGCAGGATCCGGAGGGCGTCACCTTGTACTCCGTTATCGGGACGTTGAGGAAGGGTGGCGTGGAGCTTCCGGTCCTGAGGTGTGCTCGAGGCACCACGTCCCTCGAGAGCTTCCACCTCCACCTGGCGCGCTTCATACCAGGAACCTCCGCCAGCGCGACGAACTTCCACGCCTACCTGCTGGATGGCATCACCCGGTGGAATGCCAAGCGAAGGCAGGACGCGTTGGATGCACCCGACCCTCAGCTGAGAACGTTCGATGTGCGCCTGCAGGACACCGTCAACAACCTGAGTCGCTCATTGGGAATGCCACCGCCCTTCGAGCAGTTCCACCTACCGATGGAGTACACCGGCGAGGCGATCGGCGTTGACTACCTGTACCGACAGACAGGTACATCATTCCCCTCGGACATCGATGCTGCCATCGACGAGGGATTCAACGACATGGTGGAGGACGAGGTGGTGGTGGATCCCAACTTCCTGCAGGAGGTGGACGGGACACCTGTGGATCTGCCGGCCGAAGAGGACGACCTTGATAGCAAGGTAAGATATGGACATAGCAGCCCTGTGTGCATTTAATATGTCTTCCTCGTTGCAGCAGTCGGAGTTACCACAATTCAGCATTGTATTTACATGACTGTGCGTCTGATGCAGGAATCGCCCAAGCACAGCGACGAGGACGAAGTCGCCGAAGCCTCCGATTCCCGAGGCATCAGTGGGTGGGACAAGGTCGATGCCCTGGCCGAGGCTCTCCTGTCACTGAGTGGCATGGCAGTGACCAACAAGCAGGCCAGGCACATTCGGTCCCTGTACGATGCCTTGGAGGAGTTCGACAAAAGGCCGTTGACGTTCTCCCCTCAGCCGTCGCCTCGGAAGAAGAACCAGGGTCGCTTCGGTCGAAGCAAGGTTCAGCGTCGGTCGGGCCACATCACGGTGGAGAACATGAAGAGGTGAGTGAGAAAAATGTTTTGTAATGTTGAATGTCTGACAGCCTGCACATTTTCTTTCAGGTTTTCAGGTGCCGGCATTGCTTATGAGGTTCTCTTTCAGACGTTTGCAGTGATGTGCATATTTTAATGTCGTTCATGCGACTGTGTTGAAGGTGCTTCTTGTCCGGTGGATCGCCTGCCATGTCGCCTGCGAGGAGTCGGCTCGTCGAGGCGATTTGTATGAGGTTGTGCGACAGCATAACCAGGCCTCGCACAGACTCGAGACCGGACGGCTCGCCACAGTACGTGTCCCGCTGGCGCCAGATACTGGAGGCATACAACTGTGTGCGAGCTCGGCTGTTCAACAGCGTCGAGCTGCTGGAGGGAACGAACCTTGCGCTGTTCGTCATCAACGAGGCCACGTTGGTCCGTTGGTACAAGGACCAGGAGCGGCGCAAGGAGGTTCTGCAGCACTAATGGTTACCCCTAAAACCTGTTCTTTTATATTAGTACTTACAGTACCCCCCATTGTATATTCTACCTCTTCGTTCCCATGTCCTGCGTGGAGGCATTTACATTTCCCAAAATTGAACAGCATTTGCCACTTTTCAGAACAATTGATCAACCTGTCAAGATCATCTTGTAAATGTTGTCTATCTCCATCACTTTTATTCCTTCTAAACACTTTTGTATCATCAGCAAATGTCAACACCTTGTTTGTTATTTCATCATCCAAATCGTTGATATATATTAAGAATAATATAGGTCCTAGTACTGATCCCTGTGGTACCCCACTCAATACTGATTTCCAGTTTGACGCCTCCCCATACACATTGTCTTCTGTCAATCAGCCATTTTTCTATCCAGTTTATTATACCATTTCCTATGCCATGGGCCTTTAGTTTAAGCAGTAATCTTTGATGTGGTACATTGTCGAAAGCTTTTTCAAAATCTAAGTAGACGATATCTACTGGTGATCCCTCATCTACCCACTTAGCGATGTCTTCCAAAAAACCTAAAATATTTGTTAAGCATGACCTCGCTTTAAAAAACCCATGTTGAGATGGGTTTATCAAGTTATGTTTAACAAGAAAATCCACCATGTGATCTTTAATTAGTCTTACTAATAATTTGCAAATCACTGATTTTAAACTCACTTGTTTCTCAAACCTTTTTAAAATAACGGTATAATGTTTGCCTCTTTCCATTCTAAAGGAACCACTCCCTCTTCTAATGTCAAATTGGAAACTGTTGCAAGTGGTATGCTAATTTGTTATACAATTTCCAATAGTAGTTTGGGCGGAATCCCATCCACTCCAGGTGATTTATTATCCTTCATAGCCCTTATTTTCTTAGCTACCATTTCCGGGGTTACAATTAATTGTCCTAAATAGTCTCAATCTGTAACCTTGAATTTAGCCTCTTGTACTGGCAGTGAACTAATATCTTCTCTGGTAAACACTGAACTAAAGTACTCATTCAGGTATTCTACCATTAAGAATCCCTCTGATATTCTATTTCCAGCACTATCTTCTAGAGGACCGACCTTATTTTGAACTTTCTGTTTGCTTCGAACATAAGCATAAAAACTCTTGATGTCATTTTTTATATTACTAGATAATTGTTGTTCATAGCTTCTCTTTGAATTTCAAATTTCAGCTCTAGCTTGGTTAAGTGCTTCTTTATAACCGTTGTAGTCTTCATCATTTCCAGTACATCTATATGACTTCCACATAATTTGTTTATAGTTAATTTTTTAATGGCATATTTTGATAAGTGTTTATTTTTGGACCGTTTCCCTTGTTTTGGAAGGGTACAAATTTATCGACTATGCACTTAATTTCACTCTTTAATATATTTCAGCATTCTGTCCCTGTCTTATTTGTCAGTGTTTTATACCAGTCTATCTTTGCTAACTATTTTCTCATGTCCTTATACCTTCCTTTGTGGAAATTTCTCCTATATTGCTTTTTACTATTCCTTTCTGATTTTATTTTGATGATAAAATGTATCTGGTTATGATCACTACTCCCCAGTGGCTCACATATCTTGACATTGTCAACTAATTCATTTTGTGAGGACAAAACTATGTCTAACACATTCTCACCCCTGGTTGGTTCTAGCACATGTTGAGAAAGGAAAGTATCTTGAACTAAAATTAAAAACCTGTGTTTCTCACTCCCTGTACTCTGTAGAGATTTCCATTGCATATATCCGTGGTTAAAAATCCACCATAATAATACAGTCCCGTTTGCTTACTTCCCTTATAGCGTTTTGTATTTTTTCATTCTCTTCTACCCATGTCATATACGCTGACATATAGAAGTACTATAATAAACCAATGAATCATAATTGATGGAAACATCGAACGGTTAGTAATTATATATGAACATGCTTGTTTTACTAATTATTCTTCATATGCAGCGTATGGGTGAGCAAATACATTTTACAAGTGGTGCTTGGTACGTCAAAAACAATGGCGTATTAGTTGTTTATCTGAATACGTTGCTTTTCTGAGAAGGCTGTTCGTCGGCGTGAGTAAAACATATCAATTTATTCTGCGATGTCGTATCCAGTCAGTAACAACCTTTGAAAACCAGTTTATTCGAACACTATGTTGAATTATCTGGGACGAATTGCGCCACTCTGTAAAAAAGTATGCGAAAACTACCGTAAACAAATATTCACGATTCTGATTGCAAGATACTAATCTATACAGCTGAATGAACTGACTCAAAGTGGACTAAACAAAATATGTCAAGCTTCGAATTGGCAGCAAGATGTTTCGAACACAGGATTGTCTCTAGAATGTGCCATTAATTAAGAATACATTTCCAATAGTGTGTTTTCGGATGTTAAAGAATATTGACGATGTATTTAAAACAAAACAGTGATTAATACTGTACGGATGATATCATATGTCTCTGCTCTGTTGTTAACTAGGTGTGTGTGTATAAGGTACTTCTGGAAAACACGGATAATTAGCCACCAACCCTTCGTCTTATCACAGCGACTCACCCTTTCAATCCCTCACCTCTGCACCTCTGCTTTGTCGGTGGTTTGATCAGTTCATTTGACCAATTCGATTCACTTTCTATCCGTTGACGTCAGGAATATAACGTCATGGGTGGTCGGTAAGCAGTTAACTTTTCTGAATATACATGTCCTCAGCAGACAGACCACACCGACGTCATATTTTAAGTAAATGTCCCCTGTATGCAGGATTATTGTCAAAAAATAGCTTTTGTTCGTATGTATAATGTTATTAAACAAGGGGAACAGCAAGAGTTGATGCGGTTCCGATATATATGTGTGGTAGCAACTGCGCTCCATTCGAAAACAACCGCAAGCTATTGTTGTGGCGGGTGATAGCTGAAGTTCAAGTGGCTAATGCAAGATATGTGCCTCACAGTTCGCTCTCACAAGCTATCAGATTCAACGGCAAAAATCAATTTATTACAATGTTTAAGAATCAAATAAGCATAATTATATTAAAAATATTGCACCATTTATCTTTTCTATTTATTTATTACACATATGGACGTGCAAGAACTGGATTCATGATGGTCACATCTGAGGAGGCAGTTCCTTTAATGTTATTTATCATACGTAACTTCTAATAAATTTAATCTACTATTTATTTGGACACAAACATGTGATTACTCTTTCATTACATTTTGCATGCGAGTGTTGATGTTGTTTTTGATCGAAGTGACAAAGTTTCACCGATGGGATAATATGTGGCCTGCTCTGCCAAAACCAGGTTAAAATAGCACATTTTGAATGCTGATATTTATACACAATTGGAAAGCAGATACACAGAGCTTTCTAACGAGCCATCACATATTGCTGTTTGTTGTATATTTGTTAGGTTATGCTAATTTGAATGATGGTGCACTGAAATCGACAATTTGGAGAAAAACAGCTTTAAACTTTGGCGTGATGTTATGCAGACATACAGCTGAAAATACTATAGCAACCAGGCATACACAGTGACCTAATTTTACATACTGATGACCTGAGTAAAGAGATTAATAGAAATGTCATTGGTATCAGTAAGATTTAATTAAACATACACAACAAATATTTTTTTTAAATACATCAAAATATTAATTTTGATTTCTGTACTGAAAAAGCCCAGCACACACCACGTATCAACAGGAACATGTTTCTGGGTCATACTTAGACTAGATCATCACGGTAAAATTCAAACAATAAGGTTATTGTGAAATATATTCTTAAAATGTAATTTCACGGCAATGACCTAATTACATGTGCGACCCTTGACCCGACCCCGTCCACCAACCCACTGGCTAGCAACAGCACTGCAACTATTAACTACACTGGCGGTTGTCCCCAGAACTGCTGGAATCAACGTCTTCCTGAGGACGCGGGCACACTATGCCCAGTGCTGAACTCGTTGTATAAATATGCCTGACGCTGTTTGTCCAAGCCAGCAGGGACTGGCATGCCTCCAGGAATGGCTTCCCGCAGGATGCTGTGCTCCTCGTTCTCACATTCAATGGGCTCCTTTGTGATCAGTTTCCCCGAGTCGGCATTATTTATGTGAAAGTGGTGATTTTTCTTCAAACCAACCACTTTTTTGTATTTTGAATTAAGGAATGCCTTCCAGTCATACGTCGGCACAACGATTTCCCTGTCACGCCTGCTGCGGTGCCAGTGCCTACAACAGAAAACGTCAACTGTGCTACTCGGGTAGTAAACTGCAATAAAAGTACTTTCACCTAAAGCGCAGCTGATTTTATAATTTGTGTGGGCGAGCCTATACCAATTTAGTCACGCACAATATACGGTTACGGCATTGTCCATTTAATCATTCTCCATTCCATTTCAGAACATGATTTAGTAGTAGGTGGCATAACATGTAGTTAGTATTACACGAATGGCAATTAATAAGTCGTATCCTTATTAACACTTATATTTTGGTGTTGCTTTATGAAATGAATTATATATTCCGGAATGCCTAACGACGTATCGAATTTATACAGAGAGCAACGTTATATATAAATTCATCGACGTCAAAGTGTATATTAATATTATTCGTTTACCTTCCCTATCTAAATTACACTATAGTATCTTAAAACCACTAGATAAAACGAAAGTAAGCGTATATCACAATAATAAACGGCTATGAATAATTTATACACGTATAATTTTGTTTTCCATTTTCGAGACAAGTGTAGCAAAGAACACTAAGTAACATTAGTAAAGGATTAATATGGATACTTTATCATACGCAAACACACACACACACACACACACACACAAACACACACAGACAGACACACACACACACACAGACACACACACACACACACACACACACAAACACACACACACAAACACACACACACACAAACACACACACACACAGACACACACACACACACACACACACACACACACACACACACATAGACACACACACACACACAGACACAAACACACACACACACACAGACACAAACACACACACACACACGTATACTAACTGTGGTGTTCTATCAAATTATATAGAACTTATTTTATTAATAAGATTAATTAAATAGATTTCTGACATAATTTGTTATGAAATCGAGAGAAATGCACACAATGCGGGATGCAGCCTGTCTATAAATATACAGGATCATTCTGAGTTATGCCAAACTGATGTCATTCACTTGTACGCGAGGATAATAATAAGATATTTTATTTTTATTTCGTTCTAAATATAATAAATATTATTTATGCTGTTAAACGTGGTAACGATGGTTTTACAGGCATCCCCAACATACGCACATCCGGCTTCTCTGCCTCATTATCGCCGCTGTCTTCGTTGCTGAAAGCGAGGCATGCAGGAGGCGAAGTCAACGTAGATCAACTGGCAATATTTACGGAACAGCATTCTCTGCATACGTCTGTTTATGACAAGTTGTAGACCCGCCTACGTTAAATCTAGACCAATCTGTGAAATTATTCTTATAAAGGTGTTATGTCTATATTTACATAAAACACCATATAAAATGAATTCGTAGTCGTGTGTTAATTTGAAAATGATACTATCAATACAGTTATACTATTACAGTTATATTATGTTAAACAAATTAACCATTGAAACATCACTTTTGAAAACCGTCATCACATATCGTCTTCTTACAACTCTTTACGCATCATCGTCATAACACAACATCTGTTCGATTTGATGTATATTGTGCATGGTTTTGTTTTAAGTGTTCCAATTCTAGTAAGGCCGCGGGAAATGATGGATTTATACACAAAAATGCATATATGATGTTTATATAGATAATTTAATTAGGAGAGGGGAGAGGGAGGGAACGGGAGCTACTAAGACAAAAACTGTGTAATATTGCAACAGCAACTAAAAGGTAAATAGTACACTTGCCTTCCTAAAACTCAATATTCGCCACTGTCCGACGAATAACAAAAGGACGGCAAGCACTACCATTATGCGCGCGCTGCCTTATAGACCGGAGCCATTGCGTGGAATCCATATATGATCGAGGGGATATATAGAGATTAGAGCGAGTCCAACACCGCACCGCTCCCTTAATTACTGGAGACAACATATATATATAACATATATAACCCTCTACGCCCCCCAAGTCTTTAAACCACTGAAGACTGATATGTCGACAAATAATAATATGGCTTGTGTTAGTAGAACAAAATAGGAACAAGAAATAACATAGTTCACCGAGTGTCAACAGTGGAAACATAGTCCTTTAGCCATGTTGGCGGGGCCGCGTTGCAGGCGAGGCGTCTGCCAAGGGTGGGGACGCAGGCCGAGCGGGTGGCAGCTTGGTCACAGGCGCTGGAATCATCGCAGGTGGAGTGGGCGATAACAGTACGGTTGGCGTAGGTGTCGGTCGAGCGCGTTCTTTCGGTGATGAGGCTGATTGCTGCTGCGCCGCTGGTGCTACAGAGTAGGCGACTGGCGGTGGAAGAAAGGCGTTGATGCCCAGTTGGCCAGGAGTCGCGCGCTTGATGGCGGGGGTGAATCGTGTCAAGAACTTACGGTTCCGCATGGTGATGCGGCCCGAGCCGTCCACGCGGATCGCGTACTGATCATGTTGCCGAACCTCGATCACTATTTCCGTCTTGTCCCATTTCCGCGGGTTGGGGCCGATTTGATTTTGAATGCGGACGAAGTCGCCCACCATGAGTGGCGGTAACGTCTTCGTGTGTTCTGCCCATCGTTCGGCGTCCTTCGTGTGGCGAATCCGTAGCGCCTCCTCGCGTGCACTTAGTGTCTCACCCCACGTTGTGTTAGGTTTGTAGAGTCCTGGAAGGATGGGGATGAAGTCTCGGATAGGGCGTCCGAATATGCACATTGCCGGGGAGAACTTAGTGTCTTTGTCGGGTGTATTTCTGTACTGTAGTATGGCCCGCTGGAATTCATCAGTATCAAGCTCGCCGTTGGGGCTTGTATTGCCTGTTATCAAGCGCTTCACCGTTTTCACGCCGACTTCCGCTCGACAATTACTGTGGGGATACGCAATTAACGACAGTCGATGATGAACACCCCATGATCTGAGGTCTGCGTGGCGGATGATGAGAATTCGGGGCCGCCGTCTGATGATAGCTCATCGGGGATGACTATTCTGTCGTTGTATAAAACTACACCACAGTGTAGAGGTTGTCGCGATACTGGTGGTACTGGCGTAGTTCGATTGGCAACTCGTGACGGAATTCCGGCATCCCCGACTCGATTATTTCCATCAGCTTGACCATGGCCTCGTCGCTATTGGTTGCCATGCGGACTCCATCCCAGGTGACGGCCTTAAGGGAGCAGAGTGGTGAGAGGGCGGCGTCGTGAACTGAGTGTTCTACATCGTCCTGAAACTCTTCACCGCATCGAATGCCGGCCAGGAAGGAGGAGCGTAGTTCCGGGAGTGTTGGTAATCCTGCGGGAAGAGCACCGTCTTGCAGGGTCGCGACGTCATTTGGTAGATGCATTTTGACGGGGTTGCCGGTAGGGTGGCGAGAGATCGCGTTAGCGGCTCGGTGCTTTACACCTGATATGTGGACTACACGGAAGCGATATCCGAGGGTCTTTTCCTTGAGGTTTATCAGACGAGTATTTGAAATCTCCTCAAGAGATCTGTCGCCGAAGATCTTTAGCAGCGGCTTATGGTCCACGGCGAGGGTGAGGTTTTTGCAGCCGAGGATGAAGTATCTGGCCTTGTTTAGTGCGTCAGCGACTGCCAGGGCTTCGCCCTCTTCAGGCGCGTAGCGTGACGCAGCCGGGTGGGTGAATCGACTTCCGGCGAGCGTAATCTTCCACCCAGCACGACAGCAGAAAAATCTTGTTGCCGCGGCACTCACCATGCTTTTGGAATAACCAGAATCCTATTCCTGTCTTGGACCAATCAGTGGCTAGGCATATTGATCGTGACCCATCACATATTCTGACCCCTTCCTCGATTTCACTGATGATGACGACGCTTTTAGACTCTTCGAAAAGTGATTGCATCTCATCGTTCCAGCTGAATGTGGTTCTGGGCTTCAACAGGGCCCGGAACGGAAGCATTATTTCCGCAGCGGCGAACGCGTACGCCACTTGGTTGACAAGGCCGAACCAGGCGCGTATGTCCTTTTTTGTCGCAGTAGGAGCAGGAGTTCTGGTCGGTTGATCCTGCCCTGGGTTCATGCTGTCGTTGTAAGCGGTCGAGTCGTTTGCGAGTATATGAGCTCTTGGCTGCCTCTGCCCCGTGCGTGTCAACCAAGCGTGAGGCTGATCGTTTTCCGGCTTCTTTTGCTTCAACAAAGCGTAGGACTTCCTCAAAGTTCATGTCCTGATTTTTGTCGCCGAGCAGGTCCAGTTGGATTTCCGGATCCTCCAGGCCCCTGATCACCACGTCTCGTAGCACTTCTTCTGTGTAGTTAACGGTCTGTGTGCAATTTGGGCACGGGAGGGAGAACTTGCAGACACCTGCTTGGCCGCGGATACTGGCAAAGAATGATCTGACAGTCTCGTCTCTGTCTTGGCGCATGTTATGCAGGGTGACCCGAGCGACCATCGTGTTTTCTTCCCTGACAGCCAAGGTACGCACCAACGTCAATATCTCCTCCTCAGGGCGGTCAGTGAGTGTACGACCCATGCCAATGGAGCGTGTGACGTCCTTCCGTAATTGTTCGTCGCAGCATTCGAGTAGTTGAATTATTCTATCTTTGCCCGATACTTTGGTTGCTTCCACGTAATCGCGCCATCGGACCAGGAAGTAGTCCCATTCTTCGCTGCTCCCCGCCGATGTGACCGTTGGTCGTTTCACCCTTTCCACTTTAGCAGCGGCGGCGTTTGTGAAGGATGTTGGGGCGTGACTGATCGCGTGGGTGTTGAGTAGCGCCACGGCGATGATCGCGTCAACATCGTCTGTCACGTACGTGCAGTTAGGGATGGGACAGGCCACCTCAGGCATGGTGATGCTCGAGTACGTCTGGTAGTCGTCGATGGAGATTGAGATGCGATCATAGATAAGATCAGAGATCAATTTCCAACGTAGCGTTTGGCAAATACCCACTGTCAGTAGAACACTGCTCGCAAGACCTGCATGTACGCTATACATAAATATTTCTTCTTCTTCTTCTTTTTTAATCAAAAATGCACATCACATGTGTTTACGTTATAAGCATCAATGCATTGATATGTATCGGTATATGTGCAGTAGATTTAATAACTCACATAATTAGCATTCATTGTAATTTCAGTTATTGCAGGAAAAATAAGATTAGTCATGCTATTAAAATCCTAATATAAAATTTTATTATAGCATTAAACAAAGCTCTTGAACAATAGATCAGTAATGGAAATTGTTTAATATATATGTCTGCCCAGTACACACACACACACACACACACACACACACACACACACACACACACACACACACACACACACACACACACACACACACACACACACACACACACACACACACACACACACACACACACACACACACACACACACACACACACACACACACACACACACACACATGTCCGTACCAGAGCATGTCATTGTGTCATCTTGTAAACGTTGCACAGCTCGTCCGAGGGCACGGTGAGTCACGACCCGACCGGGCGTCCCGACCCGACCCGACCGGGTCAGTCCGTCCCACTCTTGTCCAGTCCGCCTCACAAAGGACGTGGTGAATTGTAGTTGTTAGCGTGTTCGCTAACAACTAGATTATTTTGGTATAATTGAGATGTTTACTAGTAACCTCAGTCAGGCAAACGACATGTGCTTGCAAACTTGCACACTACTCAACCGTACCTGGTTCACCCTCTGTCCACTGTTCGTGTTGTTTAAACAGAACGGTTACTCTACCTGTTCCATAAATGCTGGGTAATTATGGTTCAGTGATGTCATCAGGCCTCCTGATACATGTGTAAACACGCAGACTGTATCGTAGTGAAATAAACAGTCGAGGTAAAGTACGAGAAAGACGAACAAACAACGACACAACGGTATGACATCCCTGTTGCGCGTTGGACTCAATGTGTTGTACGTGAAAAGTAAGGAAAACCCACGTGGTTTTACGGTGAAATACGAGAAATATTATGAAAACTGACCAAATATGTCACACACTGCACTGTGCGCGATTGCCAGCATGATTTAGACGACACATACACTTCTTTTATCGCCATTCCCACGATCGTTTCGGATATATCACGCAAGACGTTGTACATAATTAATGGTATGACAGTATAACACAACAACGTTTCCAAACAAATTATAGCATATAGGTTAAGTCACCTTTTCGAATTGTATTTAGATGTTTGTATCCCATAGAATTTGCAATCAAATATTTCGTAGGTTCTTTGTTTGCAATCTTTCAAACGTTTGGGCTTCCTCACCACGTTTTAGAATACGAGTCAGTACGAGTCACCAATGAGAACATAATTGCTAATTCGTGACTCGATTCTAAATGGTAAGCATGTCATCCCAGTATCAGTATCAGTATGTGTGTGTGTGTGTGTGTGCGCGCGCGCGCGCGTGTGTGTGAGTGTGTGTGTGTTTGTGTGTGCGTGTGCGCGTGTGCGCGTGGGCGCGTGGGCGCGTGGGCGCGTGGACGCTTGTGGTGTGTGGTGTGTGTGGGGGGGGGGGGGGGGGTGCGTGCGCGTGCATGCGTGCGTGCGTGCGTGCGTGCGTGAAGATGTAATAGTTTAGATAGTTTACGAAAACAACACATCGACGTCGCCGAACTATCCGATATGTAGAAGCAGGGAGATCCAGTTGAGTTAATTCCTTCACAATGATTGTATATGATGCAACGGGTACGCAGTTAATATGCCATGGGTTCAGAGAGGAACAGATTCGGCCACCTCTGCTGTCCCAATTATGTAATAGTCAATGTCAGTAACTTTTTCACGTAGACCAAAGGTCTACCGACTACCCTCGACTGATATCAACAATTAGCAACTTAAAACAATAAAATGACGCCACTCGCACTTGTGCACTCCATGCACTTATCGCTGAGCGACGAAGTTTATTAATAACATCAGTCTGGTGTCAATAGATTTGTTATTAATCTTTACGTAACCTTTATTACGAAGATATCCTATCCCAATTTAAAGTTTCGGATCGTAGGATTAGTGTTTTAAATTTAACAGTAGTTTAGTGTTTTGATCTTACCACACCGGCACATAGGAAACTTCATAAATTGATTCTTACATTATCACACAGGTCATGATGACCCGGCCTGTTTTACCCAACCATGGGTGGTTGACGCGTGTCACAAAGTGGTTTGTATAGAATTTAATCAGGCTTTAGAATAGTGGTTTTGATGATGCTGCCATCTCTGGTATGTATTGTCGCGGAGGTATACGCTGGTGCCCTCTGGCGATTAAGGCGTGTAACGTTGTAAATGCCGACGAGTCAGATTTAATTAATTTCATTTGTAGCGTACACCACTAATTCTACGGTTAGATGTACCAAATTTGGTACTTGTAGAAATTATTTAACATGACTGGTAACATGGTGACCTGTTGTGGTTATAAGAAGATTATATTATGAACTTATAAAAGTTGTTTACTGAAATGTAGGTGTGAAAAACACTAGGGTCACACCTAGCTTATGAATAGAGTGCGTGTTTTATTAAAATTATGGATTAATTCATGAGATTTGGAATGTACGATGAATATTGTGGTATCCGGCTCGATACAGGGAATCCAGTGATATTAATTATGTAAGTAATTCATGTAAGTTTAAGATTGTATGAGCACTTACATAGCCAGACGTTTAGCTCGCAAAATCTATTTTAAACTCAGCGAGTTGAATGGATTGCTTCGATGTGTGAAAGGTTTCGGGAGCTGGTTTTTGAAGCGACTTTAATTTGTATCGAGTATTGTAATTGGTCAGACTAACTTCCGGACATCAAGCTATATAAGGGCAGGACGGCCATTCGAGGCCAGACGAACATTTGAGCAGAAGAAAGTGTTGCACTCTCGTCTCCAGGAATTGGGCTGAAACGTGTGTCCGCCCAACGCCTGTAGTAAATACTTCTACGATTCCAACAGTACTGATTGGTTGTGAGACGCTGCACTTCTCACGCGTTGAAGAAGACTGAGCGATAGCCGACTGCAGTTCCGTTTTGACGTGATCTACGAATGCGAGGGCACCACCGTTTCGTCTGCTAGCTGTCGTAATACAGACACCGTGACAGACCTTCTCGACATCGCCGACGTCGTGACATCGTTACCGTGTTGTCGCCTGGTGATTCGCGTGGGATCGACATTCGTTCGCCAAACGCCGAACGACTTTCGACTTCGTCCTGACATCTCGCCGAACGCGACCGATGTTGATTGTTGACATTCGCACATCACGAGACATTCGTTGGTTACAGTTCATAGACTTTACAACGGTGTATACACGTCTTCATGTAAGTGACCAGCTGTTTAAATTGTCTCCCATGTAAATTCGTATTTGGATGCATACTCGTCGAGTACAATGTATGGTGTTATAAATATAATGTCATAACAGAGTAACGGTTGGCCAACTATCATTGAACCGCATATATTTGTTGTTGATGTATTAAATGGGAATGCCAGTTGGCTTCTTGTACATACATATCTGATGTCACGTTATGTCTTACACTCGATTTTGTGACAACGCGGTTCAAGTACCTCATACAACGCACAACTCCATTCGTTTTGTAAATTGACATTAATGCAATGAAACGATGCTAGTTGCGGAGATTAAAACTTTACGAGCTATGAAGCGCAAATGCGAATACTGGTGTACATATAAATTAGCCTCGGGCAACAAATACAGTTTCAGTGTAACGCCCATGACTGCGAGCACATCGCAGCATGCTTTATGTTGGGTGCGTTATTGTCACTCCTTGAAAAATACAAATAACGGGCTATAATCAAGAGGTAACAATTTATAGATGCGTTTAAAAGCTATACCACTCGCCCACCACGTCTGTAATTTATATTGATCGATAGGTCGCCACACAAGTTGATGTATGTCCTTCAGCAATACGTTTCGATGACTAAACAATAAAACATGACTGTTTGCCCCTAATGACAATGGTTTATTTGTGTGCAATGATTCCCGTAGATTAACAGACCATGTAAAGTCTAAAAGTGTAATCGTCTTGGGAATTCTGGAACGTCGCGCACAGCTCTGCCTGAAGCAGTGCACGCGGAGATGGGGCGACGGCTATTATCTTCCAAAAAAGTAAGGGGTACTTTGACTCTAGTCTAATGCGGGCAGTAATCATTCGACCACAATGTCGGCACACGAGTTTTGACAGCTGTTCTGTTGGGGTAGCTAGTGTGTTGATTCGCTGGTGACGTCGCTGTCTTCTGCAATGGATGCTGTTGCTGCTTCAGCAGTGACGGCGCCTATCGGACAGTCGTAGGCCATATGCGGCGATCGCGAGCCGTTTCCTACAAACTTGTTTATATCGAGACCAGCAGCGTCAATACGTCACTTGATACAGTCAGTGTATCGTAGACGTGGTCTTCGCACATTATGTTTACCCTGCCGTATCTCTTCTTATAAGACAGCATTCGGAAGTGGCTCGTTCTCCATGCGTACCACGTTGCGGACCCAGGTTAGTTGTAGTTCATGAGCTTGGCCTCAACGCTTGGCATGCCAGCTCATTATAGGTCTTCTTTGTTGGTCACACGATCCGACCACCTCACCCCAATCACCAACATGCATACATGCATACATACATACATACATACATACATACATACATGCATGCATGCATACATACATACATACATACATACTTACATACATACATACATACATACACATACACACGATAGGGCATTTAATATTGATCAAGGCACACGACGTCATAGGCCCTATCTTTCACAATGCTTTGACAGATACCGGAAGTTACGACATAATTCTACAGCCGGCGCTGCGAACGCAGAACTCCCGAATTACTAATTAACTACGGCCTGTACATCAATACACTTAATTAAGAACTTCTAAATTCTGGCCCACTTATGTTCTATACGCTGTCACACATTGTGTGACCGTAGTTCTTACTCAATGTGTTGACACTGCATAAGTAAACTTATGTATAGGTCGTTGTAACTTATATGTGTCATTTAGGTATGTTTTCGAAATGTCAACCGCTTAACTGACACGAGTGCAATATCAGTACGCGGGTTGTACATAACACAAACTTTCACTTAGCTACATATAAACATGTAATGGCTGTATCCGCTCCATATCCAGCCGCAACGAGAAAGGTATATCGCCCTGCATCCATAGCCGTTTCATATTTGAATGCAACTTATTTCCGTGTATGACGGAGTGTGTCTGTTTCAGTCTTGTTTAGCCAAGTCTGGACAACAATGCACAAATACAGTGTGTACGCTCCAAAGTCCAGCATCGTAAATGAGTATTAAATAGCGATACATATATTCATAGATGGGAGACACATTTTATGTAGTTCGACCGAAGAACGATACATTGCTGCAATACACAAATCAATAAATGTGTTGTAATTTCTTTGTAAAAATAGCATGTTTCAAGAATATACATGTCACCTTACGGGACTATAGTCCCTCGTTGAGTTGAGTAGCGATACCTTGTAAATGGAAATCATGCTACCAGCCCCTTAAATCATAACTGCCGGCGCATGTAGCACTTGGTTTTGAGTTTATCAACGACATGGACCCAAACGACGCATTGGCAAGCTTGGGAAACCCCTGGACAAACCCATGGCAGATGTTTATGTATAACATAATTGCTTTCCTTGCGCAAATCATAGGATGCTGGCAGATGTTGGCCGTCGTCTTTATTGGTGAGTTCTAGTTGTCATAATATTAATACAATCAATAATTTGTTTACGTTTATTGTTCGACTCTGGTTGTTTTGCATCGCCGACTAATGCTAAGGTGGACGCGTAAGCAAATATTCGCACGTCATAGGCAAACATATTGATAACAACGTGCGCTCAATCTAACTAGAAATTTGTTTCTCCTACATTTTCTGATACAAAAATTGATAATCTATCTGAGTGTAGGACACACACACGCACGCAAGCACGCAAGCTCGCATACGCAGACAAACCAACACACACACACAAACACACACGCACATATATGTTGCATATGCCTGGTAGTAGGATGTTTTCTTTTTACGGCGTTTGTGCTACCTTGATTATAATCACAGTAGTTATTGAACTCTCAAATCCGAGGACAATCGTGTTTTGTGTAGCTCGTTTGTTGGCGGCCATTCACATTTGCAGCAGCGACGCTTGTTGACCTTTGGATTTCTACGTCTCCGATAACATTGTTCAAGTGTATCGTATACAATGGATGCCTTGTTGGATACTTATAACTCGTTTAGTACTATTATACAACTATAATGTTTTAATGGCTTGTCTGAAGAGCACATATAAACGTGATTCACTTAGATATATGTGTGATATGTTCTCATGTTATTTTAAGGAAGCAGTTGGCCTCACCGTTTCTTCATTTCCAGACCACCCGTTAAATCACGTAAACGTTGAACCTCCACAACTAAAGAAGGTTTCTTTGCTGAAAAAGATAATTTTAACAGCTTTACAAAGCATTGAATGATTTGTAAACTTAGCCTTATCTTTCAGTATATTTGAACAGTTGTAACAAAACGCCTTGGATCACATGTCAGGTTAAAATTTCTATCTAATGCATTACAATCTCCTTCCCAAAACTTCATTCTACGGAGACTGCTTTAACGAAGTAAATTTAAATATGAACATATACTAAAGTAACTGCACTTGCCTTGTTTTGTCTCTGTTCTGTCATTCGTACAATTGACCACATTATTCTCATATACCCTTTATCTTTACGGCATCATGTATATTATACACCTTTGATTGTTGGTTTTCGTCTTGTATATCTATTGGTAGACAAAAACGTGTCAAGTTTGATGATTATGTTTCATCATAACTCCCTATTGTATGTGATGAGTTGCACCATTCTACTCTTCAAACAACTTCACTGGGCTCATTTGTTAAAGATGCATTCTGAGATATATTCCTATTTTAACCGTTTCATGGAAATAATATATATTTTGTACAACATCCTAAAATATAGTTTCTTAGTATTGGCACAGGGAGACTGCGTTATGCAAAACATAACCCAGTGACACTCTTGAGTTATTTGCATTGCATCATACAATTTCCCGCTGAGAGAATAATGACATCATAATTGTGCAGCCGTAGTTTCCCATGGTTGGGCGAAGGCGTCAGCTTGTCGTTTCCAGATCTGTCTGTCTTGCGCTATCCTCTGCCACGGTCTCGCCGGTTGTCCTCTAGATCGTTTCCCTTCGTTAGGTCTCCAGTTTGTGATTCGCGGTATCCATCGGTTATCTCGTAGACTACTGATATGCCCTGCCCAGGTCCACTTCTATATTTTGATTTGTTCTATCACGTCTATGACCTTCGGTTTCTCTCTTACCCATATGTTTGTTTTTTCTCCCAATATGTGATGTTTAATATACTTCTTTCCATCTGTGTTTATGAAGCTGCTAGCTTCGTATTAGCCTGATTGGTGAGGGTCCGTGTTTCCATGCTGTATATCATCGCTGGAAGTACGCATGAATTATAAACTTGTTTCTTGAAGCAGGTTTGAAAGCTACCCTTGAAGATATCGCGGTGTTTGGCGAATGCTGCATAGCCGGCCGAGATTTGGCTTTGAATCTCTTTGTCTTAGTTTTTGTGCAGGTTGACATAGCTTTCAACGTTATCTATCTGGGTGGTGTTGATATATTGGCGTGTCGTTTTTTAGCATCACTTTTGCTTTCGAAACGTTAATTTTCAGACTTTGTTTTTTTCTCTCACTTTCATCAGCTTGTTCCTGCAGCATTTGTTGTAGTTCTTGCGGTGTAGTAACGCATATGGGTACGTCGTCGGCGATGCTAAAATGAAATGTATTCTCCGTCTTTCCTCAAGCCTCTGATTTCCCAGGTCAGTCTTCGGAATATGTTTGGTGTGATGCCGTGAACAGCATGGGCAATAGGGTGTCACCCTGTCATACTCCTCTCTTTATGTTGAACTTGGTGCTTTCTTTTCGTAGCTGGACTTTTCTGGAGCTATTGGTGTAGATGTCTTTCAGAAGTTCTATGTGCACGTCTTATACCCCCTGCGAGTTTAGTATTACTTGAGTTTGCACCGATTCGAAGGCCTTCTCGTAGTCAACGAACACAATGCAGAACAAGCTATTATATTTTCGGTACTTCTCCTACAGTTAAGTATGTGTCGACCTCTTGCCAGTTAATCACGTGTAGGAAATTACGCTCTTCGTTTCTCCATATGGGATTTTCCACGTCCATCTTCTCCCTGCTTTCTTCTGAAACATAGTATTTTTGTACTTTCTTGATGTTGTCCATGCTTCCAAGGTGTCACCTCTTTTGTTTCTCATCCCTAGGCCAATTTTGCCTGTTGCCGTTTCCGTTGCGTTTGTTCGTTTCCCTACGTGTGCATTAAAATATCCCATCACTATCCTGCAGTGGTTTGGTTTTCGATGCTGCTGGTGACTTTGTTTTGCGTCCAGAACCCACTGACGCCTAGCGACGACAGCGCACATCCGATCTACTGTCGCGCGCACGACGTGACCCTCGGTTTCTGGGATTTCGACAGCGAGTACTGCCTTGTTCACTGGCCCTGATAGATGGTGAGGAGATGTGAGCGCGGCTGTTGATGATATGAGCTCCGGCGTCACACCTCGTGATTCTGGAAGCGGGTAGTTCCAGGTTGTTTTTGTCGAACTTTTAGGAGTATTCTGTAGTTCGATTTTATCAAACGTTGTTCTTTTGGCTTGTCGTGGAATATCACGATGTTACGGTACTTCGCGTTTTGTCTTAAGTACTTTTTTGTTTTTGTTTTATCATTGGGAGATTTATATGTCACTATTACAAAAAACCATGTTAGCCGTGTCTGCTGGAATGTTTATGTGCAGTCTTTTCACATATTAATTCCTTGAGCTTGAGCGCGACCTTCTTCAGTACTTCAGTGGTTTTGTTCATCACGTTTTCGTTCTCTGATTCGGGTAGGTTAAGAACGACACTGTTCAGAGCGCGACCGTCGTGCGCCCCCACATTGTTGCTAGTCGGTTGTCCAGAGTCTCGTCCGTATCTACACAAGCAAAGCGGATAATCTATCTTCAAAGAATTCCTTAAATGACTTGATGTCAGCAGCGATAGACACAATACTTGGTTCATTGTTCATTGCATTGTTGCTGGTTGCCCCGTTTGCTCTGCTCATTGGCTTGTTTGTGTTGGTCGTCGTAACACTCGACATGCTGTAAGAGCGTACGTATGCTCTGTGAAAGGCCAATATACACACGGACAGTGGCGGTCAAGCGTATCCAACATATAGGTGCCCTGTGAGCGATATTATGCATGTCCACAGTTGGTAGATTTACACTCACGTTGACAGGTAGAGTGTATTATGCGACATCAATCGCAATCGCATTCACGTAACGTGTATTAATACCCTGCAGAGCAAAACTTTCCATTCGAATCACATTAATCTGCAGAAAGCACTAATGTCCTCGTTCCAATTCGCATGCAGCGCCAACATGTGTCAACGTAGGGTGAATGAAATTGCGCAAGTTTCGACACAGCGGCCGTTACCAGCAATCAGCACCGGGACGTTAACGGTGGGGTTAGTTTATCGAAGTCCAAACATAAGCGTAGAAGAGAATGAAAAAGAACAAAACGCTATAAGGGAAGTTAGCAAACGGGACTGTATTATTATGGGACATTTTTAACCATGGTCATATATAATGGAAATCTCTGCATAGTACGGGAAGTGAGGACCACACGTTTTTTTTATTTTAGTACAAGACAGTTTCCTTTCTCAACATGTGCTAGAGCCAACTAGGGGTGAGAATGTGTTAGACATAGTTTTGTCCTCACAGAATGAATTAGTTGACAATGTCAAATTTAGTGAGCCAATGGGAAGTAGTGATCACAACCAGATACATTTTATCATCAAAGTAAAATCAGAAATAAATAATAAAAAGCACTTCAGGAGAAATTTTCACCCAAACAAATATAAGGAAATGAGGAAATATTTAACAAAGATAGACTGGAACAAAACAATGAAGAATAAGTCAACAACAGAATGCTGAAATATCTTAAAGAGTGAAATAGAGTGCATCGTTGATGAATTTGTTCCCTTGAAAAAATAAGAGAAATGGTCCAGAAAGAAATACTTATCGAAAGAAGCCATTAGAGAAAATATTAAGTACACACAAACGATGTGGAAATCATATACACGTACTGGAAATTACGAATACTACAATATTTTTAAAAAAAAGCACTAAACCAATCTACAACTGAAATTCGAAATTCGAAGAGCAGCTACGAACAAAAATGAGTTTGTAATATTAAACAAGACAGCAAGAGTTTTTATGCATATGTTCGGAACAAAAAGAAACTTCAGGATAAGGTGGGTCCTCTAGAAGATAATGTTGGAAATATAATATCAGAGGGATTCTTAATGGCAGAAGACCTGAAAGAGTAGTTTTGATCAATGTTTACCAGGGAAGATATTAGTTCACTGCCAGTACCGGAGGCTATGTTCAAGGGGGCAGAATCAGACTATTTAGGACAGTTAATTGTAACCCCTGAAATTATAGCTAAGAAAATAATGGCGATGAAGGATAATAAATCACCTGGAATGGATGGGATTAAACTTAAACTACTATTGGAAATTGTAGAACAAATCAGCATGCCACTTTTCAAAACAGTTTTCATATTGTCATTAGAAGAGGGAATGGAAAGAAGCAAACGTTATACCGTTATTTATAAAAGGTTCCAGAAACAAGTCAGATAATTACAGACCAGTGAATTTAACGTCGGTGATTTGCAAATATTAGAAAGACTAATTAAAGATCACAGAGTGGATTTTCTTGTTAAACATAACTTGTTAAACCCATCTCAACATGGGTTTCTAAAAGTGAGGTCATGCTTAATAAATATGTTATGTTTTTTGGAAGATATCTCTAAGTGTCTAAACGAGGGATCACCAGTAGATATCATCTACTTAGATTTTCAAAAAGCTTTCGACAAAGTGCACATCAAAGATTACTGCTTAAACGAAAGGCCCATGGCATAGGAAATGGTTTAATTAACTGGATAGAAAAAATGGCTAATTGACACAAGACAACAGGTGTTTTTCTTTATGGTGTTGAACCTGATCAGTGATAGATAGAATTTTGAAGACAGACTGGCGAAAAGAATATGGAAAGTAGAAGAGGGTGGCAAACGAAGGAGAGGAAGACCAAGGCTGAGATGGAACGACAACATAACAAGAGACCAGGGGAGGGCTGGCGTGAACAGTCATGAATGGACGGCCATTGCGGATGAGAGAGAGAGAGAGAGAGAGAGAGAGGTGGAAAGATCTGATAAGAAAAGTAGAAGAAGCTACAAAGTGACGTGGACCCCACCCCGCAAGGGAGCAAGGGGAAGAAGAAGAAGAACTGGTAGCAGTTGATGGGAGGCCTCAAACTGGAAATCAGTTTTGAGTGGGGTACCACAGGAATCAGTACTGGGACCTGTATTATTCTTAATATATATCAACGATTTAGATGATGGTATAACAAGCAAGGTGTTGAAATTTGCGGATGATACAAAATTGTTTAGAAGGATTAAACGTGATGAAAATAGAAGCATTTACAAGATTATTTTGACAGGTTGATAAAATGGCAAATGTTGTTCAATTTTGGGAAATGTAAATGCCCCCTCACAGACATGGGAACGAAAACGTACAGTATACAATGGGAGGTTCTGTACTAAGTACAACTGTAAAAGAAAAGGACTTATGGTTAACCATTAGTGCTGATATGAAGGTTTCAGTGCTGTGCGGTATTGCCGCTTCAAAGGGAAATCAAATCCTTGGATTAATCAGGCGAAACTTAACGTATAAGGAAAAAGAGCTAATAATACCGCTGTACAAAACAATAGTTAGACCTCATTTAGAACATTGCATTCAAGCGTGGAGGCAATATTGCAGGAAGGACATATATATGCTAGGAGTACAGAGGAGAGCAACTAAAATGATACCAAAACTGAGGGATCTTAATTACGAAATACGCCTAAAAATTTGGTTTAATAACACTAGAGACCAGGGGATAGAAAGGAGATCAGATAGAGGTTTTAAAATATAGAATGGTTATGAAAATATTGATAGAAATATTTTTTTTTAAGTTAAGAAAGATAGAAGGACCAGAAGACATAAAGTTACATTAATAAAGGAGCAGTATAGATTAAATATAAGAAAGTTCTCATTCACACAAAGGACTGTAAATGAATGGAACATATTATCTGCTGATTGTGTTGGTGCTAGTAGCGTGAATATGTATAAAAGGACGGGATGAACGTAGATAAAAAGTATTGGATTCTCGATAAGCCAAAATACTTCCTTGTCCACCTGCCATCTAGAGTTAATTTTCTGGATGGCAATCTTGTTAAATCTTGATAAAAGCATTCTATAAGCATGATCTTACTCAAAATAACATAAAATGTGCATGTGTTTTTTGAATTTCCGATAACTTGGCCAGGATACCAATTGATACTTACATAATTATAAATTATTAATGTAATGTGTTATTGCAATTCGGACTATCCCTGTGTGTGCGTGTGTGCGTGCGTACGTGGATGTTTGCGTGTATTGAACCATTAATCTGCATTGTTTGTCTTATTACAAATAACAGTAGGACAGTTCTTATATTTGCTCAAGAGTCTCAATATACGATCATACAAACTGCTTTGTCTTATGGAGGTGGACAACCGAAGCATCGATGTCGACTTCCGCCAAAGGTTTCGCTGGAGGAGTCGATCCCATACCAATATATCGACGGGGAACGATACTATGACAGCTGCGTCGTTTATGAGAACTACAGTAGCGCCACAAACCGGACAATACCTTGTCCACTCGGCTGGGAATATTATGAAGACTCGTTCACAATTACTGAACAGGCAAGATGTTTTTTCTTAGTGAAAGTTGCGTAAATAACTGAACAGACGTATGTGTGATAAATACCAGAGACGTCCACAGTAGCAACATAAGCAAATAGAAAGTCAAGTACGTATTTACTATAAACGATTGTTATAAGAAAACCGCACAAGTCTGTATGTGATGATTTTATCTTCATTTCAGCATATCTCGGCGAGACGTAGCTGCCCGGACGATACGCTGCTCTATCTGCCGTTCGTCTCCCTGCTCTCACGATGTCGTATTCCAACGAGTCGCTGATGTCCTGCTCCCATCTTCTCGTTGGTCTTCCCCTTCCTCTCTTTCCCTCCACTCTGCCTTCAATGATTGTTTTCTCTGAGGAATTGTGTCTTTAGATGTGACCAAAATAACTCAGTTTTAGTCATTTTATTCTATTCACTAGTTGGCAGTTCTTTATGTCAAATTTGTTTAAGGATCTCCTTGGTTGTTTTTGATATCCATGGCACTCTTATGACTTCTCTGTAATATTTCAACTCAAACGCTTGTATTCTTCACGTGTCTTCTTTGTTCAGTGACCACGTTACGCTCAAGTAGAGAGCTGTTGGGAAAACGCAAGTTTTTTTAATTCTTATCTTTGTTGGTATGTTTTGGCCTTTCCATACATTTTTCAGATTAGTTTCTGCGTTGCTATGGCTATTCTTATTTTGATCTCCGATGATGTCTTGTAGTCTTGCTCCAAAATATTAGTTTTGGTTCACATTTTCAACGTGCTCCCCGTTGATTGCAATGTCTGTTTTTTCATCTGCTAGTGTCCATGATTTTTGTTTTCTTCATATTAAGTAACAAGCCTTTTTCTCACTGTGTTCTTTAACAGACATGATTAGGTTTGTTAGGCCGATTGTTGTAGTGGTCAGGAATGCGGTATCGTCTGCGTATCGTAGGTCTCTTATTCTATGTCCATGAATTTCACTTCATCGTATCTTGTTCTTCTGTCATCTAATGTTACATCTCTCATTATGGCTTCTCTGTAGATGTTGAGTAGGTACGGAGATGAAATACATCCTTGTCCTACTCCTTTTCCAACTGAACAAATTTCTGTAGTTGTGTTTTCCAGCCTGACCACTGCTTGTTGATTGGTATAAAGTGAATTGAAGAGGGCGATTATCTTTAGGTGGAAGTTCTTGTCATTGAGCGTTTTCCACTTCATCTGATTATTCACATAGTCGAAAGCCTTGGAAATTTCGATGAAGCATATTCTTAGATCAGTATTTATCTACATTCTCAGATTGAATATGTGGTCCTTTGTGCCTCTGTTATTTTAAGCCTGCCTATTTACTGCTCATTTCTATTTCCATTTTATCTTGCATTCTTTTCTTTTTGATTCTCAGCAATATTTTGTTTGCATTGCTAATGAGTGATATTTATAGTTGGAGAACAACTGTAAGTCTCCTTTCTTTGGTAATCAGATGTATATTGAATTCTTCCAGTCGTCGGGCCATTTTCCACTCTTCCATATTTTCTTACATGGTGCATGGTATATGTTTATTTCTTCTTCCGCTGCTTTTTTAATTTCTGCCTGTATGTTGTGGCACCCAGGGCTTTTCCCATCTTTTAGACTATTAATGGCAATTTCACCTCAGCTCTTAACGGTTCGAGATCGCCCTCGTCTTGTTCTTCGTTTCCCATATCATGGGGGTCGTTGTTATCACCATCTCGGGCGTACATATTTTCACAATATTCTTTTCATCTTTTGGCTATGTCTTCTGGATCAGTCAGATTTCCCATTTTTTTCTTTGATGACACCGAGTCTGGGCTGGAATTTACCTGTCATGTTCTTTATTTCTTTAAACATTTCTTGGTTTCGTTTGTCATGCAGTCCTCTATTTTCTTACACTTGACTTCTAAACTGTATACACTTTTGTTCGTCCCTTTTACAGAGTTTTTTTATATTAATTTGTACATCTCATTATATCTTAATCTAATCAATTCAACATTTTTGCGTTTCTTATGCTCTTTCTGTTCTGCTATTTTGTGTAAGGTCTCTATAATGATCCAAGGTAGGTGTTTTTTCGCTTCTTCTCGGAAAATTGTCTTGATATCTTTTGCGATTTCTTCTGGTTCTTTCTCTACTGTCATTGTCATTAAAGTTGTAAATCGATTCTTCACAGATGCTGTTTATTTGTTTGTCAGATATTTTACATCATATCTCTGTGATGTTGTCCTTTCAACTTAAATTTCATCTCTGCCATCAGTAGTTCACGATCAGATTCACAGTCTGCTCCTGATAGTGTTCTTGCACCTCTTATTGCTGATATCCATCTCTTTTCATTTGTATCATGATGTAGTTTATCTGATTTCTAGTCTTTCCATCAGGCGATGTTCACGTGTAGATTATTCTATGGTGATTTGAGAAATTGGTATTTACGATTGTGAGGTTATTAGCGATGGTGAACTCAACAAGTCGTTCTCCCCTTTCGTTTCTCTCTCCTAATCCGAATTTCCCGATTGTTCCTCATTAAATTTCCTGTTGTCTTTGTCCTACTTTGACGTTAAAATCGTCCATAACAATGGTGATGTCCGATTTTTTGGATTCATCTATTTCACCTTGCACATTAGTATAAAAAGCTTCTATTTCTTCCTCCTCTGCTGTTGATGTCAGCGCATAGACTTGTATTCTTTTATATTCTTCACATTTCCGTATCACCTTATGCTCAGAATTCTGTCATTTACTGGTTTGTATCCAAGTACTGTATTTGTTTACTCAGATATATTGTTACGCCACCCTGTCCTGTCTTTGCTTGTCCGGAGTATTTGAATAATCCTCTTCCTCTGTTCTGCTATTCTTAGTACAATTATATTGTTTTGTTTTGCTTCTTCTATTTCATTGACCATTTTCTAGCCGCTATGCTGCGGACATTCCAAGTTGCTATTCTCGTTTTTTTTTATAGGAATCCGCTGAAAATCTTTCCCTTCTCCGCACAGTCGAGCACATTGCCTTTATCAGCTTGAGTAGTACCCCCGGTTGATTCTGACCCTTCTCCAATAACCATTAGGGACTCTTCTGACTTGGGGGACTCACCACGGAGTCTCATATCGATTATATTTGCTATCGTGGTTTCATTTAAGTTTTTGGTAGTGTACATTCCAGTAGTTTGCCATTGCTTTCTGGACGGTTCTGGCCGCTTTTCATTCTACATCCCTGATGCGCCCTTGGCCCAACACCAGGCCTTTCCATCTCTCGCCTTCATAGCCGTTACCTCTGGGGATTATTCCGCCTACTCTGCCGACAGATGTGTGTATTAACAGGGGGGACAACCCTTCGGAAAGGCACTCACATAGTTTGGCCGGCCAGCCAAAGCCGTTGCCCGGGATGTGGCGCTGCCGTACATATGCAGACACAAGGAGCCATATGTGAGCTGGACAAGGAGGGGGAACCAAATACGATCCTGACCGTCCTGTGTGGAACGTTGCTGTCATTCACCGTGGGGTACTATCCCTTACCCTCCATACCCTACAATATACACTTTTATTGTGATGGTCGTTGCTGATTACATGATGTAGATGTAACAATAATTGCTCTCACGCCAGTTTTAGCGGACCTTAAACTGACAAGGAAGCAAACTACTGAAACTACTGGTTGAAAGAAACACGACATAGCTATAAAACATATTTAAAATTTCTATAGCTCCCATATCCCCAGGAATCTGAGCTCAGAGGCGCAACACACAAGCATCGTTGTGAAAAATCGCTAACATGGACAACCAGGAGTAATTATTAGGGCAACGGACCGCCGTAGGTTAGGTTGGGAATGCAATTTCAAATAAAAAGTCTTCAATCTGTTACGAAATATAGCTATAGTCTCAAACGATTTTCAAGTGATAGGGAGTCGATTCCAGATTTTAGATGCAGCTACAGAAGAAGCTCGTTTGCCAATATCAAATATGGTTTTAGGAACAATACGTTTTTATGAAACAGATGATCTGATATTCTTGGGGGCACTGGTAAAACGAAGGAGACTAAACAAATAGGATGGGTGTACAGTTGTGTTTAAAGAGCAAGAGTGACATGTCTACGTGAATAATAACATAATATTAAAATACTTAATATTCGCCATATTCATTACTGGTTGAAATGCATAAAACGACGGGTGTACATACACAATGAGGGGAACTTTCACAATGGTTGAATGAAAGTTTATTTAACAACAACATAATAATAATACATGCACAATATTAAAAAAAATAACACAATACATGCACAATATACAATACACAAAGATGCCAAGTATACAATTGTAAGTCACAGTTTTGAAGTTGAAAAGGGCCAGAAGAAGTGTGTCACTTATAATACTTGCCCAATTTGCAATTGATATAATTACAGTCAAGAATATTTTACAATATGCAACATGCGTGATTACAACATACAATTTTTAAAAGAGTGAAATATATATCACCAATACCAATTGTGCTAAAGAATAACAATTTGTGAAGTCCAATATAGACAATACATTGTTAGTAAGTAAGCAACATATTATCAGTGTTTTTTTTTTTGAAGCAATTGACGTTTTTAGCACATATTAAAGAATTGTCTAGAGAATTCCATAGTGTTACACCTTTAAACGAAAGACACATTCTCTTTAAATTGGTGTGAGCAAAATGTTGTTTAAAAGTTGGGCTTTGTCTAGTTGCATATACAGGACTGTACAAAGTAAACAACTTTTGTATGTTCACTGGTAGCAAATTGCTTTTTGCCTTGTACATAATAAGTGCAGTTCGTAAATCAACAATATCTGACACTTTCAAGATATGTAATTCAGAGAATAGAGAAGAAGTGTGATCCAACCTCTTACCTCTACAAATTAAGCGCACCACTCTCTTTTGTAACACTACTAAACAATTTAAGGTAGTAGCATACGTATTGCCCCATACTTCAATGCAATACATAATGTATGGGAGAAAAAGGGAATGGTATAAAGTAAGCATTCCCCGTTTGTCAATGAGAAAGCTGGCTCTATACATTATGGCACAACTCTTTGAGAGTTTAGATTTTATCACAGAAATGTGTTTTTTCCATGTTAATTTATTATCTATAAAAACTCCAAAAAATTTGGTGAATTCAACTTTATTTATGTCTTCCTTACTTATGTGTATAGAGACAGGTGTGTTTATAATACGTTTGCCAAATAACATATAATTTGTTTTTGATATATTGAGAGAGAGCCTGTTTACTGCAAACCATACATGTAACTTTTCCAATTCAATATTTGTCAACCTGACAAGTTCACCTATATCACTATTACTGTAGAACATGTTAGTATCATCAGCAAATAAGATGAACTTAAAGATGCTTGAAACATTACAAATATCGTTTATGTACAAAATAAACAACTTTCGTCCTAAAACAGATCCTTGTGGGACACCACAATATATTTTGAGTATTTCTGAATCACAATTATCATAATGAACAAACTGACTTCTGTTTTTCAATTAACTCATAATCCACTGATATGCAACACCACGAATACCATAACAATTATTTTTTTTGGCCAATATATCATGGTTAACCGTATCAAATGCTTTCTTAAGGTCAAAAAATATGCCAATGGCATATTTATTATTATCAAGAGAATTAGTAATTTCTTCGACCAATTCTATTAAGGCATGAGATGTTGACATGCTTGATCTAAATCCATATTGACTAGAACTGAGTATATTATACTTATCTAGAAAACTATTTAACCTCTCACAGTATAATTTCTCCAGTATTTTTGAGAACTGGGGCAACAAAGAAATAGGTCTGTAATTTGTAAATACACCCTTATCACCAGACTTAAATATTGGAATGACTTTAGCTGTTTTCATTTGATTAGGAAATATTCCAGTGATAAAGGAAACATTGCATATGTGCTTCAACGGTTTTACAATGTGAGCAATAATGATTTTAATCATGCTCATGTTTAAATCTTTAAAACCTGTTGACATTTTACCCTTAACATTTTGAACAGTTCTGATGATGTGTTGATCATCAACAGGACTTAGAAACATACTTTTATCAATTTCTTTTCCCAAATAATCAAATATATCTACATCATTTTTAGGAAGATTAATTTGTTTTGCAAGATTGGGTCCAACATTTGTAAAAAAAATTATTAAATCCATTTGCAATTTCCTTCTTTTCATATATCTCTTTGTCATTGTTCATAAAATAGGCAGGATATGTTGGAGTACTGAATTGTTTGTTGATTACTCTATTTAGAATTTTCCAGACGCCTTTTATATAATTTTTGTGTTTCTCCAACATTGTGCTGTACTATGTTTTTCAGCAAACCTTAATATAGATGTTAATTTATTTTTATAATATTTATACTTTAGTTCAGCTTCATGTGAGCGGGATATAACAAATGCTTTGTAAAGCTTCTTCTTTTTGGCACAAGAACATTTCAAACCTTTAGTGAACCAAGGTTTCTTATAAAAGTCACTTTTTCTTGAAATTATTTTTATAGGGCAATACTTGATAAACAAGCCTATAAATTTGTTTAAAAATAGATCATACGCCTGATTTACATTATGTAAGTTTAAAATATCATCCCATGATTGTAGACTTAGTTCATGTGAGAGTGAAGTTTCAATACTTAGTGAAAGTAGAATAATTATGATATATAATTATCAGTACAAAAGTACAACAACATATATGTTTTGGTGAACTTGCACATGATTTAATGCAAGAGCATCGCGTGCTTAATGAAACATTAAATGCAGGTGTATGATCTCCCAAATAATGTATGTGTTGACTAACCGGTAGGGCAGTCTCCGTTCACAAGTGGGAATGAAGCATTAGGATGACAATGGAGCAGACACCTGTAATACATGTTTCCCTACGGTGCCTGCTAACTGTTTGGGCGTATACCATGGAGAGTTCAAGTAAAGTTCACATGAGTTCCCAAATCCTCCTGTGCTTTCAGTACGTCAATTGAAGTCCAAATTATAATGCAAATGTCGTCTCCCCGTTTAAAACTGTGCTCGAGGTATTCGACAGAACTAACTTGAGCACAGCCAGTTTGGTGTTAAAGAAGATTAAACTGGAGGTGAAGCCACCCATGTGTTTCACAATGTGTGTATGTGTGCTTGTGTTTGTGTGTGTTTGTGTGTGTGTGTGTGTATGTGTGTGTGTGTGTGTGTGTTTGTGTGTGTGTGTGTGAGTGTGTGAGTGTGTGTGTGTGTGTGTGTGTGTGTGTGTGTGTGTGTGTGTGTGTGTGTGTGTGTGTGTGTGTGTGTGTGTGTGTGTGTGTGTGTGTGTGTGTGTGTGTGTGTGTGTGTGTGTGTGTGTGTGTGTGTGTGTGTGTGTGTGTGTGTCTGCCTATTTGTGCATGTGTGTGTGTGTATAATATTTACCGACTCGAATTTATTGTGATAGACATGTATGCTACAGTATATACTTCAATGTTAAACTTGATTAATACAGCTGCTTTTGTTGGCAGTGGGACTTGGTCTGTGGCATGAACTACGGCAGCGAGACTACACAGATGATGCTGGTTCTTGGCGTTTTCGTAGGAGCCATGAGTATGTCGTCAATCTCCGACGAGTTCGGCCGAAAACGCGCATTTCTTTCGAGCGCATGCGCAGGGAGCTTAGCTGTGCTCTTGACAGCATGGGTGAACAACTATTACCTGTTCATTTTGATGCGCTTCGTTGTCGGCTTCTTCCAACAGGTTGGTGTAATGTGTGTACGTTGTTTGGTGTTCACAGTAGAACAGTCTTTGCAAAGCCAAACTTTATATAAAACATATATTTTGTTTTTAATGCAGTGCATTGAACATTCATATATATACACTATCATTGGAATCACTGTATTTTCATAGCTTGTGAACAAAATATGAAAACAAAAACATGTGTCGACATTCTATTAAATATGAGGAGGCCAGTATTGTAGTGCCTCTAGTGCCGGATTCTCCGGCGACCTGGTTGTTATCCTCATGCTGCCGTTTCTTGGACAGGTTCGTGAACTCTATCCTGTTCCAATTGTATGAATGTGTACGTAGATATAGACAGAGAAGTCCAGATGGTCTTCGTTGAGCAGGTTTGACATGGAGTAAATTGTAGTAAACCGCTCTGGGCATTCTTATTGACTATACACTGCGCTGTATAAGAATTTACCTTTTTATATGTTGAAATGGGAATGTTTTGATAGCTGGATACGCAAATGTAGACATAAGCAGCAATATGTTTATATCATGTTTCATAACGATGATAACTATATTGCTTCTATTATTTGTATTGTTGATTATGGTGATAATGATGATGATGATGATGAAGTTGATTCATACTCTAAGTCGTTCTCTAAAACGCGACATTTCCCATATTAAAGGTGATATTCATTATAACTTGAGTAAACAATATTTAGCAGTCGAACGAAGTGCTTCAATTAAACGCCTACTTCTGGCACAGTCCCAGTAGTCTAACTTCCTTCCACTACCTTCAGCCCAAGTCCCCAAATTGACGCAAAACGTTTCACTGATTAACTTTCTAGTAAAGCATAATTCAATTCTGCCAACTAATTGTCGACAGGGTGTCGTACTTCCAAGCTTCGTGCTCGTCTCTGAGCTGTTTGCCGCCAAGCAAAGGACGATGGCCGTGATGATGGTGGGAATGTACTGGCCTCTCGCGATGGTGATGCTCGCTGTGGTCGCTCACTTCTTTCGCAACTGGCGTCATCTGCTTATTGTCACATCGATTCCCGGTTTATTCATCGTGCCGCTATTTTGGTTGGTAACTCAGATTTATATTTATTTAAAAAAAAACAGTTCGAACAAGTTGTACATTTAATATTAATTATTATTTGTATTAATATTACAAATTGACATATATTTTACAACAACTTTGAATATAATTCAATAAAACTAATTTTCCGTGCATTATTTAAAAATTATAATTTTAGGATCATCCCTGAATCGCTGCCCTGGCTGATTGCAAAGAACCGCGAGTCGGAGGCGAAGTGTATCTTACAGACTGCCGCTAGATGGAACAACGTGCAGCTACCCGAGGAATACCTACCAACCCCGAAGGAAGACAACTCATTCGTGTATACGAATGATGACGGGGGAAAAGATGCCATAACAGTTAATCGACAACTGGTGACTACAACAGAAAAGCAAGAAAACGAGGCAAAACAGTACACCATACTAGACATCTTGGCATCGCGAAAACTACGCCTCAATGCCCTGGTGATGGTCTATATTTGGTGCGTATCATTGTCTAAGATATCTGCTATATGTGTTTGTCATTCAACCACAAATGTCATCAAGCCTTCCTTTGTTTCAAATTCAGCATGGAAATAATACACATTCCTTTCAATCTGTAGCTTGACTCCGCTGCAATATCGTAGTACAATAACAGTTCTGAAACGTTCTGCGTATGAGTGTTAAACCAGAATATAACAATGTATGTATCTATATATATATGTACCCGTGCAAGCCTTTCAATGTTAATACTTATAATGGCTTTTTCAATTAATTAACAGTTCGGAGTAACACAATGTGAAGGACATTATAATACACGTACTTATACTTTCAAAATATTACAAATAATTGTTTATAATAAAAACGGGTTACTTAGGTCTAAGTCATCGCAGTTACATTGTTTGCTTACTTACAATAGGTAATATAATTTATAATACACTTTGTTATCTTAATCAGATGAGGACTCCACACAGCGTTATATAGGAACATATATTTTTTGGTAAAAGCATTGTTCTTCTTAAAAATGTAATGGTTTCGTATCCGTCTTTAAATATCTGGATGACAGGTTAGTTCGATGTGTTGATCTTTGTTCGTAATTTTGTTTTGTATCGTACGTATTCGTACGGTCTACGCATATTTGAATTTCTTAAAGGGCATAGTGTTGCAGGCCGTAGAAATAAATAATTTCGTAATAATAATATCAAGATACTTTTATGGCTTCAAAATCCAAGGAATCCTCAATCCAGTGGCGCAAAATGACAGCGGATTATACGTTCTCGTGATCATTGTACAATACAAATGTAGTCAATATACGGATGTATGCATTAAAGTCCCTAGCAACGTTGGAAATAAAAATATATATATTTTGATGACAGCGATAAAAAGCTACATTTCCATGTATTTAATCGGTAATTGGTTGTGGATCATACAGTTGGCGTAGGCGTGTCTAGGTGGGCTGGGAGGGGCATGTACGCCCTAAACTTTTGGAATGATTTGCGTCCCAGAAGAACTTTTGGAATGGGCCACGTGACCGTGCCATATAGATAATTGAAAAGGTTCCCCCATTCAGGTTACAATAAGCTGAAGCCGAGCCAGCGGAGAAGGAAGAAGAGCTGAAGTTGCGGCCGCACAGCGACGAAACTTTAAATAGCAATTAATGCGCTAAGACTATTAGTACACAAATATCCACCATTGTCCATAACCAGGTATTCACTCATAAACTGGAGCAACGTGAACTGGAGAAAGGTAGAGTGAAGGAACTTGTCCAAGGTTCGACACGGCAGCACAGGATTCGAACCAGGTTTCTCTCTGCGGAGAGTCCGAACTGACAGAAGCTGTAGCTGCTGCACCATTGCGCTCCACACGAACACCATTTACACTATTTTAATATAATAATGAATATGTTATCAAGTCCGTCACCAGATATGTAATTTCTCCTCCCGCAGGTGTGTCGTTTGTCTTGTGTACTACGGCTTGTCTCTGAGCAGTGGCTCTCTGGCCGGGAACTTGTACGTCAACTTTGCTATCTCCGGTGCTGTGGAGGCGCCCTCTCCAGTCGTGTGTGCCATACTACTCAAACGGTAGGTGTTCATTACGTCACTGAAAAGACACTATGTTAATAACGTATACTATTTTGTTGAATAGTTAAGCATTTTACTTAAGAATACTGGAAATCAGTCGCATAATAACTACCCGATGGTTATGCATCGGCAGTTTGCTGATTGAGGCGGGTAGCATGACAGATGAGCCAAAGTTTGTTTCTCGGATTACAATACATTGATGTGTGTTTTCACGTTTCAACACTTGCGAGCTCATCATATTTACACATAACAAAAGGAACGTTCATCCTTTAGCTACTCGCATTTTGTAAGTATTGCGATATATTACATATTGCTTGACCTAATTGCTAACACACCGCAATTAGATTGAAAATAGGTTATCTTTTGTTACATTATCTCGAAAACATGTCAACGTTCCCCATAAACTGAGACATCAACAAACATTATCATCAGTGTGTCAGCTCATGTTCGTTAGGTTGTAATTTCTTACCTTGTAGTTTCGGACGGAGACGGACCATTTGCACGTTCTTCGTTTTTAGTGGTCTATGTCTTCTTTTAACCGTCGCCATTCCAAACACTACAGGTACGTTTTCTTTATGAGCGGTTTTTTAAATAAATAAATCGCAATGTGTTCTTATGGAAATTATGTGTATATTATACTTCCAATTGCATTTTAAAATGCACACCGTTTCAGTAATGATGGATCACCGATAGCTGACATGAAGAGAGTTTTATGTAAACGATTATAGATTTACATAGCTTCATATTTCTACAATGGCATTATATGGGATTGTTCAGTAAAACAAATGACTTAGCAAAAAACTCGAACTTGCGATCGAGACAAATTATTACGCTAATGCAGTGACTCATCAACGTGCTGTTAAAACCGACGACATTGTTACTATTTCGCAAGTATTTTAGGGAGGCAATTTCAAGCTGCAGTTACAGCATTGTATGGTTAATCAACCCGCCAACGTCCTCATCTCACCGGGTCGCGAGAAAAACAGTTAAAACTATACAATATAGAACGCTTAATTTGTCGACGTGCAAATGTAGCACTTCTACAACATATAATCATGCACAGTGAACGCATTCTATTATATGTCATTACGTACTCTGAATATAACACTTCTGGCAGGTTCTGGAGCTGATCTTTCAGTACTGACGATCTCGCTCACTATGCTAGCCAAGTTCGGAATCAGTGCCGTGTTTGGCGCAATCTTTCTCTACACACCGGAACTGTATCCTACGACTGTGCGGTAGGTTATAAAGCAATGTCAGTACACCGTGTAGGTATACCTATAACGATCACTAGATACGACGTCACCTTTACTCTTTTCTCATTAGCACTACCTCTTGTTCAACAGTTAAACTGACTTCCGGTTGAGTATCGAATGAAAATCAAGGTAGCCTATGCTATATATTGTGCCCTTTCCACAAAAAAACGATGTATTAATTTCGGTTAGTCTCCTGCATTTTTAAATATCCCCAGGAATATCAGATCATATGTTTCACAAAAACGCTTTCTTCCTAAAATTAAGCTGAACATTGCCAAATGTGGTCTTGCTATATCTGCACCAAAAACCTAGAAACAAATCCCTAACACATCTCAAACTATGGCCACCTTTAAAGGTGCTCAATCACTTCGTTTGCCCATCGCCAATCCGGTTCTTTTATGTCCAGATGTGTAATGTGTGACTAGTTTAACTAGTGCGCACAGTCGGTTTAATATAAAAAAATGCGTACTTGTTTTTTAATCGTAAAAAAAAGATTTGTCGTTACAGCGGGTATCGCTGGCGAAAGCCAATTGCGCTGGCTGCCTACTGCGCCACTTCGGTCATGTGGTTTACGCGAGATCGGCATCACAGGCATTCGAAAACAATAACAACACACACGTGCTTTAACGTATCAAGATGAAGATTATAATTCCAAAGTGGTTGTGCGAAGGTACGTATTACACTATCGCAGTTAGCAACAAGAACGCGTAGCCGTGTATTAATTCAACGAGAATTGCAACATGCGAACGTCTACATTCGACTCGAGCCTGTCGAGGCTGACTTTAAGTTCTAACTCAAAAGTCTAAGTCTAAGACAGTCACCATATCAGCCAGAGATTCAGTCAGAGAGTGACAACGAGCATAATATTTCATATGTATTGTATTTGGTTACGCAGGATGTTGTTAATAAGCTGTTATTCGACAATACATATTGAGAGTAGATGACGTGAGTAACATTGCTTTGGCAGCAGGCCCCTGCTGTTCGTGCGAGTAACTTAGTCAGGGAGCATCCGTAATTTCGTGCAACAGAACGTCAAACACGGGAGTATTATGTTGGTGATCGTAATTATTAAAACATTTTTTGTGACTCATATTTTTGATACTATTACTGCAGAATATTGTTGATTTGCACTGTATTTTATGTAAAATAATTTAGATTTTTATATGACAAGCATGATGGTGATGATGTTATTCAATATAAAAATGTAAACGTGTAAATACATGAAATATCAATACACCTAGAGTACACCATATATAAGGATTACACAAGAAAATGCACGCCCTTGTCTCCATTGTGGTCCTTGATGCCTGGCTATAGTGTATGTAATGCATTAATTGGTATCCTGTGATACATTTTAACTGACATATGCCGGCTATTCTTATGTATTTACCAATATATGTATATATTCTCACCACAGCAATATATGAATACATAGTAATATATTTAACTTGAATTATGATACTGCTAGAGACCACACTGCAACCCATGAATGAGAATGAGAGGAGGAGCTAGAGGCGGTCACCCGGGCCAGGCAGACACAGGAATGATACATAGTCTGCGGCAGGCCCACATTTGATAAATCCAGGTAATTTCAAATTTATAACAATCAACCACGTATAAGTTATCAACAAATTTTAATGTGCACATTTAAATATACCACATTTGTTTTCATACATATTTTAATAATAACATATTGGGCATAGAAAACTAGATTGACTTCTGCACTTGTATATTATACCCACAAGTGTATCAACACAGACATATTAATACACCTTTAAACAGTATTTAGCATATGGTGATGACTTTGAAATAAGTTTATAAAATAAATGAGTCATTCTTGAAGAAGGTAGACATACGTATTACGAACCTTTGAATCTTGACGAGGAAAATATATTGTTAGCATCACAATAACACCTCATTCTGTCATTTCCTACATTCACTTTGACCATTCAACCTCAGGCTTAAAATGTCAAACATGAATATGTATAGTAGTTACACATGGCAGACACCGACATGAATTTGTATACTGAAAACAAAACAAAAAATATAAAGGTGCTTTACTGATGCTTTAGTGATTAGCAGAATTTAAATCAGTCTGTAATATTGACTAAGATCAGGCGTCACTGTATTGAAATTGAACACTTTTAAATTCATATAATGAAAATGAACACGTAGTAAAGAAAAATTGTTAAAATTGTTCAGTTTTAGAAAATTGCATATTCCACTAAAGTCTGCAAGCTGTATCAAGCCACCCTTCCCCGGAACAACCCTGGTAAACACTGACTGTTCCTAAGATATCAACATGTATAGATGCAGCTGTAGTAGAACATTTCTTTCTTGCTGCCTTTTTTCTTGTGAATGTGAAATGCTGCAGGTCATACATGAAACATTATTATATACCGATTATGACAATGAACACATCATACTTATTTACTCCCAACACTACTATGATGTCTGTTTATGTTTACTGAATATATGCTTTTTTTTACAGGAGATTGAACTAGTGTGCTTAGTACCACTAGCTCTCCAAGTTAATATGGCATACTGGGCAGTTGTATTTGTCCAGGATCTCGGACAAGATTCTACAGCCATGCAACATGCTGCATAATAACAGTTTGTCATATGAATGTCCACTGAGTGATCCCAGTTGTGTCGTGTTGAATCCGTGACAGATTCCCCAGTGCTGATGGGGTGTACACTGGCTTCCAGGTCAGTCAGTTAGCTTGACTGACTGGAAACCAATGTAGACTGCAGGTTGCTCGACATACGAATGTGGTGACGCTTGACTAGCTCTGCAGTTGGTGATGGAACGGTGGGTGCCAGGGTCTGCAGATATGGCAACAACTTTCGATGCTCTCAGACAGGTTCAATGTCGAGCATTCTTCGGTGAATTGCATCGGTTTAGATATCGATGACATCACTGTATGTTTTCGTTGTTTTTGATGGTACTGCATACCAGCTTCCTGACTGCATATACCTATACCGGAGACAAAGTGACAATTAGAATGGCTCTGACATGTATGATATTTTTATATGTGATGACACATTTATCAAAAGTCAATAATACAAGGTATTTGTATTCAATTCAACTATAACTTTTAGCAGTGTCCATGAAAAAATACATTAATTATCCAGAATTGTTACAATGGTAGGGTTTCATTGTCTTTGTGTTGCTGATAGTCAGTGGCAGCCGAGTTCTTGCAACATACACCAGGCACAAGTTTATGATGAAGTAATAGTATTGAAAGCCTTTTCAAATTTTTCAACAACAATCTGTTGATACACTGACAGCAGCATTTTACTTGTTTAAATTCTCTATGTATCACGAGGACTGTTATATGTTTTTCATGCCATCTATCATTTTTCTAAATTATTCTTTTTTATCACTATTTTATATTTTCACAAATAATTTACATTAATTTTCATTTTGTATGATAATTAAACAACACTTGAGTAAGTTTAGTTCTGATATAGTGTAGTATTCAGTCCTCAGGATTACTCAAAGCGCTTTAAACTTTACACCCTGGCAGACCTGTTAAATCGAAAACACCATCTTGACTTATGTGGAAGAATTCAGCCACACTGAAAGTAATATGCGAAGATTATTCATACAACAATATCCACCGTCTGTAGCCGGTACTCTTCATACAGCTGAGTAAACTGGAGAAATGTAGCATGTAGTGATTGTACATGTAATTCTCACATGGCGATGACCCTGTCTAGTCTAGTCACTATTTTTTGCGAGTTGTAAACAAACCAAGCATTACACAAACTACAACAGTTTTGAATTTTTTATCCTATTGATTTTTTTTAACAAAAAAATCATAATATAGTTATTTTAATTTTATATGTATTGTAAATTTGTTCAAATAAACATCTTCCTAAGTAATTTATTCTCATTGGTTTACATGTTATGGGCATTAAATATTAAAATATGTTGTTAAATACACATAATTGTTTAGTCACTAATTTTGTGAGTTGTAAACATATAACTAGCAATTGATATCACATATACTGGTGTTGTTTTTTGTAACAAAGAATTGTGATAAAAGTAACTGTTTGTTTTGTTATATGTACCTGACATTTTTTCAACCTCATCCTAATTTTTTTTCTATTGTTACTTTGCATTTTATGTGTATGTGATATTAAAAATTATTACATTATACACATCAAGTGCAATGATTGTACCTGTGGTTGTATTGTGCTTTTCATAATTTTGTAGTCATGATCTCATCAAATAGTTTCAATAAAATGTTTTAAATTTACATTGTCTTTACTTTAATTCACATGCATTTCTAACAACAATATGCAATTTATCGAGGACATCCATTACTGCAAAATCCTTCTGCAGACAACCAAAACTATCACATACAGGGGTGGATCCAGAAATCGAGTCTGGGGGGCACAACAACCTTCACCGGCGGCCGAACCAAATGGTGTAGTCTAATTGTTTTCGCTACCGAGCCGCTATAACTTCAGCCGCTCGGCTGTCTCGACTGGAGTGGTGATAATGGAAGATGGGGGGTGCTGTTGAAACATTTTCAAAGATGGTGTAACTGTACCCAAATAAGATTGGTCAGAATAAAACATAATTGTAAAAATAGCCAAACACATATGTTTGCATATCTGATTTAAGTATATATATCACGTTTGCATACCAGCAGCAATTAATACTTACGTTTACTTATTGTCCTAAGCTGCATCCAGCCTCAGGAAGTGACTGGACACCTGACAGTGAGCTGCCTTTGCTACGACCACTGATGCTCAATAGAGCCACCACAGATCTTGTCATATGTGATGACTGCAGTGGTGTCGAGGTAGTTCGCGCCTTTGTGTTAAAGCTGTCAAACAAAGTCATAAATTGGAATATGGAATGAGTCAGATTATTTGTGAAGGTGAACATGGTTTGACAGCACTACTACACGTAGATATATATAATATTATATATGTATGTAGATGTAAATATATATGTGTGTGTACATGTGGTGGGTAAATTGTAAACGTTTTAATTTCTTTAATAGGTAACAATATTTTGCACGATAATTTGCCCAATGGTCATTTGCCCAGCACTCAAGTGTGAAAAGGTCATTTGCCCAGTTGTGAAAAAATACAATAAATGATATGAGAGTGGCAAAGTTATTATTGTATATATTGTAACATTGTAATATATAACAAACAAATAGACAATTTACAAGTGTCATAGCCAACAAGGTGAAACAATTTGGATTGTGCACCATCCAATTGCCAGCATAATTAACTACCTGTAAGTGCAGGTAGAACATAGGTGGGCTGGAAAGAAGGTCACAGGAAATAAAGTCACAAAGTAATTTTATTCCAAAAATATAACAAGCTTTGCAATTTTTCACTGATAGTACTAGTGATATTATATCATATGTCTTATTAAGAGTCACCCCTACCTTACGTATTATTAAAATAATTCCACACATTGTATGTTTAAACAGGTCAAATTAAGTTATTTTGATTTCTGAACACACACACACACACACACTAAAATATACATTCAAAGATACAAATCACTAACTGAACATAAGCATATTGAGCTGTGCAAGCCAGCAGGTGATTATAGAGATAAAATGTCATGTGACGTAACATTAACATTGAAGCAGTTGCAGACTTTAGCAGATATGTGCGCCAGCATAAGCATAATTATTATGAAATGACAATCACTGAGGCTTGGCTATATTGTGTCACGTATATTTACTTGCACTGTACAGTGTATATACACATTTGTGTTTCAATACAAACATTCCAAATGAAATAAAAAGAAAATTAAGTTGAAAAAATGAACTGCAAATGAAATGTGCTATGTAGTTGACAGTTTGATAACCACCCTATCATACAAAGATGGAATAATTGTACACACATTAGACTGGTCAAACCAGAACATAACAGTACATTAATACCATTACTTAAACTGACATTGGTTGTAATGGTTCAGAGCTGCACCCAGCCTCGGGAAGAGACTGAATACCTGAGAGTGAGCTGTTTTTACTGCGACCACTGATACTCGATAGAGCCCATGCAGCGGTTGTTGTCTGTGGTGGCTGGATTTGTGTGGATGTCATTTGCATATAATATTTATTTGTGGTGAAACTGAAGTGAAGGCATAAGTGGAATGGCCAAAATTGGTTAAATTTGAATTTTTTTAGTAGTACTACTACCCCTAAAAATGGACAGTGTAGTATAACACATAAAAATAATATCCACGCTATTTAAATAACTTTCAGAAAAAATAAAATAAATTTTCCTCCTATGTTCATGCACCCGGTGTACTTGTTTTCTTGCTCCCTATCAAACTAAGGTTAGCATAGCGGTCTAGAAGATCTCTATCAATATGTATACATATTCCACACTTTTCAGAGATGTAATTTATATAGTTTTCTTTATAACCATACTAAATAACTAATTAACTATTGGTATAATATAACATGTCCATCAATATAAAGTCATAATATCTACAATAATATATATTCACGTGCGATGGAACTTCGCGGAACGTCGATCGGAGATGGCATTAAGATGGCGGACGATAACGGGTTTGTTTTGGCTGTTCCACCTATTGAACACACAGTCGTGTGTGTGGTGTGCTTGCTGATAAATTCAATATTACTAACCTGTCCAGAAGAAAGTTGGCGAATGCTGCATCACTTTTCACGCCAGCCGTTTCTTTCGTTCGGTTTCACAAATCCATAACCTTTCCAATATACACCTTTGTACGCGGATACTCTCTTTGTCTTTCCGCTCTCACCCTCTTTTTAGCCGAGTCGGTTCATCGCAGATAAAATTATCGAGCTATCACTTGTATGAAAAATGGATGGCGACTCGTAAATACGCAATTTTGACTGAATCCAGGCACCGAAAGGTGGGGTCAAAGGCCGATGTCGCCGCATATTCCCGTTCACGTGACTATTACACGAGAAGTCTATCTCAGACCACATCCAAGTTCAGATATGTGTCTTGATATTCGGTTAGGACTAACCGAAAATCATTTTATTGTTTGTCTGTTAATTTCACTAAAACGAAATAAAGCATACGTACAAATGAACCAGTATATCAATATTGAATACTTGATACGTTTACGCGAGGAGCACAAAAATCGAAATGATTGAGCACCTTTAAACATCTCGAGATTTGTTGGTTTGAAATCACACTGCCATCATAAACCTTCGGCTATCCCGTGCTCTATTGAAGACTCTTACGCTTTCTTGTTAACGATTATCCAGATGATTATTGCATGGTGCCCCTCTGAGCTCTGATTCCTGAGTATATAGGCGCAATATAGAAGCTTGTTATTGTTATTGCTATGTTGCCACATTCGGCATATTTAGTGTATTAACCGCTGCGAAAGTGGTCTCGGTGTTGACTAATTTAATTACCATTGCTGGAATATAAATCGCATAGCATACAATGAATTATTTTATACCTTCCACTCCTTTCCTTTTCTTCGTTTTATTCACAATATTACTGTCGTAACTACATTACGTTGGTTCGTCATAATCAGCATTGTTACGTAAGTCCACTACGCTCTGCGAGTCTTCTAATAACATTTGCATGATATTATGTCATTTTGACATTTTATACTTTATTCGGTAAATAACATTTTTGGAAAACGACCCGTCGCCAGATCAAACCAGCGAAGTAGTTACCGTGTGGCATGCATCGTCTGTGAAAACAATGTGTATGGAGTTGAGGGAAATGATCATAGTGTACTGGACATGTTGATTTATTGGAATTTTACTTTAAGGCGTCTAGCGTCAAGCTTCCGCTCTATTGACTTTGCAATCTAACTCGCTAACACCTACCCCAAACAACGATATATTTACATCAACTACTGTCGCCTATACTTTTAGTAACAGTTCCATTCACGTATAAACAAATTCCTTGCAGTTAACACATAAATAACACAGTAAAAATCCCGCTAAATCGTGCAAACATCATTATGTGTAGATGAATGCCCAATAAATCAATTGTAACGGTTCACTTAAAAACTCATCGAAGCATACGTTCTTGCATCTACAATTATAAAAATGACACCTTTTTAACATACTTCCAATATACCAGCACATTTTCGTCTCATGCAATGCAACACACGATACCGTGAACTTAGGACCACCCCGAGGAAGCTTACGTCTGGCGATATCAAGCGTAAAGTTACAATTATGGTTGTTATCAGACTGATCAAAATCAATTAGCTTCACTTAATTATATACAAGGTAGCACGCCGTATCTAGCACAGTGACAATGTACCAGTAATACATTATCTCGTGAATACAGAGTGTTGCAATACTCTTTCCAACAGGAACTTTGGACTAGGGAGTTCATCTGTCGGTGGCAGGATTGGTAATCTGATGGCGCCATACACCACGTACATAGTAAGTAACGTGGTATCTTACGTTTACCTTAGTGCACTCTTCACAAACAAGATGTTCTGTTGTTATACGAGACATTTGTCCAGGGCTGCGAAGGCTTAGGTGTCAATTAACATTGTATTGTCACAAATGTAGTTGCGTGATTGGTTATCAATTGTGAGCGTGTCCTTTCCCATCTTACAACCTGTCTACCCTGATGATAACTCTATATACGACATTATATTGTCTCGCACAAAAAAGCTAATTACTGGCAGAATGATGTTCAACGTATGCGGCTGATCTGGTTTCAGTTTATATAACACACGCACACGCACGTACGCAACACACACACATGCACACACACGCACGCAAACACACACACACAAACACGCGCGCGTGTGTGTGTGTGCCTGCGCGGGTGTGTGCGTGCAATACACACACACACACACACACACACACACACACACACATATATATATATATATATATATATATATATATTATGTACGACATATGTTGCAGGCCCGCATTGCCCCGTCGACCCCCGGCATCATGTTCGGGGCTCTCTCTATCTTGGGTGGTCTGTTGACTTTACGTCTTCCAGAAACGCGTGGTAGACCACTTCCTCAGACAATCGAGGAGGTAGAAAGCTGGACCCGTCGCGGACCAATCAGAAAGAAACAACGTCAAAAGTTAATAATGAAGGGCAGCGACAAAATAGAAAAGGAGAAGTGTGAAACATACCACAAAACTTAGATTATAGAAATATAGACAGGGAAACGAGCATGTTGGTTCATTTTTGGGAAAGGTTGACATAGTTGTTTTAAATTTGGATTCTGAATCCAATTTGTACATATGTCGTCCTTTCCGGTCAACTTATTCTTTTCAACATATCCACCGAGATAATTTTACTCAAACTAATTTTGCACATAGCAATATCACATGCGTATAATTACAAAATCGAGTGATCAGAAAATAAAGACGTTCTAAATAAAGAAAAAATGTGTCAAATATCGCTTGTTCTAAGCCCATTCTACGAACAGAACATATCGAATGTGAAAAGCAAATTGTTTTATTTTTTGCATACATAATGATCTACTTTCAAATACCAAAATCTATTTTCAAGTAACCTATCGACGTTGATTACCTTTGTCATACAATGATATATTGTCTGAAACATTTATACACAAAACTGTTTTGTGCTGTCCATTTCCGTGGCATCAAAAATAGATCTAATTTTTGGGACATCAAAAGTATACCAAAATATGCTGATGGCTAATGGTGTTTTGATGTATATTGCGATAACAAAACAAACCAAAGTCAAATCTCAAATAAACAGATGGATTTCGTTGAATGCTCAATGCATAAGAGGGCATGTTTATTTGAAATGAGTAAAATCAGCAGTGTGTACACATTTTCCTTCAAGGTAACATATTTGTAACTGCATAGTTTCGCATCATTTCATTTCACGAAGAACAATGACACTTTCTTGTAATAAAGACACATTGTTCTTATCGCAATTTGCCAAAAACGTGTCAGCATCGTAAGTATATGTATATATATATATATATACATATACATACATATACATATGTGTATATATATATATATACATATATATATATATATATACATATACATACGATGCTGACACGCCATGTTCTCAGTTTCAGGAAATTTGGTAGCGTCCGCAATGGCTGTGCAGTCCGATTTAGACGTGACATTCCCTGCCGCAGCCAGAGCAGACAAACCAGAATGACACTGGTGGTGAAGCTTGCTGTTTGCGCTGCATTCTCTTTTCAGCCGCCAGTCTTCAGAGCTGATGTCGTAGCCTTTCAAATTGTCCTTGAATTTGAGCGTCCCACTGGCCTCCATAGTTGTTGTCCATAGAGAATGTCTTTCGGCAAGTGGCCGTCCTCCGTGCGCCATACGTGGCCCAGCAAGCAGAATCGTCTCTGGCCCAGCAATGAGTATATGCAGTAAATCCTAGAACAGTCCAGTATGTCGCAGAAAGGGAAATGTTCCTTCCAGGTGATACCGAAGATGCGATTGAGAAACCGCACGTGGAAGGTGTTGAGACGGCGCTTCTGCCGAGCCGCTACCGTAGAGGAGGGTGCTCTGCATAAAGGCCTGATAGACTATCATATTGGTGCTCGCAGTGAGCACCTTGTTTTTCCAATCTCTTTTGGGTAGCTTGGCCATAGTGACCGCTGTTTTTCCGATGCGCTTGTTTATGTCAGTGTCCAGTGAAAGGTTGTTGGAGATGTTTGACCCGAGATAGGTCCAGTTGACCTTGATAGATGGGACTTGGCCGCCTACCCCGCAATGATGTTCGTCTTTGTCAGCCTGACTGTGAGGCCAATCACTCGGCAGGCGTGTGCAATTAGCCAGTCTCTGTAGGGTCGCTCCTGAGTGGGAAGTTAGTGCTTCATCATCCACAAACAGAAGCTCCCTGACGCACATCTATGTCACCAGCTTCTCATCAGATCTGGTGTGCCAGTCATTGGCGTCTGAGGAAAAGTCGAAGTCATGAACATCACGAGTGGAAAGAAGACGATTCTAAACAGTGTTGGAGCGAGGATGCAGCATTGCTTGACGCCACTGGAAACAAGAAAGGGTTTCGACATCGAACCATCATACACAACTGTGTCTTTCAGGTTTCCATGGAACCAGACCACCAGGATGCGTAGCTTAGGAGGGCAGCCGGTCTTCTTATGAAGGCGGCGGAAGAGTCCCTTTCTGCTGACAAAGTTAAAAGCCTTAGCCAGGTCGATGAACATCGTGTGCAGGTGTATTCCGTGCTCATTCCACTTTGTTGTTTTATAGCACCCGTTTAAAGGTTGGCTTGTTGTTAGTGAACTGATTTGGGCAATATTTGTATTAATCATTGTAATCGTATGCACATTATTAAATTCGTTTGATTACACACAACTCTTGTTTCCTTTTGGTGGAATGTTATTATGTTGAGAATATCACGCACCATTGTAAAATAAAACTATTCTATCGGCAGTGTATTCGCGGTTTGTTTTATAAATGAAAGGGTGCCATGACAACAGTCCCTATCAGTGCATATAAGTTTCTTCGCTTTTTGCAGAGCAGGTACGCACGAACTTAGTTGTGCGTATTTCGGTGTGAGTATGCGTGTATGCACTTATAAGCGTATATGAGTGTACGCGCGTATTCTTGTATGTATGTCTGTACGCTTGCCATAGGTGTTCATGTATGTATGTATGAACGTATGAATGTAGGTGTGTATGTATCGATGTGTGCAAGCTGTCACAAAATCGTGTGTAAGTATTATTAAATTAATAAATTGGCGGTACCCGATTTGACATAGCAAGTTATAGGTTCAGGTGCACTAGAATTCGGAGTGAACGAGAGACATAACGTGACAACAGATATGTATGTACGAGAAGCCATCTGGCGTTCCCATTTAATACAACAACATAAACATATTCGGTTCAGTGATAGTTGCCCAACCGTTACTCTGCTATGACATTATATTTATAACACCATACATTGTACTCGACGAGTATGCATCCAAATACGAATTTACATGGGAGACAATTTAAACATCTGGTCACTTACATGAAGACGGGTATACACCGTTGTAAAGTCTATGAACTGTAACCAATGTCTCGTGATGTGCGAATGTCAACGTTCGCCTCGGTCGCGTTCGGCGAGATGTCAGGACGAAAGTCGCTCGGAACGAATTCACGTAGACGAAAGCAGGCGACTCGGGCGATAAAGTAGACGGTAAATTTGCCTTGTCGATCCCACGCGAAACACCAGGCAACAACACGGAAACGATGTCACGACGTCGGCGATGTCGAGAAGGTCTGTCACGGAGTCTGTGTTACGACAGCTAGTAGACGAAACGGTGGTGGCCTCGCATTCGAAGATCACGTCAAAACCGAACTGCAGACGGTTCTCGCTCAGTCTTCTTCAACGCGTGAGAAGTGCAGCTTCTCACAACTAATCAGTACAGTTGAAATCGTAGAAGTATTTACCACAGGCGTTGGGCGGATACACATTTCGGCCCAATTCCTGGAGACGAGAGTGCAACACTGTCTACTGCTCAAATGTTCGTCTGGCCTCGAATGGCCGCCCTGCCCTTATATAGTTTGATGGCCGGAAGTTAGTCTGACCAATTACGACTCTTAATACAAATTAAAGTCGCTTCAAAAACCGGCTCCCGAAACCTTTTACATTTTGAAACAATCCATTCAACTCGCTGAGTTTAAAATATGTTTTGCCAGCTAAACGTTTGGCTATATAAGTGCTCATTCAATATTTAACTTACGTGATTTACTTACATAGTTAATATCACTGGATTCCCTGTATCGAGCCTTTAAGAATTTAATCTGCGCCAATCTGCGTCAAATATCTTCTTGCATTTCCTGTAGTTGGCTGTCACCAGCTGAATACGACTCTCTTCTAGTTCCTGAAACTGCTGTTTCAGCTATTTGAAGTTTGTGCTCACTTTCGCTTTCTCTTCCTTATGTTTGTCATAGACGGTGTAAGGAACAGTTTCCTCCTTCTCTGCCTTCAGTCGGCCATTCTCCCTTGAGAGCTGGGAGACCTGAACCTGCAGTTGACCGTTGTCTCGCTGCACTGTCTCCAGTCTCTCTGTCACTACTTCCACGGACTTCAACAGTCTATTTTTCTCCGTCATAAGATTCGTTTTCTCTTGTAGGAGGCGCCGGTAGTCTTCCTGCAGCTTACCAAGTCTCTCAGCTGTACTAGTGAGTTTCTCACCCTGTTCTTTCCGACGTTGAAATTGTCTGTGTAACAGACCCCTCTTCATAGAGTGGTATCTCGATCTTGAGTTTTTATCTCGAGGACTCTTAGCTTTAGCAAAACATGCCTTCAAAGTGGGATCCTCCTTTTATGCTTGGGTACTGGCGTGTACACCTATCACATTGCCAATGATCACATCACAAATGGGATTGTCAACACAGAGTACCTCGGTTTCACCGGTAAACACTGGTGACTCTATGTAGCATCGGGTTACGGGGACTGATATGGGTGAACGGTCTAGCTTGACAAGGATCTTCTTATGTTTAGTTAATTGATATGGATTAACTAGATCTCTCTTAACTACAATCCCACTACATCCTGTGTCCCTTAGAACCTCAACTGGTTTCTCATTCAGTCTGCCACGCATCACTGGTAAGTTAGGGTAGGTGTGATTACCCACACATCCTACAACTGAGAACTTACACCCACACTTCATAGTTGCTTCATTGCTACGAAGGTGGCCAACTTTCTCGACTGCGATACAAAAATTGCCGGCCTCATGTCGGGGACTCGGCTTCCCTGGGGAGAACTGGCGGGGTTTACCCGTGGGACAATTTACAGCCCTGTGAACACAAGAAACATCTCATAGGGGGTGTGGCGCTAAGTCTCTTATATTCGGAGTACTTATCGGGGCGAAACAATGACTTCCTTTCGACCACCCCTAGGATGGGAGTTGTCGCGTGTGTCATTCTTTTTAGGGATTTCCTTAAGTCCTGCGGCCATACGTGACGCAGCATGTACGTCCGCTAATTCCTTCACTACCTCCATGCTCGAGGGTGAACGCTCCCTAATGAATACGGCTAACTCACAAGGACACGAATGCAAAAATTGCTCCCGCAATATTAAGTCCCTCAATTCTCCATAGGATTCGTGGATTCCTGCTAATCTGATCCACTGGCTCAGGTTATGGTGTAATTTACCAAGATTCTGGGCTGCAGTCTCATCTACCCCCTGTTTACTCCTAAAAAATCTTCGCCGGTAATCTTCGGCGGTTAGCTGAACTTTAGCTAAAAGGGCCTGCTTAAGTTTAGCATAATCTTGCATGTCATCTCTAGGAAGACGAGAATACACATCTAACGCGCGACCCGTTAGAAGAGTGCTCAGTCCTAATGCGTAGTCCACTCTCTTCCATCCTGCATTCTCAGCATAGCACTCAAAACGAGGCAAATAATCATCGATATTATCGTCTGCTTCCCTAAACTCGGGGAGTTTGGGCATCTTCATTCCTAATCGGGAATTATCTAGGCTTCGATTAGACGCCTCCAACCCCTCTGCCTTAACCTTCTCGGCTTCTATGTGTAATGTTGCCATCTCTTTCTCATGCAACATTTCTTCTAGCCTCATCTTACTATCCAGCTCCTCCTTCTCCTTGGCTCGCTGGTGCTCAATCGCTCTCTCTTCGTGCTCCATCTCTTCCTTGACGCGCTGACGCTCAAGCGCCCTCTCTTCACGCTCAAGTGCTCTCTCCACGCGCTTAATAGCGGCTTTCTCCTTAGCTGCTGTTGCTCCTATTCACGACGAACAAAATCTAGGATCTCAGTTCCTTCTAATTTCAACATCTCGCCTATCTCCATAAGTTGTTGAAATTCCATAGGGTATTCCTATTACTAGCTATCTAAGTAATATTTTAAAATTTTAAAAACAGCCTGTTGACTACAAAACCTTGACAAATTATAACAATGCTTGACGTCATTGTCTATTATTTGTGTCATTAGAATTAATATTAGTAGCCAGTATACCTATGACCAGGCAATAAACTACACAGTATAGTAGCTTGACTAGATCAAAGACAAACACAAAGTCATGCCGGGGGACGGCATAACCATTACGTCGTTACGTTAGTCATCGACATCGTCTAGTCTACTCAACTCTAGTATATAAGCCTATTCCTGTATTATAGGCTGTAAATGATAGACTAAACACAATAAATACACTAACTTAGTCTTAGTAGTCAGTTGGCCTAACACTACATGTACAACACCCACTACTCTGTCACTAGTACTAGTCTAACGACGTAGTCAGTACCTGCAATTATCCCGGCCACCACTGACCATGTCATGTGAACTAGGAACATTATTTTCACGTATCCGGAAGTATCATGTAAAGCCGACGCCCTTCTTTAAACTTGACAATACGGGCCATGTCTGCATGCATGCTGTTATAAACGTTTGCAGCACACGTTTCTTCTTGGCTGGCAGTGGTGCCGTTTCCATCCCCGCCATCATTTCGTGCCGCGTGAGTCGTGACTTCGCCTTGTTTGAGCGTCATGAGCTCGGAAATGCGAATTTGTCATAATGTTGTTTCCTATTGGTCAGATTACGACCAGAAGCAGCGAATGAAAAACCATATCACATCAAGCAGCATATATATGCTGCCTCCTGTTGAATAAAGTGAAGCTAAATTTGAAGAGCACGGAAATGATTGATAATCATTGTGACGACGAAAGAATCCGTAATATTTTCATCCCTCGCCGTAATACCGTAATTTGAGGTGTATTTCCGGAATGATTCCGGACAATCCGAAATGGTAGGCATGTCTGCTCGATACATTGTACTCGACGAGTATGCATCAAAATATGAATTTACGTCCGAGACAATTTAAACAGCTGGTCACTTACATGAAGACGGGTATACACCATTGTAAAGTCTATGAACTGTAACCAATGTCTGTGTGTGTGTGTGCGTGTGCGTGTGTGCGTGTGCGCGTGTGTGCTTGTGCGCGTGTGCGTGTGTGCGCGTGTGCGTGTTTTTGTGTGCTTGTGTGCGTGAGTGCGTAATTGCGTGCGTATGTGCATGCCTGGGTGTGTGTGTGTGTGTGTGTTGTGTGCGTGCGTGTGCGTGCGTGGTTGCGTGAGTGTACTCGTGTATGTGCGTTGCGTGCATGAGTGTGTGTGCGTGTGTGTGTGTGTGTGTGTGCGTGTGTGTGTGGGTGTGTGGGTGTGTGGGTGTGTGGGTGTGTGGGTGTGTGGGTGTGTGGGTGTGTGGGTGTGTGGGTGTGTGGGTGTGTGGGTGTGTGGGTGTGTGGGTGTGTGGGTGTGTGGGTGTGTGGGTGTGTGGGTGTGTGGGTGTGTGGGTGTGTGGGTGTGTGGGTGTGTGGGTGTGTGGGTGTGTGGGTGTGTGTGCGTTGTGTGTGCGTATTTGCATGTGTGCGTGTATACGTGTGTGCGTGTGTACGTGTGTGCGTACGTGCTTGCGTGTGTGTGGTTGTTAGTAAGCAAGCAAACAAGCAGACAGCTACTCTCTCCGGACAAATTAATTACTTTCAAAAACAAAAATTGGTGTAGCGATGTCTTAAATACTAACGACCTGTTCCAGTACAACATCCGTTGCAATCTTTTTGACAATTATATACCCAGATTGTAATTCTGACTTTACGCGGTGTCGCGCTTTCCTTTATCCTGGCGTAAAATTGTATTCGGGTAATGTTCATGTGCACATGTAAGGCATACTATTTAGAACCAGTAGATCACGTGGTGATCAATAATATCTAGTAGTTAAATATGTTTCGTTTGTTGTCGTAATGCGAGCGTTATAGTTAGAGTACATAATTATAATTTGCTGTTTCAGATTTGTTACCAAGTATAAGAGAAAGTCACGTGACGTTTGCGTGGCGAGGAAACTGTTTAACGACAGAAATTATTGATGTCTGTGTACATATATATATATACATATATATATATATATATATATATATATATATATACATATATATACATATATATATATATATATATATTATATATACATATATATACATATATATATATATATATATATATATATATATATATATATATATATATATATATATGGTGGTTCCACACACACATATATATATATGTATATATATATATATATATATATATATATAAACAAACATGAAGTCCGGATAAATGCAAACGCGGCAGTCGTAGCTGGTGTTAAATACATTACCCTAGATACGCGCACGCGCAGAAACGTCACCCGGATATCATTTAACGCCCGGATAAATGTAAGCGCGACACCGGTATGGTTCTTCGAACGAGGCTTCAGCGTCATAAACATCAGGGCAGTAGAACGCTCCTAAAACAAACACCTGTTGTGATATGAATGCAGTTGATCTATTTTGATGGGGTGGCCTCCAACATCGTGTTCCGTTTAATACACGAAATGACAGTTTCAGAATTCAAAGGTCATTTCTCCTGAAAGTCATCCTGTTTCGCTGTGAGTATTGGAAATAATCACAAATAACACTTGAAATGTTCAGTCTGCATTAATATTATGTTACCAAGTTTAATTTGACATTGTCAACGAATTCATTTTGTGAGGACAAACTATGTCTAACACATTCTCACCCCTGGTTGGCTCTAACACATTTTGAGAAAGGAAACTGTCTTGAACTAAAACCAAAAACTTGTGGTTCTCACTCCCCGTACTATGTAGAGATTTCCATTGTATATGACCATGGTTAAAATCTCCCATAATAATATAGTCCCGTTTGCTAACTTCCCTTATAGCGTTTTGTACTTTTTCATTCTCTTCTACACTTATGTTTGGACTTCGATAAACTAACCCCACCGTTAACGTTCAGTTTCCTGTAACTATGTTACACCAAACGGCTTCTTCTTAATCTGCTTCCCTTTCTAATTTTATTTCATAACCTTGATAGATTCTTTAAAATATAACATAACTCCACATCCCCTTCTTCCTATTCTATCTTTCCTGAACATTACATAGCATATTAGTCCCAATTAAGCATTTGATATATCGGTGGTGGCCCATGCTTCTGTTATACCTATCACGTGAGGGTCAATATCTTCTACCGTAATGTTTAGTTCACTTCTTGTGTTTACTATGCTCCTTGCATTTAGACAAACGCATTTATATCCTGATTCAGAACTGTTTTGTAGGCTGTTCTTTGCTGATTTGTTTCTGCTGTTTTTATATATGCCTCCAGTTTCAGGCTTATCTGTGAATCCCCCTACGAATCTAGTTTAAATAGATGCAGCCTGTCCCACTGTCAACAGACTGCAGCAAGTTCTCTGAGAAAATTGCTCCCCCCTTTCCACTTAGATGGAGGCAATCTCTCATGTACATATCTTCACTCCCAACAAAGTATCCCCATAAATCTACGAATCCCACCCCTTCTTCTTTACACATCTGCTCAACTAGTGCGTTGATCGCCATCCTCTTGCAATTTTTAAATGTTGGTCCCCTTCCTCCCATTACTGGCAAAATTCCTGAGAGAATAATCTGCTCGACTCTTGTCTTCTTTAACTTCCTCAATAACTGTCTGTACTTCTGTACTATCCCAGTTGTTTCCTCCCTGTCAGCATTGTGTGTTCCTAAGTGTACTAGTATAGACCCACCCTTGCCAATACCTTCTCTCCCCTTTCAATCACTTGTTCTATCCTAACCCCCGGTATACAAACAACGACGTCCTTCCCCTCGCTTTGTGTCTTGTCCGTCTTTCTCATAATGGAGTCGTCCATAAACACCCTCTCTTTCCTCATTGCCCCCTCAATCACTGCATCATAGTAGCTCCTTCTCCGGTTTGCATCTGTCTGGTTGTAGTCTTGTTCCCCTGTCTTCTGCTCTCCTGTCACAATCCCATCTGTTCCATTCTTTCCTGACGCTGTTTCTCTTGTCACCTTTCCTCCTATCATTGTCAGTCCCAACTTCTCTTCTGTCACATTTACTCCCACTTCCTTTCTTCCCGTCATCGTTCCTCCCATTGCATTTCCATCTGTCCTCTCCCGTCTCTTTTTTCTCCTACCTCTTTCTCTACGGTCACGTTTTCCCCTGTCACCTTCATGCTTGTCACATTTCCTGCCGTCGATCCTCCAATTTCTTACCTTCCCTCCCCCCAGTCTCCTTTCCTCGGTCTTCTTGCCACTACTCTGCTACTCCAGTCTCACAGTATTCTTAACTCTCTCACTGTCGTCTCTCTCCATTCCATCTGTCTCCATGCTGATTCTCATCTCCACCCCCTTCACAATATCTACCAACCTAGCTACCTCCTTCTCCAGACGTTCCACCTTCCAACACCGCACGCATTGAAAGGTGAATTCCTCTTCCTTGGTCTCTGCCCATGACTTTCTACAACCGGATAAGGCAAAATTCATCCAACTGTGGCAGTCGTCGCACACCAAGTGTCTCTTTGCCTTGACTTGCCGCTAGCAAGGCGACATATCAGAATGTATTTAATAATAATAAACTAATTAGCTATTTAAAATAGTGTAGTCTACTGTGTTTACATTATTCATTGTGTATGTAGTCTTTAAGAAGACTGTTTACTGTGCACAAATGGAACATTTTATGTAAAATTGCCTGGTTTATTTCGGTTACAGTTTTTTGTTATAGTCACAGCTGACTATCTATCCTATCAGAAACGCCGACGTAACCAGTAGTGACCTAATTTAAATACAATCAATTACTTTACGCTAGACTGCCTTATTTATTTAAGGTATAGCGCACCCTAGCGAATACGTGGGACACTAGTCACATAAAGTGATAAACTTAGTTCCCCGGTTATCGCAAATGCTTAATTTTAACAACAAACCTAGCTAATCAAAATGTCTTGCAGGTACTGGTTTATCTGATGTAAGTAGTTTTATGTTTGCTAATTTATCACCTATATATTCTACCACGTAATGAGGTTTGTTAAATTTTGTTTACAAACTTATCGTAGGCTAACTTACCCTAGATTAAAGTGTTGTAAAATACTTTATCTAACTAACTTTTAGCACAACTTCTACTCAGTTTATGTTTACTGCTACTTTATGAATTATATTAAGGCAAAAATAATACTTATCAATCAGTAATTCCACTTATTTATCAACTTTCCTGCACCACCAATTTCTACGATCTATCTCCGCCCAGTAAGTGTATTTTAAATGTTACTTGGTAATGAACAGTCTGAATCTGAATCTCAATCTGAATTGATATCTGGAGATATTTTATATTTATATATAAGTTACGGATGCTTATGAAATACACATTTAAAATACGCTGAATAATTTAACTGTGGCGTGGTCGGTAGGCACTCTGGTAGACGCCCAGTATGCCAGGAAGTTCGGGAAGCGTTGCAGTTGTCTTGAGTCGAAGAGCTCCATTGTCTTCGCCACAAAGGAAATGTTCGATATTGGGCGGAAGTTAGACAGCACATTGACATAAGCACCTCGTTTTTATTTAGCACATGCGTCACAATTGCGTGTTTCATTGACTGTGGGACTATAGCAGTGGTGAGCGACGTATTAATTATGCGTGCAATAACCAGTGACAGCGCTTAAATGTTTTTTTGATGGAGTGACATTAGCAGCGGATCCAGCTCGCATGACTTGGCTGCAGATGCTAATATTATGTCCTTCACGTCTACTGGTAAAGCAGCTTCGAAACACTAAACGTACAGCCACATACGTCACTACGTCTTCAATTGACGATTGAGTCATATTGCGGCGAACGCATCGATCTTCTCGGAGAAATGTTTCTGGAATTTCGCTGCCATAGTAGCTTGTATAGCGTCGTCGGGTAGCTTCCGGTCTCCAGCTCGACCAAGTAGTGGGTTTGTGATCTGATAGACACGTCGGATGTTGCCACCGGCACTTGTCATCTCAGTACGCTAGTAATGCGATCGTGCAGTCATATGTGATTTTCGGAACGCATTGCGCAAAAAGGTGTATATTTGACGATGTACAGTCAGTCCAGTTTGTCGCCAGTTACGCTCAGCAAGACATAGTTCCCGCTTCTCGTCAGTTACCTCGCTTTTACGCCACGAGGTCACCGGTCTTGTCGTGATAGTCCGCGAGATTACTGGGGCATGGGCGTTATCGACATGTTGTATAAAGCCATAGGTATTCAGCAAATCAGCCAAGTTCGATGACTGCTTCGGCGCATGTAGAATCACCATATTGTGTGCTGAAATCACGACACACGACATATTGTGTGTTGAAATCACGACACACGACAGTTTGTGTAGGGTGGGCCGCGGCGATGAGCAAAACCTTTCCAACCTCACCTAGGAAAGAACGGAAGTTGGACGTTGGCGGTTGGTAGACGACGATTACGCGAGTGGTGCAACCAATACGGATATTACGCAGAATAACGTAATACGTTTCATTTGCACGAGTATCAATGTCAGCACGTGAAACTTGCTGCAATGTCTGTCGAAACAGTGCTTATTTGGCATTATACTCGACTTTACCTGTTGCGCCAAATGCGTGACCCGACCTGACGTCGTGTGCTGCGCACTCCGCGTGACCATCTTGAATGTATTGTGTAATCTAATGTAACAACAAAAGCAAAATGGTTATACTTGGTCATGTCAATAAGCGATACCCTCAATAGCTTTATAACAAATACCGTAGCAATACCTGGTCATTCTTCTGTGGAAATATGGCTCAATTATTCACATTTGAACAATAGTTAGGATGATTTGTTTTGCTGTTTTCATTATGTGAAATATCCAAATAATGAAAATATATGTGTTTGTGTGTGTGTGTGTGTGTGTGTGTGTGTGTGTGTGTGTGTGTGTGTGTGTGTGTGTGTGTGTGTGTGTGTGTGTGTGTGTGTGTGTGTGTGTGCGTGTGTGTGAAAACATAACTCTTAAATGTGCACGTCACCACCAAATGATATATTGTTGAAATTGACTGGTATTTACTAAATATGTAATGTGGTGATGTTTCAAGGAGTTCAACCACAGTTGCATATAATCAAACACGTTCATTTGTTGTTATGTCAATCTGTTATTTTATTGAACGTATTTAATTTGTCTACTTAAAAATGTTGTGCTATACAACGAAGTTGAGCTAATCTACTTAACAGTGTTTCGAAAATAATGATGACGATGCATTGTCTCTGCGCATAAATACACTGGGGGCGTCTTATTGTCGCAATTAGTCCCCCCAGTTTCCGCCATCCCGTGATGTCTACTGCCAGCTCTCTCAGTGTATTGATGTCGTTACGTGATCGCAGTCTGACTTCCGACACTCTGAAATCACCGCGCAGCATGTCTGGTAAGTTTGTAGTGTGCCTGCCGACCTGGCCCCTTTACTGGTCTGGTTATACATTTCAAATACAAATACGACAATCAAAATGAAATGTCGTACATACAGCATGTATTAAAACGTTAGTTCCACTGTTTAGTTGGAGACAATTGTCCACCATCGCAATGACGTGCTTCAGTCGTCTGTGTATTGCCATAAAGTGGCCATCAGCGAGCAGTGGCGGAGGATTGACCGGATCTGACGATAGGTGGACCTTAAGAAGGTATCTGAGTCTACCCTTGCCCAAGAGCTTCAGCGGTGACCAAGCTTCGTGGCACAGTCTGAAGTACATTCAGTTAGGCGTTGAATGTATGACAATGAAAACTTGTTTATAACCATCATGATTAATATAATCACAGTCCATTTTCTTTGTCATGAAATAGATTGTTTTAAAGTAGAGGAGGAGAGCGAAGTCTTGGGAGCTGAAAATACGTAGGGTGATGTCAATGGAACGTTGATATCGACTTTACGGAGCAATGTTATAGCAGCTATATTCAAATCAAGCAGAACAATTAACATAACTCTTTTGAGCAACGCATACATAAAATAATATTATGTGATATATTTGTAGAGAAGGAGCGAGGAGTAGAACAGGTCAGAAAGAAAAAACACGGCGGCGAGTGGTTCTCCGCACTGTATGTGACCCTCACCCAGTATAGGCAGGGAGCAAGGAGGAGAGCAACAACTAACTTGGGACGGGGAATGAAGACACATACAGAATTGTATTTTCGTGTAGTGCAATCAGGTATATGTCAGCCTTGACTACACTGTCGCAGCGGTTGTAGGCTGATTCCATCGTCCTTGTCGTATGATGTGAAACTGTGGTAAACATATTTGCTGTAAGCTAACAATTAATAAATCATAATGAGTACACATAGGAGAACATACGATATATAAACCAACAGTTGTACTGTTAATGTCCGTATGTCATATATGCATCTCTCCAAGCGTCAGGTACCATTCCGTTGATGTGCTGCGATAAAGCTGGTTTTAGTTGCAGTTATAAGTAATATAAACACACAGTAGGCCTACGTAGTATTCACTAAATGTGGTTCGTCGTGATTTGTAAACAACGGCATGTATTTTTAGCTTATAAGAATGTTAGTAAAACGGATCATACATCTTCAGAAGTGATTGCCAAATCTATTTGAGAGGTCCAATTGATCTCCGCTCTGTAGATAAGACGTGACCGAGTTTACCTGAATAAGTCTAGTCGTGCATACAAATATGCGCGCGCGTACTTTCGTCCATGATCAAGGTGGACCATTAATTCAGCCCCAATTCCACGAACTATACGATTGTATTTTGAGTCGACGTGATAAGAGAGATAGTCCAGTATGGCCATATCTACGAGATCGCGAAACACATGGTCGTCACGACGTGTAAAGAAATTGCGGCAGTGCATTTAATTGTTCATATCGTACATGGCATTTCTAGTAAGGCAAACACACATTCACATGATTTCCAACTGAAGCTAGGATTCCATGTGTGTGTGTGTATATATATATATATATATATATATATATATATATATATATATACATATATATATATATATACATATATATATATATATACATATATATATAGGTACATATGGGAATTTCCTATCCGGTATCTGTGCGGATACGACTCCAATAGCTACAAGGAACATTGACATTTTCCATATCTGCATGCATGTGAAAAAACGCATCCGCCTATGTACACATCGAAGTACTTATATTAATGTCTACTGGGCACTAGACCCTACATCCGCCTAGGTACATATCGAAGTATATATATTGATATCCAATGGGCACTAGACCCTACATCCGCCTAGGTACTTATCGTATATTTCTATTGATATCCAAAGAGCAGTAGACCCTACATCCGCCTATGTACATTTCGAATTACTTCTGTTAAATTCCACTGGGCAGTAGACCCTACATCCGCCTATGTACATATGAAATTACTTCTGTTAATATCCACTGGGCACTATATTCATTGTTTTTGCCGCTTATCACATCCGCATGCCGTGTCCGTACATATGGGAACCTAGCTTACCAAAAAGTGGGATGCTGGTTTTTGTTTGAAAAAGGCCCGTGATAATGTTGTCTTTTAGAGTGCTCCAGAATTGGTAACACAATTTTAATATACAAAATGTACAAATGTAATCATTATTTAATAAAGTACTTCGAATGTCAAACCAGTTAAGTCCATTATATCAAACATGCGAAAAACTAAACAAGCTAGATAATGTTATGCATAAATTTGGAAAGTTATAACTACATTTACACTTAACTACATTACGGCATACGCATTTCAGTAATTCCTGTTTTTATGTTCATAACTGCACCGTGCAGTAACTTAATTTAACGGTATGTCTTACTTGTAATAATTCCTTATGCTTCAAGGAGAATCAGCGGCTTTGGCAACACCTGCCACGATGTAGATCACAGCGCCCTCTAGCAGACCATTCACCGTGCAAGTTGTGACGTCATGCTCACAGTAGTAGGATCTGTCTCGCAGGCACCACTCGCCGTCTTCTGACAACATACTGATTGGTTATGCCTATTTAGTTCTTTATAAATGTAGCAGTGAATCAGAAATGCCTAAGTTAAGTAGGTGTGCTGTGTAAACATAGGTGCACATTTTATTTATATAAAACAACGTGTAATATCATAATTTCAAGGGCCCTGCAGCACATTGCAAGCATGTTGCAGCAGTTCTGTTCGGCCTGACATGCTTCTGTCAGACAGGAACTATCTTGACAGAAATGACTTGACAGAAGTGACGTGTACACAGCTAAGACGTTTTTTTCTTTAAAAAAACCCACTTTATTTTCTGCTTTCAATATACTATGTACACATATTGGGGCAATTGTCAATGCACCAAAATGGCAATTAGTTTATCAACATTTTGTACAAATAAGCTGAGTTGTTTAAATAATGTGACACGCTCTTGTCAACATATCAACAACAATAAATAAATGAACGGGTTACAATGCACATACAATTCATAAATATGTAGCTGAATGTACATTTTGACTTGACCCAGACGTTTCATCATGCTAACACTTTTAAAGTAACTCCTATCAAGTCCAGTAAATTACAGGCAATTCGTGGGAAGGATAATGCGGACTTTATATATGATCTTCGACCAGAGCAACTGCAGAACAACGAGTCTACCCCAAACAGGTTCCGCAGTGTATGCCTGAATTATATGAATCACATAGATGTAATGTATCTCTCATTGCAAACAAGGTAACAATATTTCATTGTATTTACAATGGGATGTTTAAAGTTCATCATACCATATCCTCGGTTAGCTTTTTAGAAATATTACATCGTCACAGCACATAGTTCAACGTACAAACCATTGTGTAATGCAGCTCTGAGCAATTCATTTGAAACCAAACTAAAACAAAATTAAAACTTGAGACAAAAAGTGGGGAGTTTGTTGTATTGCAATTAATATCAGACTAGCTGGTGACATTACAACTGTGTAGGTTAAGCGAACAATGAACTTTTGTATCAAAACAAAAAAAATTCATAGAAATCATCAATTAAGAAATCAGAAATCACTTATTATTATAAGATTGATTTAAGTCAGTGAGTTGAATAAAGCGATTTAAATAAAACACCCATTACAACTGGTCACATTAGATATTGCGTAATTGAGACCATTAATAATACACAGGATATTATCATTCAGAAATTTATATACACAGTCTACATGGTTTCTCGGGTTACATAAAAAATTACATTATTCTGAATTATGAATCATGCTGTTTTTTCCATAATTGCTATATTTGTAATTCTTAAAGCAATGATTATAATGTACTAATCTGATCATACTATGTACATGTTGTTATTGTTTACATTTGTGGGGTGGCTCCCGTGCTAGCGACAACATATGTCTTAATGGGAGTTTCCCCGACCTTACATATTTTTCACATTACCAATGTATTAATGTATATAATGTACATGTTGACAAGGTCAAATAAATGTAATCTTGAATATGTTGTCCGAAAAACAAGTTATTGCATTACTTTCAGGTTTCTGCGATCAGCGAGGAGGAGACCACTGATTTGGAAAGGGCAACTAGGGTGCAAGTGAATAACAGACAGTGGAGGGATGTCAGACTACATCTTCTGACCACATAAAACGTTGGTGCAATCAGCAAGGCCACAGAGAGGTGACATATGGAATCTCTTTAAATGTTGTAGACATTAGAACACCAGCTGCATTGCATGATCGTATGTACGAGAATGCGGTGGAACAATGTGGAAAACAGTTTAAAGTTCAAACTCAGGCACGTGGCATATTTGTGAGTCAGGTTCATCATGTACTTGTTGCCTCACCTGACAGAGTAATCCACACAGACAAAATGTATCAAGTTAAATGTCCTTACACACAAATGGAAAATAAAATGTCTCCCTTAACAGTTCCTTACCTGAAAGAGGCTGATTGGTCTCTTATCTACAAGAAAACCAAGACTACTACTACCAAAACCAAGGGCAACTGTTTTGTTCAAACAGATCACAGGGTTTGCTTGTTCTGTATACCTTCAAGGGACTGGTCAAGCTAACAGCGCATAGAAATGAAAAATTCGTGGAGACCATGTAAACAAACTACTATAATTTTACTCTTCTAATTTCAAGTCTGCAATCATAAATAAGTTCCTGTATATGAATTATTACCAATATTAATGTGAATGCAAGTATCTGAGAGGTCCAACCTGAATTGAACCTAAAAGGTAAAAAAGGTAAGTTCTTATATGGCACGGTATCAGATCATTTATACAGCTGAGTAAACTGAAGCAATGTGGAATAAACAAAATTGTCCAAGCTTCATAGTTCCAGAACGATAATACAGAGGAGTCAATAGGTTTACGTTTTGGGAAACATGATCAGAATATTTACAGCCATATTCAAGCATGACTTGGTACAATGTTGGCTGTGATGTTACACAAATAGAAACACACTTGTATTATCAGTTCTGTATTGCCAGTGCAATTATTTACTGAGTGTTATTGATAGGCTCCTTTAAAATGTTATATGTCTTTGCAAGTCCTATATGAACTCTACATTGACTCTTGCTGGCAATTTTGCGGTGATGCAACACAGTTTCACAGGACCGCCTGTTCTTCTTCCGCAAGGAGGTTGGAATGTTACTGTTAACAATGTAACTCTCTAATATATATTGAACATTAAACCCTTTGTCTGCCATGATGCAGTCTCCAGGGTCACACTTCCCCATCAGGTTGGATCTCTCACAAATCTGACGATCACTGGTTGACCCACCATATGCGGTTGATACATAAAAAACAAGACCCCCAGGTGAAGCACCTACTAAAACAGACGGTATTCTTGTTTTTTGTAGGTAGAAAAGGTATCTTGTTGCTCTAATGGTACTTTTTTTATTGGACACTCTGTGCGTCAATAATATCTTTAAAGTTAGTTCATGAAAACTGTGACGTTCACTAGTTTGTTTCCCCCTCTGGCAAACCATGAAATGTATCCAACTAATAAAAATATTCGACACAGAATACATCAAACATTCAACTCAGTTCAAAGTTAGTTTTGTGCTGGCGCATCTTAACAAGAGTAACAAGGAATTGATCTTCCACAGAAATAGATGATATTTACACCATGATAATAAGGTAGGTTATATGTTGCTGGGCCAAGTGATTGTAAGACAAAAATAAACTTCTCAAAATGTTCCAGGCCAGTACAAAAGTGCATTCCTTCGTGATCGTGAGCGAACCTTGCACCTCACATCATCAATTCTCTTGTTTGTATTATTGTACTGGCTGTGCAGACTCTATGTGTTTGTTTGTCACTTATGACCTCTGTGTGCAAATATGAAAGAACAAAATCAGGTGTCAATTACTAACGATAAATATTATCAAATATAATTGTCAGTCCTTTTGATCCAGTTTATAAAGAAAACCACTAATCACCCCTAAATCTGAATATTGTCGAATAAATATATGTAATAATGTTTTCATGACTTGTACTGCAATGAGTAATCTGCACCTTTGTTCATGATAATTGTAGGCAAAACATATTAAGAGAGGAGTTTTATAGTGTGGGCCGTATATAGTGCTGGTGTGTGTTATAGTCTCAAGTAGCTATATATGTGACTTTGTATGCAGATATGTGCTATTTTCAATTGTTTATTAACAATTAAAATAACACATATATCTCAAAATATCAGTCATTTTATTAAAATACCTTCAATATTAAAATAATTTTATTAGCAAATCCATGGGGTAATTTTCAGATGGAAGACAAGGGAAATTTGAGAGACTGGTGGTTAAATGTGGGAGGCAGTAGATTGGAGGTAGTCTCCCATCATCTAGATTGGAAGGTACGAAACCGTTTTTCTTGAAAAGGGGGCACTATTTCGATAATAAGGGTCCGTGACAAGGGTTGGACTTTTAACTTCACTTCCGCCAAGGGCCACCCCCCAAGTGGTTGACAGGTGTGATCAACTCCTCCCCAGTGAAACGACATGTTTTCTTATTGTTAATGTGTTTATTAGCTTGGATCATTTTTAAATGAGTTCCTTTCCTGTGATGTACTTAGCATGTTAATTAGTAGTTTTTTTATAAAATATATTTTCAAACAATTTTCGCCAGAATAAATTAAATGATTATAATAACAAATAGAAATATATAATGTTACATACGTGATACCACTCGCCCACAATGTCTGTAATTTATATTGATCGGTAGATGGCAACCCAAGTTATAGTATGTCCTTCAACAATACGTTTCGATGACTAAACAACAACAAATGACTGTTTGCCCCTCGTGACAATGGTTTATTTGAGTGCAATTATTCACCTAGATTGACAGACCAAATAACAAGTCTAAAAATGGTTTCGGGAATTCTGGAACGGCGCCCACAACTCGGTCTGAGCCAGCGAACGCGGGGTTGGGGCAACGGCTTAGCCTGTCCGCGATCGCGGTTGGTCCCGAGCGTCTCCGGGTTGCTTCACTTTAATTTGTTTACATTGTTTAATAACAGAACTATATGCCAGTCGCGAGTCGCACATTCCTAACTTAAATTCAAAACAACTATTAAATTCCAAAAAGTAGCGGATACTTCAGTATGTGCAAGTTGGTGTAGTTCGCTAGGGGGCAGCACAAGCTTAGCTTAGGTTAACGAGTGCTTATTTCAGCAGACATTTTTTTGCAAACCTATTAGAGCAGACTTTTGTTTGCAAACTTATTTGACAAAATATATTTTACCAAACGACATTCTAGTCGTTTATTTTACAACAACCTTGCAAAATGACAGCGTAAATGGATAATCGAAAGTCAGAATTCGACAATGTAGCATTGTGAAATTATGGCCCCAATATCGTTCCATACCATCCTAGTGCGTTCCCTGAGGTCTATCGCAGTGTTTGCAGCGGTAATATATCGGAGATATATGTTATATCAACGTATGTGTGACGTATGTTGTTGCAGTTTTCTCAACGCTACCGTCTGCATTCCTTATAGCGAAGTAGGTGTTACACATAATCGTTTTACTTTCCTTTCTATGTGTTTTATAGTATCCTGGTATGACTCCCTCTGCCCCCTCCATGTTTAGCTGACGCACGACCTACTTTCAATTCGAGCATGTAGGTCGAACGCTCTGGCTCCAATAGACAACATTAGGTCCACTATTTACAATCATCTGGGATGTATGCCTTATTTAACACCGTCTCGGCAGTTATCAATGGCTATTTCTGTTACAGGCTGTGGCAGATATAACCATAACTTGTACATGTGCTGCAAAGGCGTACTGAAATGGAAATGAATTAACAACGCCTGGTGTTATCCATTTAAATAGAGCCTATAGTTTGTGTTGCGTTGTCCAGGCTTATATCCCAGGCTCACTCAAGTGCTACGGCTACACAAACTGCTAAACTGGCAGCAACGTTAGCCCTTCCATACCGTACTTTTGTATGGAATTTGGTGTGTTTTGGACATATCAAAGCTACCTATAATTAGCACTGTTCTATGTGCATGGCAAATCATATATTGTCTAAATATAATAAATATATTATATCATTCGGAAATTAACACAGTTGCATTAGTGAAAATGCATGTAACTGTGCATTATTCTGTTGGTACAATTTGCTAAACATATCGGTGGTCATCCTCATCCATCGTTCCGTATGTTGTGTGTGTGTGTGTGTGTGTGTGTGTGTGTGTGTGTGTGTGTGTGTGTGTGTGTGTGTGTGTGTGTGTGTGTGTGTGTGTGTGTGTGTGTGTGTGTGTGTGTGTGTGTGTGTGTGTGTGTGTGTGTGTGTGTGTGTGTGTGTGTGTGTGTGTGTGTGTGTGTGTTTCTTAGTGTCTGTGTCCATATGCTCACTCGTTTGACGCTGGTCTAATGCGGGCAGTAATCATTCGACCACAACGTCGGCACAGGAGTTTTGACAGCTGTCTTGTTGGGGAAGCTAGTGTGCTGATTCGCTGGTGACGTTCGTGTCTTCTGCATCGGCTGCTGTTGCTGCTTCAGCAGTAGCGGGGCCTGTCGGACAGTCGTAGGACATATGCTGCGATCGCGAGCCGCTTCCGCCCAACTTGTTTTTATCGAGACCAGCAGCGTCAATATGTCACTTGAAACAGTCAGTGTATCGTAGACGTGGTCTTCGCACATTATGTTTACCCTGCCGTATCTCTTCTTATAAGACAGCCTTCGGAAGTGGCTCGTTGGCTCGTTCTCCATGCGTACCACGTTGCGGGCCCAGATGAGATGTAGTTGATGAGTTTGGCCTCAAGGCTTGGCATGCCAGCTCATTGCAGGACTTCGTTGTTGGTCACACGATATACCGTCTCAAGGATCATTCGCAGATGACGCACGAGGATCTGTGCCAGTCTCAGGAGATATCGTCTAGGCAACGTGTAAGTCTCGGAATTGTATATTGACATGAGAGTACGACAGCGCGATAGACGTTTCATTTCGTTGTGAGCTTCTTGTTATGTCTACTGCATAATCCTTCACGTAGTCTTCTAAAAGCAGCGGAGGCCCAGGATCCGAACCAATACACACACACGCACTACTTACATACATACATACATACATACATACATACATACATACATACATACATACATACATACATATATGCATACATACATACATACATACATACATATATGCATACATACACACATACATACATACACACATATACTCACGATAAGGCATTTAATATTTATTACACACGACGTCGTAGACCCTATCCTCACAATTCTTTGACAGCTGCCGGAAGTTACGACAGCTAATCACCATATAATTCTACAGCCGACTCTGCGAACGGTCAGAACTCCCGAATTACCAATTAACTACGACCTGTTTCTTACAACAATACACTTAATTAAGAGCTTGTCAATTCTGGCCCACCTGTGTGTGTGGGGGGGGGGGGGGACACGTATTGTTGAATTATTGTCCTGACTCGCTGTATTGACACTGCACTAGTCAAAATATGTATGTATGAGTTTCCCCGTTATCATATAAACTAAGTTAAAACTTTCACTAATAATTACTAATTCCCAAATTTATTTCGATGTCACTAATTAGGTACGGTTTCATAACAATAATGCACTCTATTAAGAATTGATCAATTCTGGCCCACTTATGTTATATACGCTGTCCCACATTGTGTGACAATAGTTCTTACTCAATGTGTTGACATTGCATAAGTAAACTTGTGTTCCGGTCGTTGTATCGTATAAGTGTCATTTAAGTATGTTTTCGAAATTTCAACCGCTTAACTGACGCGAGCGCAAGATCAGTACGCGGCTGATACAAAACACAAACTTCCATTTAGCTACATATAAATATGTAATGGTTTTATCCGCTCCATATATAGCCGCAAAGAGAAAGGTATATCGCCCTACATCCATAAATGTTTTATATTTAAATTTAAAGACTTGGTAAATGTGAAAATATGCTCATAAACATACAATAATACTGCAGTACCTATCAACGTTCAGTGCCTCGTTATGAAACAAACTAATTTACGTCCTTCTCGAGTCCAATATCAATACGTACTTCAAAGTATCCGAACAAATATTAAGTCGCGATGCTGATCAATTTATGGTGTAAAGTGCCGGAATTCACTACCAGCCCATATTACAATGATGCCAACCTTTAACACATTCGTTAACAAATTAAAAGCCTATATGTTCGAAAGATATATATAACAAAAACTTAGAAACAAATGCACACTAAATTTAAATAAATAGCGATACATATATTCATAGATGGGCAACACGTTGTTTTCATATTTCGACCTAAGGACGATGCATTGCTGCAATACACAAATCAACAAATGTGCTGTGATTATTTTGTAGTATCATTCATGTATAAATTACTCATGTTAAAAAATATAATGTTTCAAGAACATACACATCTCCCCTTACGGGACTACATTATGTTGTATTCCATTGTTGAATAGAGAGACCTTGTAAACGCTCGTCATGATACCAGCCCCTTAGATCATAACTGCCGGCGCATGTAGCACTTGGTTTTGAGTTTATCAACGACATGGACCCAAACGACGCATTGGCAAGCTTGGGAAACCCCTGGACAAACCCATGGCAGATGTTTATGTATAACATAATTGCTTTCCTTGCGCATATCATAGGATGCTGGCAGATGTTGGCCGTCGTCTTTATTGGTAAGTTCTAGTTGTCATAATATTAATACAATCAATAATTTGTTTACGTTTATTGTACGAATCTGATTGTTTTGCATCGCCGACTAATGCTAAAGTGGACACGTAATCAAATGTTCGCACGTCATAGGCAAACATATTGGTAACAACGTGCGCTCAATCTAACAAAATATTTGTTTCTCCTACATTTTCCGATACAAAAATTGATAATTTATCTGAGTGTAGGACACACACACACACACACACACACACACACACACACACACACACACACACACACACACACACACACACACACACACACACACACACACACACACACACACACACACACACACACACACACACACACACACACACACACACACACACACACACACACACACACGCACGGACGCACGCTCGAACACGCAGACAAACACACACACACACACAAACACAAACACAAACACAAACGCACGTATATGTTGCATATACCTGGTAGTATGTCGTTTTCTTTTCAGGGCGTTTGTGCTACCTTTATTATAATCACAATATTTAGTGAAATCTCAAATCCGAGGACAATCGTGTTTTGTGTAGGTCGTTTGTTGGCGTTAGCGTGCAACGCATAGAGCGGCCATTCACCTTTGCAGCAGCGACGTTTGTTGAACTTTGGATATCTACGTCTCCGATAACATTGTTCAAGTGTATCGTAAACAGTGGGTGCCTTGTTGGATACTTGTAACTCGTTTCATACTATTATACAACTATAATGTTTTAATGTCTTGTCTGAAGAGCACGTATAAACGTGATTCACTGAGACATCTGGTGATATGTTCTCATGTTATTTTAATGATGCAGTTGGCCTCACCCGTTCTTCATTTCGAGATCACCCGATAAATCACGTAAACGCTGAATCTCCACAAATAATGAAGGTTTCTTTGCTAAAAAAGATAATTTTAACAGCTTTACAAAGCATTGAATGATTTGTAAACATTGCCTTATCTTTCAATATATTTGAACAGTTATAACAAAACGCCTTGGATAATATGTTAGGTTAAAATGTATATGTAATGTATTACAATCTCCTTCCCAAAACTTCATTCTACGGAGACTACTTTAAGGAAGTAAATTTAAATATGAATACTGGAAATCAGTTTTGAGTGGGGTACAACAGGAATCAGTACTGGGACCTATATTATTCTTAATATATATCCACGATTCAGACGATGATATAACAAGCAAGATGTTGAAATTTGCGGATGAAAAAAAATTGTTTAGAAGGATTAAACATTATGAAAATAGACAGCATTTACAAGATTATCTTGACACGTTGATAAAATGGTCTGAAAAATGGCAAATGTTGTTCAATTTTTGTAAATGTAAATGCCCCCACACAGACATGGGAATGAAAACATACAATATATAATGGGAGGTTCTGTACTAAGTACTACTGTAAAAGAAAAGGACTTAGGGTTAACCATTAGTGCTGATATGAAGGTTTCAGTGCTGATCCGTATAGCCGCTTCAAAGGGAAATCAAATCCTTGGATTAATCAGGCAAAACTTAACGTATAAGGAAAAAGAGCTAATAATACCGCTGTACAAAACAATACTTAGACCTCATTTAGAACATTGCATTCAAGCGTGGAGGCAATATTGCATGACGATCATATATGTGCAATGAGTACAGAGGAGAGCAACTAAAATGATACCAAAACTGAGGGATCTTAGTTACGAAATACGCCTAAAAATGTGGTTTAACAACAGTATAGACCAGGAGATTGAGAGGAGGTTAGATAGAGGTTTTAAAATATTGAATGGTTATGAAAATTTTGATAGAAATATTTTTGTTTCAGTTAAGAAACATAGAAGGACCAGAGGACATGAAGTTATATTAGCAAAGGAGCAATATAGATTATATAAAAGAACGTTCTCATTCACACAAAGGACTGTAAATGAATGGAACAGATTATCTCCTGATTGTGTTGGTGCTAGTAGCGTGAATATGTTTAAAAATAAAATCGACCCATACCTTAAAAGGGCGGGATACACGTAGATAAAAAGTATTGGACTCTCGATAAGCCAAAATACTTCCTTGTCCACCTGCCATCTAGAGTTAATTTTCTGGATGGCAATCTTGTTAAATCTTGATAAAAGCATTCTATAAGCATGATCTTACTCAAAATAACATAAAATGTGCATGTGTTTTTTGAATTTCCGATAACTTGGCCAGGATACCAATTGATACTTACATAATTATAAATTATTAATGTAATGTGTTATTGCAATTCGGACTATCCCTGTGTGTGCGTGTGTGCGTGCGTACGTGGATGTTTGCGTGTATTGAACCATTAATCTGCATTGTTTGTCTTATTACAAATAACAGTAGGACAGTTCTTATATTTGCTCAAGAGTCTCAATATACGATCATACAAACTGCTTTGTCTTATGGAGGTGGACAACCGAAGCATCGATGTCGACTTCCGCCAAAGGTTTCGCTGGAGGAGTCGATCCCATACCAATATATCGACGGGGAACGACACTACGACAGTTGCGTCGTTTATGAGAACTACAGTAGCGCCACCAACCGGACAATACCGTGTCCACTCGGCTGGGAATATTATGAAGAAGACTCGTTCACAATTACTGAACAGGCAAGATGTTTTTTTTCTTAGTGAAAGGTGTGTAAATAACTGAATTGACGTATGTGTGATAAATACCAGAGACGTCCACAGTAACAACATAAGCAAATAGAAAGTCAGGTACGTATTTACTACAAACGATTGTTATTAGAAAACCTCACAAGTCCGTACGTGATGACTTCTTCTTCAGTATAGCATATCTCTACGAGACGTAGCTGCCCGGACGATACGCTGCTCTATCTGCCGTTCGTCTCCCTGCTCTCACGATGTCGTATTCCAACGAGTCGCTGATGTCCTGCTCCCATCTTCTCGTTGGTCTTCCCCTTCCTCTCTTTCCCTCCACTTTGCCTTCTAGGTTTGTTTTCTCTAAGGAATTGTGTCTTTTGATGTAACCAAAATAACTCAGTTTTAGTCATTTTATTCTATTTACTAGTTGGCAGTTCTTTATGTCTAATTTTATACGGATCTCTTTGGTTGTTCTTGTTATCCATGGCACTCCTAAGACTTCTCTGTAATATTTCATCTCAAACGCTAGTATTCTTATCGTGTCTTCTTTGTTCAGTGACCACGTTACGCTCAAGTAGAGAGCTGTTGGGAAAACGCAAGTTTTAACAATTCTTTTCTTTGTTGGTATGTTTTGGCCTTTCCATACATTTGTTCAGATTAGTTTCTGCCTTGCTATGACAATTCTTATTCTGATCTCTGATCATGTCTTGCCGTCTCCTTGTAGTCTTGGTCCAAATTAGTCGTAGTTGTTCACATTTTCAACGTGCTTCCCGTTGATTGCAATGTCTGTTTATGAAATGCATACGTTAGTGTCCATGATTTTTTTTTTCTTCATATTAAGAAACAAGCCTTTTTTTCTCACTGTGTTCTTTTACAGACATGATTAGGTTTGTTAGGCTGATTGTTGTAGTGGACAGGAATGCGGTGTCGTTTGCGTATCGTAGGTCTCTTATTCTATGTCTATGAATATTCACTTCATCGTATCTTATTCTTCTCTCATCTAATTTTACATCTCTCATTATTTCTTCTGAGTAGAGGTTGAGTAGGTATGGAGAAGAAATACATCCTTGTCCTACTCCTTTTCCCACTGAAAACGTTTCTGTAGTTGTGTTTTCCAGCCTGACCACTGCTTGTTGATTGCTACAAAGTGAATTCAAGAGAGCGATTATTTGTAGGTGGAAGTTCTTGTCATTGAGCGTTTTCCACTTCATGTGATTATTCACACAGTCGAAAACATTAGAATAGTCTATGAAGCATATTCTTATTTATCTCTCTGAATTTCCGTATCGACATTCTCAGATTGAATATGTGGTCTTTTGTGCCTCTGTTTTTTTAAGCCTGCCTATTTACTGCTCATTTCCATTTCCATTTTATCTTGCATTCTTTTCATTTTGATTCTCAGCAATATTTTGTTTGCATGGCTATTGAGTGATGTTATATAGTTGGAGCATAACTGTAAGTCTCCTTTCTTTGGTAATGAGATGTGTATTGATTTCTTCCAGTCGTCGGGCCATTTTCCACTCTTCCATATTTTTTTACATGGTGCATGGTATAAGTTTATTTCTTCTTCCGCTGCTTTTTTCATTTCTGCCTGTACGTTGTCGCACCCAGGGCTTTTCCCATCTTTTAGACTATTAATGGCCCAATTCACCTCAGCTCTTAACGGTTCGAGAGCGTCCTCGTCTTGGTCTTCGTTTCCCATATCATGCGGGTCGTTGTTATCTCCATCTCGGGCGTACATATTTTCACAATATTCTTTCCATCTTTTGGCTATGTCTTCTGCATCAGTCAGAATCTTTGATGACACCGAGTCTTGGTTGGAATTTACCTGTCATGTTCTTTATGTCTTTAAACATTTCTTGGTTTCTGTTTTCTGTCATGCAGTCCTCTATTTTCTTACACTTGGCTTCTACACTGTATATACTTTGTTTGTCCCTTTCGCAGAGTTTTTTTTATTAATTTGTTCATCTCATTATATCTTAATCTGATAAATTCTTCGTTTTTGCGTTTCTTATGCTCTTTCCGTTCTGCTATTTTCTTTAAGGTCTCTATTCTGATCCTAGGTGGGTGTTTCTTCTATCTCTTCCGTAGGTGTTTTTTTGCTTCTTTTCGGAAAATTGTCTTGATATCTTTTGCGATTTCTTCTAGTTTCGACTTGTACCTTTTGTAGGGTCAGTCGCATTCATTGTTTTGAATAAAATTCGATTCATGTGGAACCGTAAGATAACTGCTTATTCCTCTACGATGACTAGTGTTTGTATTACATCGGAATATTGCAAAATAACTCATTCTGACGCTCGTTTCGTCCCAAAAGCTATACTTGTAAACATGCTCTGAATGCATGGAAAGGGTCGGCCTGGTACGAGTTTGAGTCATAAGTGACGTCACATCTCGGCATCCCGAAAAGCGCGCCAAAAATATGCATATTCGAAAATGTCCGGATGCACAGCATAAAATGTGGAATTTCTAATTCATTGATTTTGTTTGGCTTGGTGGACATGGAAATAGATAGCAGGATGTAATATAGCATCAATTCAAGCAATATGTTTTTTCCCAAACCCTCCTGTGCTTTCAGTACGTCAACTGAAGACCAAATTCTAATGCAAATGTCGTCTCCACGTTTAAAACTGTGCTCGAGGTATTCGACAGAACTAACTTCAGCATAGACAGTTTGGTGTTAAACAAGATTAAACTGGAGGTGAAGCCACCCATGTGTTTCACAATGTGCGTGTGTGTGTGTGTGTGTGTGTGTGTGTGTGTGTGTGTGTGTGTGTGTGTGTGTGTGTGTATGTGTGTATGTGTGTGTGTGTGTTTGTGTTTGTGTGCGTGTTTGTGTGCGTGTGCGTGTGCGTGTGCGTGTGCGTGTGCGTGTGCGTGTGTCTGCGTATATGTGTCTGTGTGTGTGTGTGTGTATAATATTTACCGTCTCGAATTTATTGTGATAGATATTTAAAATCATATTACAATATATACTTCAATGTAAAACTTGAATAATACAGCTGCTTTTTTTGGTAGTGGGACTTGGTCTGTGGCATGAACTACGGCAGCGAGACTACACAAATGATGCTGGTTCTTGGCGTGTTCGTAGGAGCCATGAGTATGTCGACAATCTCCGACAAGTTCGGCCGGAAACGCGCATTTCTTTTGAGCGCATGCGCAGGTAGCTTAGCTGTGCTCTTGACAGCATGGGTGAACAACTATTACGTGTTTATTTTGATGCGCTTCGTTGTCGGCTTCTTCCAACAGGTTGGTATAATGTATGTACGTTGTTTGATGTTCACAGTTGAACAGTGTTTCCGAACCCAAACTTTAGATAAAACATATATTTTGCTTATAATGCAATGCATTCAACATTCATAGATATACATTATGTTTGGAATCATTGTATTTTCATAGCATGTGAACTAAATATGAAAACAAAAACATGTGTCGCCATTCTATTATATATGATGAGGCCAGTAGTGTAGTGCGTCGAGCGCCGGATTCTCCATCGACCTGGTTGTCATCCTCATGCTGCCGTTTCTTGGATAGGTTCGTTAACTCTACCCTGATCCAATTCAATATCTTGTATGAATGTGTACGTAGATATAGACAGAGAAGTCCAGATGGTCTTCGTTGAGCAAGTTTGTCATGGAGTAAATTGTAGTAAACCGCTCTGGGCATTCTTATTGACTATACACTGCGCTGTATAAGAATTTACCTTTTTATATGTTGAAATTAGACTGTTTTGATAGCTGGATACGCAAATGTAGAGTTAAGCAGCAATATGATTATATTGTGTTTCATAACGATGATAACTATATTGCTACTTTTTTTTTATTGTTGTTTATGGTGATAATGATGATGATGATGAAGTTGATACATACTCTAAGTCGTTCTCTAGAACGCGACCGTGATTTAAAACAAACATTTCCATATTAAATGTAATGTTCATTATAACTTGAGTAAAAAATATTTAGCAGTCGAACGAAGTGCTTCCATTAAACGCCTACTTCTTGCACAGTCCCAGTAGTCTAACTTCCTTCCATTACCTTCAGCCCAAGTCCCCAAATTGACGCAAAACGTTTCACTGATTAACTTTCTAGTAAAGTATAATTCAATACTGCCAACTAATTGTCGACAGGGTGTCGTACTTCCCAGCTTTGTGCTCGTCTGTGAGCTGTTTGCTGCCAAACAAAGGACGATGGCCGGGATGATGTCGGGAATGTACTGGCCTCTCGCGATGGTGATGCTCGCTGTGGTCGCTCACTTCTTTCGCAACTGGCGTCATCTGCTTATTGTCACGTCGATTCCCGGTTTATTCATCGTGCCGCTATTCTGGTTGGTAACTCAGACTTATATTTTTTTAAACAGTTCGAACATGTGGTACATTTAATATTAATGTTACAAATTGACATATACTTTACGACAGCTTTGAATATAATTCAATAACAATAATTTTCCGCGCATTATTTGAAAATTATAATTTTAGGATCATCCCGGAATCACTGCCCTGGCTCATTGCAAAGAACCGCGAGTCGGAGGCGAAGTGTATCTTACAGACTGCTGCTAGATGGAACAACGTGCAGCTACCCGAGGAATATCTACCAACCCCGAAGTAAGACAACTCATTCGTGTATACGAATGATGACGGGGGAAAAGATGCCATAACAGTTAATCGACAACTGGTGACTACAACAGAAAAGCAAGAAGACGAGGCAAAACAGTACACCATACTAGACATCTTGGCATCGCGAAAACTACGCCTCAATGCCCTGGTGATGGTCTATATTTGGTGCGTATCATTGTCTAAGATATCTGCTATATGTGTTTGTCATTCAACCACAAATGTCATCAAGCCTTCCTTTGTTTCAAATTCAGCATGGAAATAATACACATTCCTTCCATTCTGTAGCTTGACTCCGCTGCAATATCGTAGTATTACAACAGTTCTGAAACGTTCTGCGTATGAGTGTTAAACCAGAATATAACAATGTGTACATATATGTACCCGCGCAAGCCTTTCAATGTTAATACTTACAATGGCTTTTTAAATGAATTAACCGTTCGGAGTAACACAATGTGAAGAACATTATAATACACGTACTTATACCTTCAAAATATTACAAACAATTGTTTATAAAAAAAACCGGGTTACTTAGGTCTAAGTCATCGCAGTTACACTGTTTGATTACAGTAGGTAATATAATTTCTAATACACTTTGTTATCTTAATCAGATGAGAACTCGACACAGCGTTATATAGGAATATATATATTTTTGTAAAAGCATAGTTCTTCTTCAAAATTGAATGGTTTCGTATCCGTCGTTAAATGTCTGGATGACAAGTTAGTTCAATGTGTTGATCTTTGTTCGTAATTTTGTTTGTTTTGTATCGTACGTATTCGTAGGTCTACGCTTATTTGAATTGCTTAAAGGGTATATTGTTGCAGGCCGTAGAAATATAGCACTTCGTAATAATAATATCAAGATACTTTTATGGCTTCAAAATCCAAGGAATCCTCAATCCAGTGGCGCAAAATTATGTACAAATGTAGTTAATATACGGATGAACGCATTAAAGTCCCTATCAACGTTGGAAACAAAAATGTAGGTATTTAGATGACAGCGATGAAAAGCTACATTTCCATGTATTTTAACGGCAATTGGTTGTGGATTATACAGAGTTGGCGTAGGTGTGTCTAAGGGGGCTGGGAGGGGCACGTACCCCCTAAACCTTTGAAATTATTTGCGTCCCGGAAGACCTTTTTGAATGGGCCCACGTTCCAGTGCCACATAGATCATTGAAAATAAGCTGAAAGTCGAGCCAGCGGAGAAGGAAGAAAAGCTGAAGATGCGGCCTCAAAGCGACGAAACTTTCAACAACAATTAATGCGCTAAGTTTATTAGTACACAAATATCCACCAGTGTATATAACCAGGTATTCACTCATAAACTGAAGCAACGTGAACTGGAGAAAGGTAGAGTGGAGGAACTTGTCCAAGGATCGACACGGCAGCACAGTATTCGAACCAGGTTTCTCTCTGCGGAGAGTCCGAACTGACAGAAGCTCTAGCCGCTGCACCATAGCGCTCCACACAAACACCATTTGCACGTTCCTCGTTTTTAGTGGTCTATGTCTTCTCTTAACCGTCGCCATTCCAAACACTACAGGTACGTGTTCTTTATGAGTGGTTGTTCTTTGAAATAAATCGCAATATGATCTTATGGAAACGATGTCGATATTATACTTCCAATTGTATTTTAAAATGCACACCGTTTCAGTAATGTTGGATCACCGATAGCTGACATGAAGATAGTTGTTTTGTAAACGATTATAGATTTACATAGCTTCATATTTCGACAATGGTATTATATGGGATTGTTCAGTAAAACAAATGACATAACAAAAAGCTCAAACTTGCGATCGAGACAAATTATTACCGAAAAAAGGTGAAACGAATGACTAAAATGTACGTTAGTTGTACGTTACGCTATTGCAGTGAGTCATCAACGTACTGTTAAAACCGACGATATTGTTACTATTTCGCAAGTATTTTAGGGAGGCAATATGAAGCTGCAGTTGCAGCATTGTATGGATATTGAACCCGCCAACGTCCTTCTCTCACCGGGTTGCGAGAAACACTATTAAAACAATACAATATAGAACGCTTAATCTGTTGACGTGCAAATGTAGCACTTCTACAACATCTAATCATGCACAGTGAACGCATTCTATTATATGTCATTACGTACACTGAATATAACACTTCTGGCAGGTTCTGGAGCTGATCTTTCAGTACTGACGATCTCGCTCACTATGCTAGCCAAGTTCGGAATCAGTGCCGTGTTTAGCGCAATCTTTCTCTACACACCGGAACTGTATCCTACGACTGTGCGGTAGGTTTACTCTTTTCTCATTAGCACTACCTCTTGTTCAACACTTACACTGGCTTTCGGTTGAGTATCGAATCAAAATCAAGGTAGCCTATACTACATATTATGCCCTTTCTACAAAAAAACCGAGATATTAATTTCGGTTAGTCTCCTGCATTTTTCAGATATCCCCAGGAATTTCAGATCATATGTTTCACAAAAACGCTTTCTTCTTAAAATTAAGCTAAACATTGGCAAACGTGGTCTTCCTGTATCTGCACCAAAAACCTCGAAACAAACCCCTATCACATCTCAAACTATGGCCAACTTTAAATAAAAACACCCACCTCGAGAGTTGTTGGTTTGAAATCGCACTACCATCATAAACCTTCGGCGATCCCTTGCTCTATTGAAGACTTTTACGCTTTCTTGTTTACGATTATCCTGGTGATTATTGCATGTTGCCCCTTTGAGCTGTGATTCCTGAGTATATAGGCGCAATATAGAAGTGTATTATTGTTATTGCTATGTTGCGACATTCGGCGTATTTAGTGTATTAACCGCTGCGAAATTGGTCTCGGTGTTGACTAATTTAATTACCATTGCTGGAATGTCAATCGCGTAGCATACAATTAATTATTATATACCTTTCACTTCTTTCCTTTTCTTCGTCTTACTCACAATATTACTGTCGTAGCTACATTACGCTGGTTGGTCAGAATCAGCATTGTGACGTAAGTCCACTACGCTCTGCGAGTCTTCTAATAACATTTGCATGATATTATGTCACTTTAACATGTTATACTTTAATCGAAAAATAACATTTTTGGAAAACGACCAGTCGCCAAATCAAACCAGCGAAGTAGTTACCGTGTGGCATGCATCGTCTGTGAAAACAATGTGTATGGAGTTGAGGGAAATGATCATAGTGTACTGGACATGTTGATTTATTTGAATTTTATTTTCAGGCGGCTAGCGTCAAGCTTCCGCTCTATTGACTTTGCAATCTAACTCGCTAGCACCTACCAAAAAAACGATCTCTTAATATCAACTATTGTCGCTTATACTTTTAGTAACGGTTCCATTCACGTATAAACAAATCGCTTCCAGTTAACACATAAAAAACAATGTAAAAATTTAGCTAAACAGTGTTAACTTAATTGTGTGTAGATATATACCCAATAAAACAATTGTAACGGTTCACTTAATAACTCATCGAAGCTTACGTGCGTGCATACACAATTATAAAAATTACACCTTTTTAGTATACTTCGTATATAGCAGCACATTTCTGTCTCAGGCAATGCAACACACGATACCACTAACTTAGGACCACACCGAGGAAGTTTACGCCTGGCGATGTCAACCGTAAAGTTACAATTACATTGTCAGCTGGTTATTATCAGACTCATCAAACCCAATTAGCTTCACTTAAGTATATACAATATAGGTCGCACGCCGTATCTAGCACAGTGACAATGTACCAGTAATACATTATCTAGTGAATGCAGAGTGTTGCAATACTCTTTCCAACAGGAACTTTGGACTAGGGAGTTCATCTGTTGGTGGCAGGATTGGTAATCTGATGGCGCCATACACCACGTACATAGTAAGTAACGTGGTATCTTACGTTTACCTTAGTGCACTCTTCACAAACAAAATATTCTCTTGTTATACGAGATATTTGTCCAGGGCTGCGAAGGCTTAGGTGTTAATTAACATGTATTAGCGTGATTGGTTGTCAATGGTGAACGTGTCATTTCTCATATTATAACCTCTCTACCCTGATGATAACTCTATTAGCCCGCATGCCATTCACATCAAATACGTCAATATACTGTCTCATGCGAATGTCGTGACCAACTATGCACAACAATATATTACTGGCAGAATGACTTTCAACGTATGCGGGCTTTCATGTTTCAGTTGATATAATACACACGCACGTACGCACACACACACACACACACACACACACACACACACACACACACACACACACACACACACACACACACACACACACACACAAAATACACACACAAACACGCGCGCGGAGCAATATATATATATTATATATATATATATATATATATATATATATATATAGATAGATAGATAGATAGATAGATAGATAGATAGATAGATAGATAGATAGATAGATAGATAGATAGATAGATAGATAGATAGATAGATAGATAGATAGATAGATAGATAGATATATAGATAGATAGATAGATAGATAGATAGATAGATAGATAGATAGATAGATAGATATATAGATAGATAGATAGATAGATAGATAGATAGATAGATAGATAGATAGATAGATAGATAGATAGATAGATAGATAGATAGATAGATAGATAGATAGATAGATAGATAGATAGATAGATAGATAGATAGATAGATAGATAGATATAGTATGTACGACATATGTTGCAGGCCCGCATTGCCACGTGGTCCCCCGGCATCGTGTTGGGGGCTGTCTCTATATTGGGTGGTCTGTTGACATTACGTCTTCCAGAAACTCGTGGTAGACCATTCCCTCAGACCATCGAGGAGGTAGAAAACTGGACCCGTCGCGGACCAATTAGTGAGAAACAACGTCTAAAGTTAATAACGAAGGACAGCAACAAAATGGAAAAGCAGAAGTGTGAAACATATTTTAAAACTTAGATTATATAAATATAGACAGGGAAACGAACATGTTGGTGCATTTTTGGGAATGGTTGACATAGTTTTGTTTTAATTTGGATTCTGAATCCAATGTGTATAATTCGCCCAATGAATCATAAAATTCTTGAAATGTATTATTGGAGTTTAACTTTAATAAATCAATATTAAAGTCTCCTGTTAGTACGATGAGTTTAGAGGAATTACACAAGTTCCGGATTATGGGGGTGAAATCTTGCAGAAATGAATCTATTGAAGCATGATTATTGTTATACTTTGGAGGTCTATATATGTTACATATTGTAATGTCTTTACCCGAATCGTCAATAATGTTTATAAACAATCCTTCCCAGGTTGAGTAGATATTATGCGATTTGTAATTGACTACAGAAAGGTTGTTTGATATGTATGTTACCAGCCCTCCTTTTCTTGAACAATTGTTAGTGTATGATTGGGTTATCATAGTATAATGTTTTAATTTAAGATGCTCAATGTCTGTGTGTCGCCCTATTCTTGCCTCTTGTATGCATGTGGCATTTATAATACATCTGAATCAGCCAGCGTGTTAACTAAGATATTTAACTCATCACATTTGGAGTTTAAAGAGTCTATGTTTAGACTTAGCACTATTAATTTATTTTGTTTTTCGCCAGGTAGCCTTTCAAGTCTTCAACGTTGTAATATCGAATCTGTGCTCTAACTGAGCTTTCATAGGGGTCCAAATTTATAATTTATATATCTATATATATATAAACATACATAACGCCCGGAAAAATTAAAACGCGGCAGACGTAGCTGGTGCTAAATACATTCCTCTAGATCGCGCACGAGCAGAAACGTCACCCGGACATCATTTAAAGCGCGAATAAATGTATGCGCGACACCGGTATGGTTCTACGAACGAGGCTTCAGCGTCAGAAACATCTGGGCAATAGAACGCTCCTAAAACAAACACCTGTTGTGATATGAATGCAGGTTATGTATTTTATGGGGTGACCTCCAACATAGTGTTCCGTTTAATACACGAAATCACAGTTTCAGAATTCAAAGGTCATTTCGCCTGAAAGTCATCCTGGTTCGCTGTGAGTGGTGGAAATAATCACAAATAACACTTGATATGTTCAGACTGTATTAATGTTATGTTACCAATTTCACTTTATGTCAATAGATGTACGAATGTCTTAAAATGTGTTGGCAGTTGGCCTTGGTTTCAATTTATACTAGTTTTAGCATAGCATTATACTGTTTCTGATTGTATATTTTGCGTGTGCATGATGGCGTGCAAGGAAGACAAGCGTGTGTGAAGGTTGACGCCACAACGCCAAGAATTCCTCGTACATTTTAAATGTTACTTGGTAAAAAAACAGTTTGAATATGAATCTCAATCTGAATTTATATCTGGAGATAGCGTATTTAGTATTTATATATAAGTTTAGGATGCTTATGAATTACACGTTTAAAATACGCTTAATAAACTTAACTTAATTTACACACCATCAAATCCGGGACTAAAGACCTGTTCTCACCCGTGTTTATAAATTGGCAATCATCTGAGAAACATAAAAACGCATTGAAGAGAAATAAATAAGAAGAAAAACGGGTCTGTTTGGGCAATTTATGTTTCGTTTATTACTGACAGCAGTATCTAATTATGTTTCATTTGCAGTTGATATATCTGTTAAAGCAATGTCGATGACAAAGTTGGATGGTAATGTAAAGACGTCATTGTAGAGTCGTGATACCGCTCTGAAAGCGATTACAATCCCAAACAAAAGACTGATCTAATTAAACCGTATTGACTGTTACTGGATATTTTTGTTACTTTTGCCCAGGGCTGCTTTCCTGTTGCGTGTATGATTATTGGATAATAGTAGACCCACTGAGGTGAATGTTTAATGCGGGTATCGCGTGTCATTTGCATTCCCACACCGAGAAGTTCAACTCCCCGTGGTTAATCTGCATTGTTAGTTCAAGTGCACTGGCTATTTCAAGGCTAGTTTTGTGTTACCTGTATACTTGTACTGCCGTTTCGTTTGTATTAGCATTACTGCAGCCAACAAAGAAACACTGTCTTAAACAGTCATCAAAAGGTACATCAAACTACGGACATGTTTGTTTCACGATAGCTACGATAGATAGGGCAGTGGCGTTTATATTTATGGCAGTTCAACCGTGCACTTGAGTAACGTAACGCAATTCCAAACAGAAACCAACAGTATTGTGTTACTAGTCCAATTTACAACACGGAAACTATCATCAATTTAATGCAATTGAAATGAAGAGATGCTTTGACATTGTAAACGCCTAATATATGTTAAACTATATTACAACTGAGGCTACTTGTCTTATCATTTATTTTGAAACACGAGTACATTCATTATTGTTTGAAATTATTCTTACGTAAGTTAACTGAAATGCACTTTTGAAATGTCGTAAACAACAATGGTGTTGCCAAGTCGTTTTGTACAACTTCGCCAGACGTTCATTTAGAAAGTGTAATCAAGTTGTGGCACTGGTGACATTGTGCGAGGTGCCGCTAACAGGAAGTGTATAATTATGGCACTGGTGACATTGTGCGAGGTGCCGCTAACAGGAAGTGTATAATTATGGCACTGGTGACATTGTGCGAGGTGCCGCTAACAGGAAGTGTATAATTATGGCACTGGTGACATTGTGCGAGGTGCCGCTAACAGGAAGTGTATAATTATGGCACTGGTGACATTGTGCGAGGTGCCGCTAACAGGAAGTGTATAATTATGGCACTGGTGACATTGTGCGAGGTGCCGCTAACAGGAAGTGTATAATTATGGCACTGGTGACATTGTGCGAGGTGCCGCTAACAGGAAGTGTATAATTATGTGAATGCGAGTTTGGGCTGCGTCACTTGATTTCATTCGGGACGATGTACTCCTTTGCAATTACAATTTTGTTTGATTAATCGATTTGTTTATTCGCTAATATTCTTTCAGTTTCTAAGTGGGTGTGAAACATTGTTTATTAATAGTTTTGCTAAGTAATTAATTGTATTACACGTCTAATTTAACAACATATTTTGAGAGCCCCAAACGTAGTTATGACTGTTCAACTTTCACTGCAAATTCACGACAACTAGACTCGTGTGTAGGACATTTGTAATATTGTTTGCTGATGGAACGGCCGTGAATAAGCAGTGCAACACTGCAGCAGATATCATTATCTTCAGTTAGTTTATTAATTGCGATACAAACACGTTGGTTTTCAGAAGACCACTAACAGTGTTTTAGGAGTCGCATAACGTTTTTGCGATCTATTACAACATATATAACAAACTTGAGATTGTTTCTTTATCACGTGAAGTTTAATCAAAATGTACAAAATCAGATTAGACGAACATGTTCGTTCTGCTCTTGAATTGACATGATTATTATTTGCTACATGCAACGTTTCATGAAGACATGGACAAATACCAGTGTTGTACTTCTGTCTTGTAATTATTGTTACTTGGTGTTTATTAAACATATCGTAGGTGTATTGTACAATATTGTTACTTATGTTTGCATAAAGGCGCGCAACTGACTTGTGTAAATGGAAGATTTACTAGCAGGCGAATTTAAACGCACGCAATACACGTGATAATGTGTGTGTCATACATAAAACTAGACGTCATAGCACTGTCACACATACATAATGTACAAAACTATGTACAACCATGTGTGTACACCAATATGTATTATTGTTATATTTACATATTTATAAATGTGGAGTGTGGACTTAGGTTTGTATACACACACGCACGCGTATGCATGCATATATCATACGAGGCATACATCCCCATGTATTTGTAAGCTACATACGGAATATATTGTACATCATAGTTGCTGCCTAAGGATTTCCCGAAAGCTTATATCGTTTCAGACTCTGTATATATATACATCCTGCATCGTGTATAGCATTAGATACGCCATTAAATACGTATTTATGTGCTGTTCGGTCATTCTTAGAGAACATTGAATACTAGAAGATATTTTCGGCAATTTCATCACATTATAAAAAAAAGTGTAAACATACGTATTACAGCAGTGTACAGAAACGTATGCACTACTGCTATTTGTAATTTATATTTGACATAGTCAAGCGTTTGCCAAAGTTGAAACATAATCATTATTAATTAAACCCTGATATGTTGACGAGGTCCCTTTGAAAATCTAATTTATACTTAGGTGGATATAAAGTTCCGATTTGTCTACTGTGTATATATTTTAGAAATGAGAAGTTCGCAGAATGCCTCAAAATGCTGTTTTAAAAACTTGTCAGGAAAGATATAAATAATTGTGAACATCCTCCAATTTATATACTTGTGAAACTGATATTTTACTCTCAAACTGTTTTTTGTATTAATTTCTATTTTTTATTTATTTTATTATTTTCGTATGTCTAGAATAAATAAATTCCTGTTGTTAGAAATATTTTATTCGTAGTGACATTTTTTGTATTTAATTATTAATTATTTTTATATGCTTAATATAATATATTATTTACAAATTTGCAATTTATCTAACGCTATAGAACTGTGGAGGTAGGTGTATATGTTCTTCTAGGCAGAGTCAGAGTGAGACGAAGCCAGACGGAGCGACAAGGAGCGTCACGGAATGACACGGAACGACAAGGAGCGGTACAGAGTGAGACAGTGTCACGAGACAGTGACACACAGAGTGAAACAGTGAGACAGAATAAGACAGAATGACATAGTGACAAACTGAAACAGAGTGTCACAGAGTGACATAGAGTCAGACAGTGTGAGACATGGTGAAGCAGTGACACAGAGTGACGCAGTGTGAGACAGTGACACATAGTGACAAAAAATGACAGAGAGTGAGACAGAGTGACACATAGTTACACAGACTTACATCGAGTGACACAGAGTGAGACAGAACGAGACAGAGAGAGATGGGAGAGAGAGAGAGAGAGAGAGGGGGGGAGAGAGAGAGAGAGAGAGAGAGAGAGAGAGAGAGAGAGAGAGAGAGAGAGAGAGAGAGAGAAAGAAAGAGAGAGAGAGAGAGAGAGAGAGAGAGAGAGAGAGAGAGAGAGAGAGAGAGAGAGAGAGAGAGAGAGAGAGAGAGAGAGAGACAGAGAGAGAGAGAGAGAGAGAGAGACAGAGAGAGAGACAGAGAGAGAGAGAGAGAGAGAGAGAGAGAGAGAGAGAGAGAGAGAGAGAGAGAGAGAGAGAGAGAGAGAGAGAGAGAGAGAGAGAGAGAGAGAGAGAGAGAGAGAGAGAGAGAGAGAGAGAGAGAGAGAGAGAGAGAGAGAGAGAGAGAGAGAGAGAGAGAGAGAGAGAGAGAGAGAGAGAGAGAGAGAGAGAGAGAGAGAGAGAGAGAGAGAAGAGAGAGAGAGAGAGAGAGAGAGAGAGAGAGAGAGAGAGAGAGAGAGAGAGAGAGAGAGAGAGAGAGAGAGAGAGAGAGAAGAGAGAGAGAGAGAGAGAGAGAGAGAGAGAGAGAGAGAGAGAGAGAGAGAGAGAGAGAGAGAGAGAGAGAGAGAGAGACATACAGACAAACAGACAGACATACAGAGTGAGGCAATGTCATACAGAGTGACACAGAGCGGAACAGAGTGACATAATGTGACAAAGAGCGTGACATCGTGAGGCAAAGTGACACAGTTTGACTAGGTATAGGGTGAAAACCTTACCGAGCACCCGGAACATATCGCCACTCGTCCTGTTAGCGACGGGTACGGTGAAGAATTCGCTGCCCCAGCTATGGATTGGAGGAAGATGTTCCACCATGTGGTCGCCCATGAATTCTGCAGAGACACTCGTCCACACAGCTCCAGAGAAAACGGACAACGGCTTCGTTGATTGAATGCGTGTGCCGGTCAGGTCGTCGTAGCTTTGAACCTGGTGAAAACAAAAGTTGGATCAAATAATTATAAGCGGATAGTACAGAGTTGAAAGTGTTGACAAAGTTAATACAAGTAGCCTTAGTCTAGGCGCATTAAATTTTTTTAGAACATAAATCGTTACCGATAATAAATTTATGTTTATAGGCAAGCCTCTGCAGGCGAACGAAATGGCCTGACAGCTGTGGCACGTAACCTATCGGTCAGAGTTGGCACGGGTCGACGCTGATAAAGTTGGCACGGGTGGGTAAACACGATTTTTCGATGATACCTACGCGAGAACTTCAGCGGAATACACAAGTGTACCGAAGCCCCAGGGTAAGGTACGTCAATACCATTTAATCAACCAACAACAATATTAGCACGTATTTACTTATTGATAGAAATGCACCTTCAATTTGCCTGAGTCAACCTTGAGCGAGTAAACATAATTATTCCTTTTTGTTGTGACCATGCAACCCTTCTACTCAGAGGCGCAACATACAGGAAATGTTGAGCATAATCGTTAACATGGGCAAGCAAGAGTCGTGGTTAGAGCAAGGGACCGCCGAGGTATAAATAAGTCTTCAGTTTTAGTGTTTATATTATGCGAAGTAACATTTATTTTCTGTAATCTAATTAATGAAGTAAGAGAAAATAGCACATGAACACACATACAAACACGCACGCACGTACGTACGCTCTCACGCGCGCGTGCACACACACACCCTCACACCCAAATTAATGCATAACTATATTAGTCCTGTAATACACCTCTGAATAACCATTATGCTATTACATTATTATTATTAGTAGTAGAAGTAGTAGTATTAGTATTACTGTTTATATTCATATAACAACCTGGAATGTCTGGAAGCGATCTATGATGAATTTCAGATGTCGGCCTTTCTTGATGCTTCTCATGGTGGACTTGAGATGTATGTCTTCGCGTGTAAACGTCAATATTACTAACGTCACGTCATACACGCCGACGACAGCGAGCTGGGTGGGACCTTGCGAATGTGCCGACTCGTTCTTGTACAGGTAGCAGATCGTGTAATAGTCGACGCTGAGGACGTGCGTCGGCAGAGCGAGGAAGGCGTCCGTGGAGAGGTCGTTGATGCTCGCCCCCTGCACGGTGACGTCACCGGAAGCCTCGATGTGGATGCCTGCGAACATCGGGCATGCTGTATCAGTGTGATATAGAAGAGGTACGATAAATATACAGATATTGATAAAACATATTTTTTGTGCCAACTAAGTTGCGTTGGATTCGCAGAATACTGTCAATATTTGCATATACACTGACTGCATGTTGCGAATCCAACTCAGCTTAGTTAGTATTTATGTATGTATATATTCAATTCAATAACTTTATTCCGGAATATTACATCCATATAAAAGACTAGACTATAATAACTGGAAACTATACGTATATAGCATATTTCTCCAGTGACGACATAGTGGCGATGTGTATAATGCATCAGTATTCATAATACTTTGTAATATTGCAATGCCCGACTTAGCTACACTTTTTTCTTCTACTATATTTACACATAACAAAAGGAACGTTCATCGTTTAGCTACTCGCATTTTGTAAGTATTGCGATATATTACATATTGCTTGACCTAATTGCTAACACACCGCAATTAGATTGAAAATAGGTTATCTTTTGTTACATTATCTCGAAAACATGTCAACGTTCTCCATAAACTGAGACATCAACAAACATTATCATCAGTGTGTCAGCTCATGTTCGTTGGGTTGTAGTTTCTTACATTGTAGTTTCGGAAGGAGACGGACCATTTGCACGTTCCTCGTTTTTAGTGGTCTATGTCTTCTCTTAACCGTCGCCATTCCAAACACTACAGGTACGTTTTCTTTATGAGTGGTTGTTCTTTGAAATAAATCGCAATATGTTCTTATGGAAACGATATCGATATTATACTTCCAATTGTATTTTAAAATGCACACCGTTTCAGTAATGTTGGATCACCGATAGCTGACATGAAGATAGTTTTTTTTTTGTAAACGATTATAGATTTACATAGCTTCATATTTCGACAATGGTATTATATGGGATTGTTCAGTAAAACAAATGACATAACAAAAAGCTCAAACTTGCGATCGAGACAAATTATTACCGAAAAAAGGTGAAACGAATGACTAAAATGTACGTTAGTTGTACGTTACGCTATTGCAGTGAGTCATCAACGTACTGTTAAAACCGACGATATTGTTACTATTTCGCAAGTATTTTAGGGAGGCAATATCAAGCTGCAGTTGCAGCATTGTATGGATATTGAACCCGCCAACGTCCTTCTCTCACCGGGTCGCGAGAAACACTATTAAAACAATACAATATAGAACGCTTAATCTGTTGACGTGCAAATGTAGCACTTCTACAACATCCAATCATGCACAGTGAACGCATTCTATTATATGTCATTACGTACTCTGAATATAACACTTCTGGCAGGTTCTGGAGCTGATCTTTCAGTACTGACGATCTCGCTCACTATGCTAGCCAAGTTCGGAATCAGTGCCGTGTTTAGCGCAATCTTTCTCTACACACCGGAACTGTATCCTACGACTGTGCGGTAGGTTTACTCTTTTCTCATTAGCACTACCTCTTGTTCAACAGTTACACTGGCTTTCGGTTGAGTATCGAATCAAAATCAAGGTAGCCTGTGCTACATAGTATGCCCTTTCTACAAAAAAACCGAGATATTAATTTCGGTTAGTCTGCTGCATTTTTTAGATATCCCCAGGAATTTCAGATCATATGTTTCACAAAAACGCTTTCTTCTTAAAATTAAGCTGAACATTGGCAAACGTGGTCTTCCTGTATCTGCACCAAAAACCTCGAAACAAACCCCTATCACATCTCAAACTATGGCCAACTTTAAATAAAAACACCTCGAGAGTTGTTGGTTTGAAATCGCACTACCATCATAAACCTTCGGCGATCCCTTGCTCTATTGAAGACTTTTACGCTTTCTTGTTTACGATTATCCTGGTGATTATTGCATGTTGCCCCTTTGAGCTCTGGTTCCTGAGTATATAGGCGCAATATAGAAGTGTATTATTGTTATTGCTATGTTGCCATTGCTGGAATGTTAATCGCGTAGCATACAATTAATTATTATATACCTTTCACTCCTTTCCTTTTCTTCGTCTTACTCACAATATTACTGTCGTAGCTACATTACGCTGGTTGGTCAGAATCAGCATTGTGACGTAAGTCCACTACGCTCTGCGAGTCTTCTAATAACATTTGCATGATATTATGTCACTTTAACATGTTATACTTTAATCGAAAAATAACATTTTTGGAAAACGACCAGTCGCCAAATCAAACCAGCGAAGTAGTTACCGTGTGGCATGCATCGTCTGTGAAAACAATGTGTATGGAGTTGAGGGAAATGATCATAGTGTACTGGACATGTTGATTTATTTGAATTTTATTTTCAGGCGGCTAGCGTCAAGCTTCCGCTCTATTGACTTTGCAATCTAACTCGCTAGCACCTACCAAAAAAACGATCTCTTAATATCAACTATTGTCGCTTATACTTTTAGTAACGGTTCCATTCACGTATAAACAAATCGCTTCCAGTTAACACATAAAAAACAATGTAAAAATTTAGCTAAACAGTGTTAACTTAATTGTGTGTAGATATATACCCAATAAAACAATTGTAACGGTTCACTTAATAACTCATCGAAGCTTACGTGCGTGCATACACAATTATAAAAATGACACCTTTTTAGTATACTTCGTATATGGCAGCATATTTCTGTCTCAGGCAATGCAACACACGATACCACTAACTTAGGACCACACCGAGGAAGTTTACGCCTGGCGATGTCAACCGTAAAGTTACAATTACATTGTCAGCTGGTTATTATCAGGCTCATCAAACCCAATTAGCTTCACTTAAGTATATACAATATAGGTCGCACGCCGTATCTAGCACAGTGACAATGTACCAGTAATATATTATCTAACGAATACAGAGTGTTGCAATACTCTTTCCAACAGGAACTTTGGACTAGGGAGTGCATCTGTTGGTGGCAGGATTGGTAATCTGATGGCGCCATACACAACTTACATAGTAAGTAACGTGGTATCTTACGTTTACCTTAATGCACTCTTCACAAACAAAATATTATCTTGTTATACGAGATATTTGTCCAGGGCTGCGAAGGCTTAGGTGTTAATTAACATGTATTAGCGTGATTGGTTGTCAATGGTGAACGTGTCATTTCTCATATTATAACCTCTCTACCCTGATGATAACTCTATTAGCCCGCATGCCATTCACATCAAATACGTCAATATACTGTCTCATGCGAATGTCGTGACCAACTATGCACAACAATATATTACTGGCAGAATGACTTTCAACGTATGCGGGCTTTCATGTTTCAGTTGATATAATACACACGGGCGTACGCACACACACACACACACACACACACACACACACACACACACACACACACACACACACACACACACACACACACACACACAAAATACACACACAAACACGCGCGCGGAGCAATATATATATTATAGATATATATATATATATAGATAGATAGATAGATAGATAGATAGATAGATAGATAGATAGATAGATAGATAGATAGATAGATATATATAGTATGTACGACATATGTTGCAGGCCCGCATTGCCACGTGGTCCCCCGGCATCGTGTTCGGGGCTGTCTCTATATTGGGTGGTCTGTTGACATTACGTCTTCCAGAAACGCGTGGTAGACCATTCCCTCAGACCATCGAGGAGGTAGAAAACTGGACCCGTCGCGGACCAATTAGTGAGAAACAACGTCTAAAGTTAATAACGAAGGACAGCAACAAAATGGAAAAGCAGAAGTGTGAAACATATTTTAAAACTTAGATTATATAAATATAGACAGGGAAACGAACATGTTGGTGCATTTTGGGGAATGGTTGACATAGTTTTGTTTTAATTTGGATTCTGAATCCAATTTGTATAATTCGCCCAATGAATCATAAAATTCTTGAAATGTATTATTGGAGTTTAACTTTAATAAATCAATATTAAAGTCTCCTGTTAGTACGATGAGTTTAGAGGAATTACACAAGTTCCGGATTATGGGGGTGAAATCTTGCAGAAATGAATCTATTGAAGCATGATTATTGTTATACTTTGGAGGTCTATATATGTTACATATTGTAATGTCTTTACCCGAATCGTCAATAATGTTTATAAACAATCCTTCCCAGGTTGAGTAGATATTATGCGATTTGTAATTGACTACAGAAAGGTTGTTTGATATGTATGTTACCAGCCCTCCTTTTCTTGAACAATTGTTAGTGTATGATTGGGTTATCATAGTATAATGTTTTAATTTACGATGCTCAATGTCTGTGTGTCGCCCTATTCTTGCCTCTTGTATGCATGTGGCATTTATAATACATTTGAATCAGCCAGCGTGTTAACTAAGATATTTAACTCATCACATTTGGAGTTTAAAGAGTCTATGTTTAGACTTAGCAGTATTAATTTATTTTGTTTTTCGCCATGTAGCCTTTCAAGTCTTCAACGTTGTAATATCGAGTCTGTGCTCTAACTGAGCTTTCATAGGGGTCCAAATTTATAATTTATATATCTATATATATATATATATAAACATACATAACGCCCGGAAAAATGAAAACGCGGCAGACGTAGCTGGTGCTAAATACATTCCTCTAGATACGCGCACGAGCAGAAACGTCACCCGGACATCATTTAAAGCGCGAATAAATGTATGCGCGACACCGGTATGGTTCTACGAACGAGGCTTCAGCGTCAGAAACATCTGGGCAATAGAACGCTCCTAAAACAAGCACCTGTTGTGATATGAATGCAGGTTATGTATTTTATGGAGTGACCTCCAACATCGTGTTCCGTTTAATACACGAAATCACAGTTTCAGAATTCAAAGGTCATTTCGCCTGAAAGTCATCCTGGTTCGCTGTGAGTGGTGGAAATAATCACAAATAACACTTGATATGTTCAGACTGTATTAATATTATGTTACCAATTTCACTTTATGTCAATAGATGTACGAATGTCTTAAAATGTGTTGGCAGTTGGCCTTGGTTTCAATTTATACTAGTTTTAGCATAGCTTTATACTGTTTCTGATTGTATATTTTGCGTGTGCATGATGGCGTGCAAGGAATACAAGCGTGTGTGAAGGTTGACGCCACAACGCCAAGAATTCCTCGTACATTTTAAATGTTACTTGGTAAAAAAACAGTTTGAATATGAATCTCAATCTGAATTTATATCTGGAGATAGCGTATTTAGTATTTATATATAAGTTTAGGATGCTTATGAATTACACGTTTAAAATACGCTTAATAAACTTAACTTAATTTACACACCATCAAATCCGGGACTAAAGACCTGTTCTCACCCGTGTTTATAATTTGGCAATCATCTGAGAAACATAAAAACGCATTGAAGAGAAATAAATAATAAATAAATAAAGTTAGGAAGCAAACTGCTAGTATATTCATAGATAAACCTATGTATAATAAAATTACGGGTAAATGCAATGATAAAATAAACGATTAGCAAAAGTGCTGAACAGCTGAACATACTGGATACAAAAATAATATACCAAAATTGCATTAATAAGTTGATTAAATAATAAAATGTGATTCTGAGATAAATGAGAAGTGCATGCATGAATAATGCAAAGGTTAAATGAGGTCTGATTATATTAGTTTGAGAACAGAAATATCTTAAATAATTTTCCAAACTGCCTAGTGTTCTCAATCGCGAGTAGTTCCAGAGGCAGAGTTCCACAATGTCGGCCCAGAACCTGCAAACGCCCGGCTACCATAACGTTGTAGGTTCACGCGTGGAACATCCAGAAGCAGACCACTGCCAGAGCGCAGGGTCCTGTGTTGCGAGTGATGATGTAGCAGTGACGCGCGATACACTGGCGTGCCTGCATATAGTGCCGTGTGTACAACCATGAGTAACTTGTACTCGATACGCTTTCCCACTGGGAGCCAGTGTAGCTGTTGTAGGACAGCACCGATAGATCGCCGATCACCTCGTCGAAGTTGCATCACAACGCGAGCGGCTGACCGTTGGACTCTCTCTAGACGGCGCAGCAGACGGTCAGATATACGAAAGAGCATCGCATTTCCGTAATCATTTCTGGATGAGATTTGCAGACACTAGTCGATATTTGCAGACACTGGTCGTCATTGCCTCTCAGAGGACACGAGCAATTCTCGAGAGATGGTAGGACGATGGTCGATGACGCTACATATTGTCCGCATATGTAGAAATGATCAATGAGTATTGGTCTGCGCAAGCTCGATGACCGTATAACAATTGCTTCCGTTTTGCTCTCGTTGAGAACCAGTCCGTTGTCATAGCGTTACGTTTTAATTTCACTGATGCAAGTCTCCATTCTGATGACAGCATTTGTATGCTCAAACGGTGAAAAATTGACGTATAACTGTATTATCCGTTTACCGGATCTCATCACGCTACACTCAGACACTTCTTTCCCGACACGCACGGCGGAGCTATGACTATGTAGGTATGACGCCAACCATGCATACGCTTCGCCGCATATGCCATAGCCATGCAGTCTCCGTAGTAAGATATCGTGATTGATTGTGCCGAAGGCTGCTGTTAAACCGAGAAACACAAGAAGTACTCCACGACGAGCATCAATCGCTTGCGCCACATCACTGTGAATGCGTAAGAGTGCTGTCTCCGCACTGTGGCGTGGTCGGTAGGCACTCTGGTAGACGCTCAGTATGCCAGAAATTTCGGGAAGCGTTGCAGTTGTCTTGAGACGAAGCGCTCCATTGTCTTCGCCACAAATGAAATGTTCGATATTGGGCGGAAGTTAGACAGCTCATTGCTATCAGCGTTTTTTTTTCAGCACATGCGTCACAATGGCGTGTTTCATCGACTGTGGGACTATAGCAATGGTGAGCGACGTATTAATTATGCGCGTAATAAACCGGTCACAGCGCTTCAATATTCCGTTGAAGGAGTGACGTTGGCAGCGGGTCCAGCTCGCATGACTTGGTAGCAGATGCTAATATTATGTCCTTCACGTCTGCTGGAGAAGTATCTTCGAAACACTAAACGTGCAGACACATTCGTCACTACGTCTTCAATTGACGATTGAGTCATATTGCGGCGCAACGCATCGATCTTCTCGGAGAAACTTTTCTGGAATTTCGGTAGCTTGTGTACCGTCTTCGGGTAGCGGCCGGTCTCCAGCTTGACCAAGTAGTGTGTTTGCGATCTGGTAGACACGTCGGATGTTGCCACCGGCACTTGTCATCTCAGTTCGGTAGGAATGCGATCGTGCAGTCATATGTGGTTTTCGGAACGCGTTGCGCAAACCGGTGTATATTTGACGATGTCAGTCCAGTTTGTCGCCAGTTACGCTCAGCACGACATAGTGCTCGCTTCTCGTCAGTTACCTCGCTTTTATGTCACGGGGTCATCGGTCTTGCCGTGATAGTCAGCGAAATTACTGGGGCATGGGCGTTAACGATGCTACGTCTGCATGCATCGTATCAAGTGAGGATAATTGCAGGATTTTGTTCAGGAACGTTAAGATCTGATGCCGCGAGATCTGCGGTAAAACGTCTATGGGTGGGTACTTGCGATATTGGTCGCGTCGCGTCATTCTTTGGTTTAGGTTGGTGTAATCTGCAATCAATCACACGGTGATCAGTGAGGAGAGTCTTCGGCTCAAATGTTTTGGCTATGACGTGAGATGTTAACGACGTGATATGATAACCAGGCTCAGGATGTTGCCGCGCTCATATGTTACGCTTTGCACATGTTGTATAAAGCCATGGGTTTCCCGCAAATCAGCCAAGTTCGATGCTTGTTTCGGCACATGTGGAATCACCATATTGTGTGTTGAAATCACGACACATGACGTGATGAGTAAAACCTTCTCAACGTCATCTAGGAAAGAATGGAAGTTGGACGTTGGCGGTCGGTAAACGACAATTACGCGACAATACGGATATTACGCAGAATAACGCAACAATCTCACTGGCATGAGTATCATAACATAACATAACATAACATAACATAACGTTTATTTGACCCCATGTAGGTACATTATTAATTGGTTTCTGAACATCATTATGCTGTAAAAACAACACATATAAACATTATGCAGACATACATATACGTATATCATTATATGTTCAACAGACTATTTAAAAAATACATACAAACGCATGTACAGCTATCAATGTCAGCAAGTGAAACTAGCTGCAATGTCTGTCGAAAGAGTACTTATTTGTTATTATATTCGACTTTACCTGTTGCGCCAAATGCGTGACCCGACCTATATGTCTATATAAGTCAAACTATGATTCCGTTGACATGACGATGTGTGCTGCGCACTCCGCGTGACAATCTTGAATATATTGTGTAATCTAATGCAACATCAAAAGCAAAATATTTATGTTCATGTCGATAAGTGGTACCCTCAATATTCTTCTGAGGAAATATGGCTCTATTACTCACAGCTGAAAAATAGTTAGGATGATTTGTTTTGCTGTTTTCTTTATTTGAAATTGCCAAATAATGAAAATATGTGTGTGTGTGTGTGTGTGTGTGTGTGTGTGTGTGTGTGTGTGTGTGTGTGTGTGTGTGTGTGTGTGTGTGTGTGTGTGTGTGTGTGTGTGTGTGTGTGTGTACGTATGTGTGTGTGTGTGTACGTATGTGTGTGTGTGTGTGTGTGTACGTGTGTACGTATGTGTATGTGCCTCTGTGTGAAAACATAGCTCTTAAATGTGTACGTCACCACCAAACGATATATTGTTGAAATCCATTGGTATTTACTAAATATATAATGTGGTGATGTTTCAAGGAGTTGCATATAATCAAACACATTCATTTGTTGTATGTCAATCAGTTATCTCAATTAACGTATTTAATTTGCCTACATAAACAATGTTGTGCTATAAAACGTAGTTGAGTTAATCTACTTAACATTGTTTCGGAAATAATGATGACGATGCATTGTCTCTGCGCATAAATACACTGGGGGCGTCTTATCGTCGCCCTCAGTCCCCCCAGTTTTCGCCATCCCGTGCTGTCTTCTGCCAGCTCTCTCAGCGTCGTGATGTCGTGACGTGATCGCAGTCTGACTTCCGACACTCTAAGGTCAGCGTGCAGCATGTCTGGTAAGTTTGCAGTGTGCCTGCCGACCTGGCCCCTTTACTGGCCTCACATGACAACGGCAAACAGCAGATCCAGTTGTGCAGGGCTGTCTTCTGGCATGCCTATAACAGGCCCAAGCATTGATCTACACATTATTCCTACGGAAACACACAAGATCTAAAATGCTGCCAATCTTCTGGTTATACATTTCAAATACAAATACAACAACCAAAATGAAGCGTCGTTTATACAGCATGTATTAAAACGCTAGTTCCACTGTTTAGTTGGAGACAATTGTCCACCATCGCAATGACGTGCTTCAGTCGTCTTTGTATTGCCATGAAGTGACCATCAGCGAGCAGTGGCGGAGGATTGACCGGATCTGACGATAGGTGGAACCTAAGAAGGTATCTGAGTCTACCCTTGCCCAAGACCTTCAGTCGTGACCAGGCTTCGTGTCGCAGTCTGAAGTACAAGAAAGAAAAAACACGGCGGCGACTGGTTCTGCACACTGTATGTGACCCTCACCCGGTATGAGCAGGGAGCAAGGAGGAGAGCAACAACAAACTTGGGACGAGGAATCAAGAAACATACAGGATTATAATTCCGTATAGTGCAATCAGGTATATGTCAGCCTTGATTGCTTACCTGCAACACTGTTGCAGTGGTTGTAGGCTGATTCCATCGTCCTGGTCGTATGATGTGAAACTGTGGTAGACATATTTGATGTAGGCTAACAATTAATAAATCATATTGATTAGTAATAGAAGAACATACGATATATAAACTAACAGATGTACTGTTAATGTCCGTATGTCATATATGTATCTCTCTAAACGTCAGGTATCATTCCGTTGATGTGATGCGATAAGGCTGGTTTTAGTTGCAGTTGATAGTAATGTAAACAAACAGTAGGCCTACGTATTATTCATTAAATGTGGTTCGTGGTGATTTTTAAACAAAGGCAGGTTTTTTTAGCTTATAAGAATGTTAGTAAAACGGATCATACATATTCATAGGTGATTGGCAAAACTATTTGAGAGGTCCAATTGAGCTCCGCTCTGTAGATAACATGTGACCGAGTTTACCTGAATAAGTCTAGTCGTGCATACAACTACATGCGCGCGTACCTTCGTCCATGATCATGGTGGACCATTAAATCAACCCCAATTCCTAGTATTTTGAGTCGACGTGGTAAGAGAGATAGTCCACTATATCCAACTCTACGAGATCGAGAAGCACATGGTCGTCACGACGTGTAAACAAATCGCGGCAGTGCATTTGATTGTATAGGGCATTTCTGGTAAGGCAAACACACATTCACATGGTTTTCAGTACAACAACTGAAGCTAAGATTCAACATATATATATATATATATATATATATACGGAAAGGCATGCAGAATGATAAGTACATATGTCGTGATGTTACTGGTGGAAATTTCCGTTACCTGTGCGGATACGATTCCAATAGCTACATGGAACATTTACATTTTCCGTATCCGCATGCATGTCAAAAAACGCATCCGCCTAGGTACATATCGAAGTACTTATATTGATATCCAATGGGCACTGGACCCTACATCCGCCTATATACATATCGATGTACTTCTATTAATGTCCACTGGGCACAAGACCCTACATCCGTCTTCGTACATATGAAATTACTTCTGTTAATGTCCACTGGCACTAGACCCTACACCCACCTATGCACATATGGAATTACTTATGTTTAAATCCACTGGCACTAGACCCTACATCCGCCTATGCACATCTGGAAATACTTCCATTAATTTCCACTGGGCACTATATTCATTGTTTTTGCCGCTTACCGCATCCGCAGGCCGTTTCCGTACATATTGGATCCTAGCTTAACAAAAAGTCAGATGCTGGTTGTTGTCTAAAAAATGCTCGTGATAATGTTGTCTTTTAAAGTGCTCCAGAATTGACAACACAATTTTAATATACAAAATGTACAAATATAATCATTATTTAACAAAGTACTTCGAATTTCAAACCAGTTAAGTCCATTATATAAAACACGCGAAAAACTAAACAACCATAGCTAAATCATCGTATGCATAAATTTGGAGAGTTATAACTACATTTACACTGAACTACATTGCGGCATACCAAAAATAGATAAGCGAGCGAAAAACGAACAACTGTCAAACACGTTCCAAAACCGCCTTTTTAACGACTGCTAGTACCATTACGGTTTGTTGGATCCCAACAATATTGATGTCGTTTGAAAGTTTAAGCGTTCTGCTATTCAAACATATAAATGGTTTCCTGATAATCATTTCTAAAATTAACTGAAAAAGGACCTACAACCGGGCCCGTTCCGGTGTCTTAGACACTGCGAACCATGTTGTTTCGTCGACACAGTTCACCAATCTACCGATTGAGGCACCACCATCTGATTTCATGGTATAAGCTCCTCCCACTTTCAAACGGCTGCTAAAATGACATACGTGAAGTAGGCGTGACGTCACAATCACGTATATCAACCAACCAACGCAACGAATTAGACCCGTTGGGTGGCGTACTTTATTGTGACGTCACGCCGAGGTAGATATTTATCGGTTTCGCTGCGATCAAAGCACATCAGTTTCGCCGCGATTTAAAAGTGGGTGGAGCTTATAACATAAAATCAAGAAATGGTGAAGTGCGCATGTCTGAACCTATGGAAATGAGGAAAACAGCGCCGCATTCGGAAGATTGGTGTACTTAGTACCCGCTGCCAACATCGTTCGGAACGGTACAGGACACCGAAAACGGCATCATTGTAGGTCCGTTTATCGGTGTTCTTTAAACGGTTACCGGGAAATCTATATGACGCTAGAATAACAAATGTTCATCCTTTCAAATGATACCAAGATCGTCGGGACATGACGAGCCGTGAGGGTGCTAGCGACCGTAGAATTTCATGTTTTGGACGTGTTCTGAGTTGTTCATTTTTCGCTCGCTTATATATTTTTGGGCATACGCATTTCCGTAATTCGTGTTTTTATGTTCATAACTGCACCGTGCAGTAACTTAATTTAACGGTATATCTTACTTGTAATAATTCCTAATGCTCCAAGGAGAATCAGCGGCTTTGGCAACACCTGCCACGAAGTAGATCACAGCGCCCTCTAGCAGACCATTCACAGTGCAGGTTGTGACGTCATGCTCACAGTAGTAGCATCTGTCTCGCAGGCACCACTCGCCGTCTTCTGACAACATACTTATTGTTCACGCCTTTTTACTTCGTTATAAAATGTACCAGTAAATCAGAAATGCCTAAGTTAAGTAGGTGTGCTGTGTAAACATAGGTGCAACATTTATTATGTAAAACAACGTGTATTATCATAATTTCAATGAAATATGGTAGTTGCAAATCAACCGTTCTTAATCATTATAAATAATTGTTATACAAAGACTTGATTTTAAAGCGATCTACACAAACTATACTTTGTCTATAACACACAAATTAGTGTTATAGTTGATAAGGTAATGGCTGACGTGTGTAGGGCCTACACATATCCAAACCGTTATTGTAATTTTGTACAAAAAAGAGCCTACACAGAAACTAAGTAATATGAGCAAGGAATTCGAAACTTTCATTTTTCATATCCAAGAATCATGTTAAATTACCTGGTAGAGGCTTTCGTTGACGTGTCACGTCGACTTCATCAGTACCTATGACGCTGAATGACGTCATCGTACACGTGAGGCAGTTCGTAATTGCCCTCGTCTCTGTTGATGGGTGTTTGGGTTTTTCTGATCCAGATGGCTTCCTTGATTTGCCGAATTCTTCTGTTGGGTTCTTTGTCAACAATTTTCACTCCCTCCCAGTCTATGATATGGTTTTCAGTTGTCGCATGGTCTGTAAGGGCGGATTTATTGATGGTAGACATCAATCTTTTTTTTCCGCTCCTTGTGTATTTCTCATTTTTCGTGTTATCTACGTCCTTTCTGTGTTCCTCCAGTCTTGTTTTGAGTAGTCTTCCTGTCTCCCCAATGTATTCCCCACCACAATTATTGCACGGTATTTGGTACACCAGTTCGCCCTGTTCTTCTAGCTGTACTTTGTCCTTGGGATGTACCAACAGGTGTCTGAGGGTGGTGTGGGGACGCATGGCCGTTGCTACTCCATATTTTTTCAGTACTCGATGTACTCTCTCCGATACCCCCTCTATGTATGGGATGACTACTTGGCTCCGATAGTTTTTGTCCTTAGTCTTTTTGTTGGTCTTTTTCTTCTTACTGCTATCTGTCGGCTTTTTCAAGGCCCACGACGGATAGCCACAAAGTGTTCACATGTGTGACGTCAATATGTTTGATAATGCGAACGTCACAATTTATGAACAGGAACGCTATGCGTAGATTGTCGAATTGGTAAAAGTAACAACAACCTGTTTTAGAAAGGCGTTATTGTCGTAGCTCTACATTGAACGCATGGAGCGCAGTTGCATGATATTTAGAGCATCGACCTCCCAATCTAGAGATTCCGGAGTTCAAATCGTCGCACTGCTAAAATAATAAATTATTCCCTTTGACATACGTCATGACTAAAACAAACAACATGCCACGCAGCTTGATGTCATATATCCATGTTACTAATAATTTCTGCTATACAGTACATTTCCCGACGCAGCCAGCCCGGTGGAACTTCGTCTACAGCACTGAAGATGAGCAAGCCATCGCTCAACAGTATCCGCGACGCCATTTCGCCACTTACTGCCCTGTTTCGCTAAAAAAAACACTTCACTGCAGTGTCCCCGGAGTGGCTCGTTTCCTGTTGTGTGAATGCCACGCAACGATCCTTAACAGTGAGTCAATTAGCGGTTGATGTCCAATAACACTAATAGATAGCGGCGTCAGACAAACGCGTGTCAGTCACAAAGTTCACCGATGCTAGAATTACACTAATTACATTAAAACATCCATAGTTTCTTTAATATCGAAATTTTAAAATGTAGTATTCACTTTTCCTTGGATATATATAATTATCACTTATTCATTTGGTCTGCAATTACGAGGAATTGTTTAATATGTTTAATGCGAATGAATGTTAATACGTTTGTATAAACGCACGTGGCAAGTATGTTGCATGTAATAATACTTATACATGTATAAGCATCATAAGCATCCATGTACATGTTTACATGTTTATGTGCCTGTGTGCTTGTATACCAGCCCGAGCGCACGAGTATTGCGTGTACGTTCATGTTCATGTATGCATAATAAATAGTCCTATCCGTAAAATAGACATTAATGTCAAGATAACCATCGGCAAGCTAAGGTTTCTTTCTGTTGCTCTGCCAACTCTTTGGAATATGCTTCATCTTAGTGTTAGTTAAACATATAACACAATTCTGCCGTTATTTAAACAATTACCACTATAACTCCCAGGCGTACCCATCCATCTGTTGAGAACTTTAATACAGCTTATTAATTATGATTTGCACCTCTGATCTTGTTTTCAAAGGATTTAGACGCAAACTAATTATTAGTATTATTTATCGAAGGAGTGATAGTTAATCGCCCCACATAAAGCATAAAGCACTACCGCAGTGTGTCCGCTGACTTGGGTGAAGTACTGAAACGTTATGTATTGCTTGAGGCCCACATCAATGTATTTGCGTATGCGCTTCTGAATTCGGTCGTACAAGGTTCGGTCACCGTGACTTGCGTCGGTCCATTGTATTTTTTGTAAGTTTACAAGATGCTTGAGGTTGTGTTCTGAATGAGGTGCTCGCCCCGCCTCAACCATCACTGGGTGAGGTGAAACAGGCCGGGTCATTATGACCTGTATGAATGTTGGGAACGCACGTTCGTGGAACTGCTTCACAAAAAGAAGTGGGGACTTTTCTGTATGTACTTCTTCTAAAATTTTGCGGCTCAGAGTCTTCCATTGGTTGCAGGCAGTCAACCCCCATTTTCTGATATCAAGATCTTTTATAATGGTAAGACACGTATTTGTGGTTAATGAGAACATCAATATTGTAGATGAAGTTGAGCTGAAAGAAAAACACAACATATGGTAAGATATATTAACAATTTAGTTTGGTTTCTTGAAGGCTGGGCATTAGTTCAAATCATCATTTACACATCTGGTGCATGTCTTATGTCAAAATAATCCCAGTTCATTTCAAAATAAAATAACAAAGAATATCAATGTATTCAGACAGTAGAGTACAATAAAGTGTGACAATAATAACCCAAGTACCTGTGTGAATACAGTAAATAGCTATGTATAGTAGTATACTGTAGCAGGCTATGGTAAACAATGTCTAACGGCTAAAGTAAGACATTGCGAAAATGAACACATTAATGTATAGGATTACTTGCTGATGAAGGGAATGTTATTTTGTACTGATTGACACATTGGGGTTATGGTCATCATATTTAAATTACTCTTGGGTCAAACCAGTGTGGTTCGTCTTTGCATTTGAAAAGGGTGAATAACATTAGCAGGGCTAGTTTAGACAAAGATATTATAACAAACAATGTAATATTTTGCATACAAAACCGAAACGCTAAATTTGCCCCTTTATTTTTCATATGCACCGTCTTCAAACACAATCGACTATATATCTACTATTTGCAGAGCTACGTAGCTAATTTTTATTTCAAAATGTTTGGAAAGGTAAGATACGAATATGTACTTAATAAGAATGCCAATATCGCAGACGTACTTGAAAAAACACAACATATGCTCTGAGTGTTTTAACATTTTCATTTGGTTTAGTGACCGAACATGTACAATAGGTCAAATCATTACTTACACACATGGAGCATGGCAACTGTTCTTATCTCGGAACAATCCCAGTTCATTTCCAAATCAAATACCATTAGTTTATGAGACATCGAATGTAATATATTGCATACAAAGCCAAAACATTATACTTACACCCTTAGTTTTCATAACCACCGTACTCTAACAGAATAAGCTATATATCTACGAATTGCAGTGTTACATAGCTAGTGTTGGTAGCAAGACGTTTCGAAAGATAATATATGTATTTATTTGTTGTTAACGTATACGTCAATATTACAGACCTACTTGAAAGAAAGGTACAACATAGGCTCAGATATATTAACATTTTAGTTTGGTTTAATGTTGGTTTTTATCTCATAACAATTCAAGTTAATTTCCACATTAAACAACATTACCTTGTCAAAAAAGTAATATCTTACATACATAACCAGAGCACTAACATTACCCCCTTACTTTTCATAGACGCCTTCCTAGAACACAGTCGGTTATATATATATATATATATATATATATATATATATATATATACTAATTACAGGGCTGTGTATGTAAATTTGGTATCGTTACGTTAGATGTAGTACGTTACATATTCGTAATAAGTATGCATGTCAATATAATATACATAACTGAAAGTAAAGCAGATATTACGCCACCAGATTCTACATTTTAGTTTCGTTTCGTTACCGAAGGTGAACAGTACTGGTGAAACAATATTTCATATCATTACTTACATTCGTGGCACATGACAATTGTTTTTTTCTTTAAAATAATCCCTCTTCTTTTCCAAATAAAATATTGTTACACTGTCTGACAAACAAGGTAATATACTACATGCAGAACCAAAAAGCTAACTCTACCCTCTTATTTTACATAATCGCCAAACCTCGAACACATTCGTCTACATTTTTAGATCTATTAATTACAGGACTACATAGCTAAGTTTCTTAACAAGATGTTATAGTTGACATTATAGTTGGATTTCGTGACGGAAGGTGAACAATACTTCAAATCATTACTTACGTCCATGGAACATGGCACTTTAATTTATAACTGAAGAGTGAAGCTATTCATACGTCAACTAACGTGGCACTGTGCGCACAATAATGGCACAATCCAATATAACTCAGTTGCTGAGAGGGCCAATTATGGTGAAATCAAAGGCATTATTTTGAAAGTGTAAGTTGTCACACCTGGAAGCGCTGCAATATTGTTCCATGGTACAGATGTTCATCTACTCAAATCACCCCATGAAAGGACATTGTAAGTGTACTGTACCACATGCTGATGCAACTTGTCAAGCAGGGTTTGAATTATTATCTTAAGCAAATGTCCCTATTCTTTGGTGCTTTCTACTCCTTTACAGTGTAAATTACAACACAACTTAGTAAGTAACTTTGAACAAGAACAGCTACTGTGTCGCAACGACGCTACGCTGTTGTCCATGATATCATCTTAACTCACACTGGACGAAACATACCAGTATATTAAACATTACGTAGATGTGACACGTAGGTGAGTGGGCTTGGAAAAGTAAAACTGGAAAACAGTACAGAAGCATGCACATAGTTCTATTGGATAATCATATACGTGAAGCGTATTTTTCTGAAGCCAAATAGAACAACTGGAGAATGGTAGTAAAATAAAAGATGGTTTATTTTGAAATAAAAACAATTATCATGTGCCATGAGTGTAAGTAATGATTTGAATTATTGTACACCTTCGGTCACGAACCCAGACTAAAGCATTAATATCTGGTGGCATTATAATAATAATAATATTTTTATTTTGTTAAGCGCCACATCCAATGTTGTTCACAGCGCTTTACAACAGTATACAAAAGTATGTTAAAAATAATGCATTTGAATAAAAACCACTGTTGTTATATCATAGATAAAATGAACTAATAATAATAATAGTAAGTAAGACAATAAGTGTAGTAGAAGTAGAAAAGGAATGTGGTATAAAATATCATAAAATAAAATAGTTAAGATCATATTATTATTATTATTTTAATAAATAAAAAAAATAATGTAAACATCAATAAATTAGGCTAAAATGTATATGAAAAATAAATAAATAAATAAATAATAAATAAACGTTAAACATCAATCAGCTGTGGTAAAACAGTGTTAGTAGTCGTCCGAGATACGTATACGCTGCAGTGAACACGTGAGTCTTCAACACGGATTTAAATGATTCACGTCATCAATACATCGCTCAATACGACGCACCGCGGTCACCAGAGAAGATGCAGCTAGGTCGAAGTGACAGAACAGTTGTAAATCATCGGCGCAGTGGTGATATTTTAAGTCGTGTTTGTGAATGATATCACCGATCGGCGGTACGTATAGTGACAATAATAGTGGTTCCAACAATGACCCTTGCGGCACTCCCGTTAACAAAGTCTTCTCGCTGGATTACATGCGGTCGATGACGACACAACCTTTTCAATCACTTTCGGAAGTTGGGACAGATTGCTGACTGGGCGGTAGTTACATAAGGTATTCTTACACAGTCACGGCTTCTTCAGAAGAGGGTGTACAAGTGCTCGCTTTAGTTCACCCGGCATTGTTCCTTCTACCAAACATGCATTTGTTATATCGGCAACAATGATCGCAATTGCGTCAGTGTTCTGTTTTACATAATCGGATGGTAACGGATCAAGTGTGCAAGACGTGCACATTTTAGCGATGGTAGCCGTTATTTCACGTGTTGTTATAGGAGTAAATGTGTCAATTGGTGAGACAAAGCAACTTTTTTTCACTCGGCGGTGTGATGCGATGTCTGGCAGCATGTAAGCCGAGTAGAATTTCAGCTACCTTGTTGTTGAAATAGTCTGAAAATGAATCGCACCAGGCAACGACAGAGTCATATTCTGGATACGAACGTGATGGCTTCCCACTCAGCGATTTCACGATGTTGAACATGGTTGTGTTGTCAGCGTTCAGAAGTTTATCCAGATAGTAGTTGGTTTTCGAGAATGCAATGAGCTTGTTGCACTCATCGCATGCATCAACGTACATTTGTCGACGATTCTTAAGCTTTGTGCGTCTCCACATTGACCCGTTCTTTCGCCATTGTCTCCTCGCGTCATCGATGTTGCTGTTGCACCACGGGTTTGGTATATTACCCCGCATGGCAGTCTGTCGCTCTGGTGCATGTTCGTCAACACATGTTCTTAGTGAAGAATTGTAGCCAGTGACCAGTTCCTCTTCGCTGGATGTTGACGCATTGGCTGATAGTAACTCACAAATTGATCGAATGTAATTTTTGAAAGAATCGGCATCAAACGAGCGGTAACTGCATTTTACTATATGTGTCGATGTCTTAGCTGGCCTTTGGATGTTCATGACGTAGCGCACCAGGTGGTGATTTGATATAGACATCGGAATAACGTCAACAGAATAGCGAGATTGTCATTTTTCGGGGTTATCACAAAGTCCAATGCGAGGCCTGCAGAATGTGTAGGCTCTGTGACGTGTTGAGTGAAATTGTATGAGTCCAGTAGTTGCACGAGCGGCCGGGCCTCTGCCTCAACGTCATATCTGATGTTGAAGTCAACGACAATGCATGTTGGTGTTATACATGTCGACACCTCTCGGAACAGGTGTTCTATTTCCAGGTAGAACTCCGCCATCGACCTGGGCGTCTTAGCCGATGATGGTGGGCGGTAGAGCGTGCACAGGTTGAACGTTATAGATGTGGCTCCAGTGAACTGGATACGCATCAGTTCGAATGACTCATAGTTCGTTTTAGGGAGCATCTTGCACGGTAACGTGTTCCTGTGGATGACGCCGACACCACCACCGCGTCCAGCCGCACGAGGAACGTTGATGAACGTTTATCTGTTCGGCGTCAGTTCGGCGATTATCGGTTTGTCACTGTTCTTTTTCAGCCACGTTTCCGTTATGGCTTAGATGTCAATGTTGTGGTCGGTCACAAATTCATTGATGGTTAGCGTTTTATTTCTGACAGAACGAGCATTAAGGACAGCGACTGAGAGATTGTTCTTTGTGAGGCTCATATTATCGCGTGTAGAAACATGAACTAAGTTGCATGGATCACTACAGCGAATTGATTTGCACAATATTATTCTGGGGATATGGGTCCTGGCAGTTACGATCATAGATATCGCTTGACCTGACGGTGAGGGCGATTGCACAACAGCTGTAGTGTGTATTGAAGTACGTTTGTGTCTACGGTTCATGCCGGCTCGACACCCACGCGGTGGTATTGCTATCCCAAGTAGCTGCAATAGACAATACACCGGCTCGGAGATTCTAGCGTCTTTAGTTATTACCTTGCTATGGCGCAGCAGGTCGTGCCTGTCGTATTGAATGTGGGTCAACATAGGTAGAACAATGTAGTCTTCGTTGTAGTGTCCAAATATCACAAATGTTTGTATAGTTCCAATAAGCATGAACCCAAGCATAGCGCGTTGTATCATAAAACGGGACTCATTTTCGACGTCCCGTGAACAAAACTCACAGCACTAACGTTAACCATCGGTTATGGATTCGATAAAACATGGAACAGAACATATACTTATTTAGAAATAACGTAAAAAGAACTAATTTTTATAATGTGAATTTGCTCGATAAAATAATTGACTTCGTCGTTTGTGACGCTTAATGTCCGCCGAACATGTTATACGAAAGCCGATGTTTGTTTACAAATGCTCGCGCGGTGATCTCGAGTTTTGTATCAAAACACGTCTAAAACTAGTTCTTTTTCATAAATTAACATGTCGGGCGTTCTGGTGTAATATAAAATACTGTAAGATGATAATTTTGTTGATACGTGAAATTAATGTCCGATCGTCACGAACGACTAATCGCCGATGTCAGATATGCAAAAGCCCTTGCGGCGCCTTGGATTTAAGCAGTGATTGACCTGAAGCAGTCACATGATTTACCACATTGGTTGGGCTTCGTACAATGGCGCCGCCGAGAAGGCCGGGTAAATTTGGCTGTTGTGTCCGGGAATTGTTAGTTGTCACAATCGACCAAAAACGTCACAACCGACCAGAATTAATAGTAATAGCAGTCACACCGTAGTTTGTTCTAACTACAAGCATATAACAGTCATTTAGAATGATAAAACAGCCACGTATAAACACACAGTCGTTTGAATAAGCGTCGACAGTGTATTCGCTGAACGACGCTATGCAACGATCAACCGGAGACATGGAAATCTGCCATGTCCAGTGTAACGAATGACCCAACAATGACCAAAATCACAATCGACGTACTATCTTCCTGTTCCACATCGTTTTCATTGCTGCCGTAATAAAACGGGTGCATACTACACATTTGAAACGTTCAATTTCTACATGCGCTCCCTTTTAAAAATAACGAAACGCGGAAATGAGATAAAACCGCTATCGTTAAGTCGATTGTGACAGTTAGGATTTTTGACATGATGTTATATTGGAATACATAACGCTGTCTCTGCATTTACGCGTGTTTGTGTATGTGTGAATGTTTGTGTGTTTGTTTATGTGATTGTTTTAACTGTGTGTGTGTGTGTGTGTGTGTGTGTGTGTCACTGCATGTGTGTGTTCTGCGTGTGTGCGTGTGTGAAGAGAGAAGGGGAGGGAAAATATAGTATATTTGAAGTTTTTTATTTTGTTTTTGCAAAAAATCGGCAAAACAAGTCCAATGTTTTATCAATTTGTTTCAAAAGTGTCGTGACTTTTTGCCCTTGCCTGCCAAGAGTGTCAAGGGATTGATTAATGCAGAAAGATGTAAACAGTACAGAGAGTCTTTGAAGAAAGATTCAGTACGTCATAGGGCCAAGCGATTGAAAAATATATGGAGCTATGTAGAAAGCATTATCATCGCCTTCGCACAGAAAAGGAATTGCAGATCCGACGGGAAGACGCCAGGTTGCGTGCACAGAAATGCAGGTAAATTGGACTATTAATACAAAATTATTATGTACAAGGTTTTTTACTGAACTCTTTTTCATCACAAGACATATAACAGTTTCTCAGATCGGCCAAAAGTGGGTTGACTGCATAATGAATGGAACATATTATCCGCTGATTATGTGGGTGCTAGTAGTGTGTTTCCTTCTCAATACTATTACATTTAGTTTTTGTTCAACATGTTGTTATTACGTTACAATCAGTAATCGCTCCATTGTGTTGTTCTGTTTTCAGGGATCGTAAAAAGGCTTCAAACACTGCAGAAAAAAACATGGATTCCACTGCCACTCCCAAACAGCCAAAAACACGACAAGCCATCGAGGAACAGCGTAAGAAGTGGAGGCTCGAGAAGCAAGCACAACGCCAGCAGTGGAACTGTCAGAAATGGCGACGTCACAGAGAGAAATGTGCTGCATACTACAATTAGAAAGAAAATATGCCAAGACAGCGTGTTGAGACCCCGCCACCACCTAGTGTAGAGACGCCGCCACCACCTAGTGTAGATATGCCACCAACACCTGGGGTAGAGACGCCGCCACCACCTAGTGTAGATATGCCGCCAACACCTGGTGTAGAGACGCCGCCACCACCACTGGGTGTTGAGGCGCTGCAACAGACTGTTTTGATGCCACTGTCACCTCCATCAGAGGCAGAACAACTTCACCCAGCAGACAGATTTAGTGCATCGCAGTATGTCAATGTGACCCCCTCCATCTTCTGGGAAGGAAGCACGGAAGAAGACTATCTACAGAATGAAAAAACGCCTTCTCACTCAGAAGAGTAACAAATGTTCCGTACACAGTGCATTAGTGTCTAGTCTACTCAGGAAGGCAAAGACAACCCCAAACAAAACGAACACAGGAGTTTCCCCTTCCCCACGAAAATTATAAACTTCCTTCTGTACGGAACTTGGTAAAGTCAAAAGACAACGAAACCAAAAAGCTTCAGCAACTACAAAACTGATGCTTGACATTATCTCTCCAACTACAAAACGGCCTGAAAAGGAATTGTACAAAAGAAAGCGAGTAGAGCAGCCATCTCGTTTTTGCAAGAAGTGTCTGTGGACATACCTGGAAAAAGATTTGTGTCCAAAAAGACTGATGCAAAAGAAAATCCTCCCAAAAAGAATGAAACGAATCCACAAGGATTTTCAATCAAAGCATCCTCAACATAGGTTGTCCCTTCGGAGTCTATACCGCCACTTGCCCACCAGTGTCCTCACGTCCAGGAAGTAGACCTACAGGCAGTGCCTTTGTGAGATCTGCACGAATGTAGACCTGTGCTAAGTAAGGGGATAGTGTTAGTATTTTGGCTATATATGCAATATATTACATTCTTTGTCAGACAATTTAGTGTTGTTTTATTTTGAAATGAACTGGGGTTGTTGTGAGATAAACAATATTTGTAAAGCACCAGATGTGTTGATGCCAATATTAGCCATGACTGTAGCTCAGTAATTAGTAGCTATAATAGCCTGTTGTTTTTGCAGAAGGTGGTTATGAAAAATAAGGTGTTGGGGTAGTGTTTTGTTTTTGTATGCAATATGTTATAATCATTGTGTGACAAACTAACGGTATTTTATTTGGAAATAAACTGGGATTATTGTAAGATAAAAAAATAATTGTCATGCGCAACGTGTGTATGCATTGAACTATTGTACACCTTGGATCATTAAACCAAACTAAAATGTTAACATATCTGAGCCTATTTTGTGCCTTTCGTTCAGATATTTCTGCAATATTTACATCTACATTAACAATAAATACGTATATATTTTTTCCAGACATGTTGATACCAACACTAGCTATGCAGCTCTGCCATTGGAACAGTTATAGCCTAATATTTTTGAGTACGGTGGTTATGAAGACTAAGGGGTAGGTTTATTGTGTTGGCTTAGTATGCAATATATTACATTCGTTGTCTCATAAACTAACGGTGTTTTATTTGGAAATGAACTGGGATGGTTGCTAGATAAAAACAATTGTGATATGCCACGTGTGGAAGTAATGATTTGAACTATTGTACACCTTCGGTCATAAACCAAATGAAAATGTTCTCATAATCAGAGCATATGTTGTGCTTTTCTTTCAAGTAGTTCTGCAATATTGGCATTCGTATTAACTAAGGTTTCGTATATTACCTTTCCAAACATTTTGAAATAAAAGTTAGCCATGTATCTCTGCAAATAGTAGATACTTATTCGATTGTGTTCGAAGACGATGGTTATGAAAAATAAGGGGGTAGGGTTATTGTTTCGGTTGTGTATGCAAAATATTACAAAGTTTGTCAGACAATCTAGTGTTATTTGATTTGAAAATGAACTGAGATTGCTGGGAGTTAAAATGTAATTGTCATGAACCAGAATGCTAAATAATGATTAAATAATGATACTAATGATAATAAATAATGATCTAACGCCCACCCTTCACGAAACCAAATTAAATTGTTGATATATCTTAGTGTATGTTGAGTTTTCCTTTCAACTTCGTGTACAATATTGATGTGTGCATTAACTATAAATGCGTTTCTCACCATTCGAGACATATTGATACAAAAATGAGTAACCTTGTAATTAGTACATATATTGCGGATTATGTTCTTGATAGCAACCCTCTCAAAGTTGTTGGCTTAACTCTGAAAATTGGTCTTATAATCAGGTCTATGGAATCTCGGAATGGCCGAATTGTCATAATTTGTATTTCCAAATATACGTAGTAGAAATAAAACAACAATGCTATATTTTGTATCGAAATATGCGGAATAATGATTGCAAATAACGACAAGTGATATGCTGTCAATGTGTTTAATTATGAATGGGCTCGAGACGAAACTTCGAATAATATGTTGAAAAACCACCACGCTTTTTTCGTCGACATCATATAAAATTTAGCATAATTACCTTAATACATAATCAAAATGTACGATTAATATATAAAAGTAACCTGCATGCAAACACATATTAAACATAATTGTGGAATTCATCAACATCACAAAGTTATGAACAAAATAATAGTCCAACCCCCATAATTATTGAGTGACCAGTCGGAAAAGGTTGCCCTCTGGAATATCGTTAAGGAAGATTTGATGTTTAGAAAAACATAGCGCAAAAAAACAATTACGACGTGTCCAAAACTCCAAAAATTAGGACCCGTGCTCCCTGACTATTTGTTTTTGTGGTAGTGCGACGTTTTCGAAGTCTCACGACCGAAGACATGATGCAGAGTACTGACATTAAAAACTCCGCCTCTGCCTGGTCCTTCTTTCTTCCAAGCTCGTTATTCGGGGATTTGCACAGCGGTGGAAGCGGGTTCTGTCTCCTAGTTTATTGCTATACATGGGTGGAGTTAAAATGTTGTATTGTTGTACAACTTTGTCCGTGTTTGCCCTCCACTCCACTCTCTTAATAAACACAAATTTCTGGTACCATAAACCATAACAATGACGACGGACAAGCTAATGCCACCAATTGAACTTAAGATAGCCGGAGGAAACTTTGCAGATCAATGAGAACGGTTTCCTGAGCATTTGCGATGGTATTTGGTGGTGAGGACGTCGCCGATGACAGAAAGAAGGTTGACATTTTGTTGTTTGTCGCTGGATTTAACAAGATTTAACAAGATTGCCATCCAGAAAATTACTCTGGATGGCAGTTGGTCAAGGAAGCCTTTTGGCTTATCGAGAGTCCAATACTTTTTATCTACATGTATCCCGCCTTTTTAAGGTGTGTGTCGATTTTATAATAATAATAATATATTTTATTTGGTATAGCGCCACATCCAGTATTGTTCTTGGCGCTTCACAACATATTAAAATACATAAAAATCGTAGAATTGCAATAAATATGTAAATGTATATTAATTTAAAATAAATATTAGTGGTAAAGAATAAAATAAATAAATACATACATATTGAATAATGTAGAATTTCTAAATAAACAAGTAAATAAATATCAGTTATTCATCAAAATTAAATAATATTGATAATAATCAATCTAGCACAATAACTATATAAAATTAATAATAATAAATAATTTAGTAAAACATTTGATATAAAATAGTTTACGTGAGAAATAATGAATAATCATTATACGAATACGATAACTAATTAAAATTGGTTTAGTAAAGGGCAGTGTTCATGTAGAGTGGCACTAATATGAAACACAAAAGAAATGTGTCTTCAGACGACATTTGAAGCTGGCGAGAGTGTCACAGGTTTTAACAGCAATCGGTAAAGTGTTCCATAGGGACGCAGCAGCTACAGCGAACGAGCCGTCCCCAGCCTTGATACGAGTGCGCTTCACTTCCAACATGTTACTGCTGGCAGAGCGCAGTGCTCTTGCTGGTTGATATGGGTGCACGAGTTCACACAGGTACACGGGCGCGTCATTGTGCATGGCTTTGTACGTGAGTACCAGTATCGTGTAATCCACTCTGCGCGCAACAGGCAACCAACGAAGTTCGCGTAACAGGGGCGTGGCGCTGTCACTACGTGGACGACGCAGGATCAGTCTGGCAGCCGAGTTGTGTATTCGTTGCAGACGCGCGATGTTAACTGCAGACGTGCCGTACAAGAGTGCGTTGCAGTAGTCAATCCGCGATGTGATGAGGGCATTGACTACGCGTTCCTTTGTTGGTTTTGGTAAAAAACGGCTAATCTGATTGATGTGGCGGAGGTAGAATGAGCATGCGCTGACAGTTTGCGACACTTGCTTTTTCATATCTAGGTGCCTGTCAATGGAGACACCAAGACTTTGAACACATCTTGAAGCTGTAATTATAGAACCACCAACGCGAATCACAGTGCCGTCAACGATTGCATCCGCAGACTTGGGTACAATCGGAAGATACTGTGTCTTGCCGTCGTTCATGCACATAGAATTCCATGCCATCCAGTTCTTTATTTCACCCAAACAGTCCTCCATTTGCTGAACCGCAGCCGTTAAAGCGGAACGATTC